>OY728144.1:595882494-596482494 GCA_963277665.1 Viscum album | reverse complement strand
TTCCCCTATTTTTCACACTTTTGTTTCATACCAATTTTCAAGACAATAATCACTGGGAAAAGCTCTATAACCTTAATCTGTACCAACCATTAGTCCAATATATGTGAACTTGAACGATAGAAATAGTCATTCTTATTTTCATTACCATAAACTACCTAAGGAAAGTTTCAAATAACTAAAAAGAAATAAAAATGGTAAAGGGAGTTCTAGGAAAAATTTAATTATCTACTATATAGACACACCATTTTAACAATCTATGAAATATAGAGAAAATGGGAAAAAGTCAATTATTTCATGAACCTGTAATGGGGTTCCTAATAAAATCATTGTAAGTCCAGAAAATCATTATCTATAATAGATTTATGAAACTATTTTTGAAATTAAAGAAAGACATGAAGCATAAGGGGATCACCATTACACAGACCAAGTAATAGTCATGCTCAGATCTGTTGGCCCTTGTCCTAGGAAAATGTTAAAGCATCTATCCAACAATAAAAAATTGGTTGGATTTCCCAATATTAACTTATAGGATAATTATACAAGATCATCCATACAAATGGTCTAACTACAATGATACAGTGATGATAAATAACTATTCGTGAGACATTTCTAAGGAAATGTCATTTTGAATATCTTAATTATTTATTTATATTTCAATTATTTAATTGTTTTTTATTTATCGAGATTAATTTTCTAAGAATTTAATGTTATGTTTAAAATATAAGAAGAGATAGTTGACTAAGAATAATTTTTTCATTAATTTCATCAGAAGATGAATGAGAGGAGGATCTACCAATCAAACTATCTTTCCATTCATCACACCCTACTATAGAGGATGTTTTACATAATATTTCAGACAAAAAAACTTATGTTGAACCTCTAAAATGATGTGATGAAATTGTTTGATTCGTGCTTGCTCAACTTCTCCAACCATTGGAAGGATCTCTACTTCATATATTTCCTCTTTCCTCTTGACTCATGAATCTTTCATGATGTATTTGAAACACCACTATCATCCTCTTAAATTTTTAAATCTCATTTTAGAGTTTTTATTGTATGGAACCTCTTTGTTTGTAAGAAAATATTATCCCAAATCAATGCTTTCATATTTGGACAATCTTTTAAGGGTAATTTCTCAAGGTTTGGCATATTGTGCCTCTATGTTTTCATGGGAAAGGCATCCCTTGACATCAATCCTCCATCATAGGCCCATTTAATTGCGTTTAAAATACAATTTATATTTTGATAAATTAATCTTCTACTTTCTATAACCCCAAAATAGTGTTGGTGTTGATGCAGACTTGTGTCCAACTCTTCTTTTGGAGTGTTGGATTTAAACCTCCATAGAATCTTCCAAGAAAACTATTTATTGGTTGGATAATAATAAATTTTATTCTATTATTGATTATATACACTCATTGAAATAGGAATATAATCTAAAATTAGGCCACTCAGATATATGAAGGTGTTTTCTGATGGGACTGTGGATGTTGGAACCTAAACATCTATAATTGGGACCTCAGATTTTAAGGGTAATGAAATAAGAAGAATACTATAATGATATATCAAATTAGTAGTTCAAGATTCAAGGAAAATTATAGATACATATCCTTATCATTAGATACATGGGACTCTATGATGTGTGTCACCCTGGAATATTAATATACCTTTGAATGTACTACAACATGCAACACTTTTTTAATGATGATAGATCCATCAGCCATCAATGTATCCTTATTGGTACGACCCTACGGGGATCATTTGAGTTTCACAATAACCTGATCAATCATTACACATTTATAGCCTTCTATTTTAGTAACCATGTGAATAGGGTGAAAGGAATTATCTAGTAAGGATAATCCACATGGAAAATAAACGAGGTTGGCTTCTAGATTCTCTAACAACTTGTTAGACTCTCTAGGTTTATAAAATTGGACTTGGGATTCAATGTCTTCTAATTATTCCTTCATGGTATATAAGTAATCTTAAAATGAAAAGGACATCAATAATGACCCCTCTCATGAAATTCACATCTCAAGAAAATGAACTTCTTTATCCAATGATTCATCCTCTACCATAGACATGTTCTCTAATGTGGGAATAACCATCCTAATATTCGGAATTTTTACTTCACTTGAAGCACATATATCATTATTCCTGGGATATGTCCCAAACATCCTAGAATAGTTATATGTTTTAGTACAAAAACTATGGTGTCATTTTTAGGTTATATATCAACACCCACCTATATATTAAATAAATAGATATTATAATCCCACTGCACTTTTCAGAAAAAACACCCACCTTAAATATTTTCCATTTCAATGAATTTTTATCTGAGGTAATGAAAGGTCAACTCCTACCACCTTTTGAATAACCATCATTTGTGGAAAAAACAAAAAATCCTTCATATTCAACTTTCCACATCATCCATTGTCCATACACTAGTTTCCCCTCCTTAAAGTCCTCTTCAATGTCATCCCCAAAAGTGGTTCCAATAATATACTCAAGGGATATGAATGATAATGTTGTCTCCCATGTAAATTTTGGAAATAAAAACAATAATAAAAGGGTGGTTTGGTTTTCAATATGGTAGGAGTCGTTTCGCAACATGAATATTCCCCAGGTGTTTTTTCCTCTTCCCATGTGTCTACCTTAATTTCCTATGCAAGCTATTTTATTTTTCAGCCTTGTTTTTTTTCTTCCATTAAGGTTGTCCCATGATGTGTCTTTTGATTTATTTATACAAGTCTATTAAAGGGTTAAAATGTAGTAGTTATGATTATTATGTAAAATACAATCTTGAAAGAATTGTTGTGTGGTTCATTTCTTCGTTCTTACATTTATAGATTTTATAGCCAAAAAATGGAATCAAAGGTAGTAACCAAGGCATCCTCTAATTTTTGAAGATCGATACTACATCCAGTAAACAATTTCTATGTTTTATAATGAAAAATATATATGGTGGTTCCTTCAAATGAAGGTGTTTTTAGGATCACAAGACCTATTGGATATTTTCACCGATGGGTATATAGTACACACTATGGAGGAAGAATCCTCCTTCAGAAATGAATAAAATAAGGCTCTAAAAAATCAAAGCAAGAAATACAAAAAGGTGTTGTTCCTCCTATATAAAGGGTTGGATGAATAAAATTTTGAAAATATTGCTAAACAATCATCAATCAAGCAAGCTTGGGATACCCCTAACACCATATTCATGGGTGATGATCAAGTGAAGTGAGTTTTTCTTTAAATACTAAGAGAGGATTTCAGAGTGGCGCACATGAAAGAAGATAAGAGTATCTCTTAATACATCTCATGTTTAATCATTATTGTCAACATTTTAAAAATAAATTATGAAAAAATTGAGGACATTCTTGTCATTGAAGAATCACTTCAATCTCTCACAACCAATTTTGAGCACATTGTTGTGGAAATCCAATAATCAATGGTCTTAGGAATACTGTACATTGAATAATTGATGGGATCATTGAAAGTTTATGATCAAAAAATGAAAAATAATGAGGGTTCAAAAATTGAGCATGCCATAGAGTCTATGTTGACTCTACAAGAAAAAAATAGTGGTCCTAAACAATGATGCGATCATGGAACTAGTAATCATACAAGAGTACGAGGGGGTGGATATCAACCTTGGAATGTAAAAAAATAAAAAAAAATACAATATTCCATGGAAGAGGAAATGGTGGAGGCCAATTCAAGCATGTTCGTAGAAACTCAAAGAATGTTCAATTCCGTAATTTCAAGAAATTTGGCCATTATGTTATTGAGTGATGGAGGAAAATAGATCAAGATGAATGATCCAACTATATTGAAGCATCTCACCATGAAAAAGTAGTCACCAAATTCCTCCTTGCACAAGAAAATGCATGTGAATGACCATATGTGTGTAATTTCGACCTTGGTGAAAGCAACTATATGAGTGGTAATAATGAACTGTTCAAGGAACTCAAAGAAGAAGTTTTTGAAAACTTGAGTATTTTTTACTCATCAAAGGTTCCCCTGATTAAAAAAAGTTAAATTATAATCTATCAGATATATAGTGAGATGAATTACATCTCTAATTTGAATTATTTAGTAATCATGATAAATTATGTTATCAGTATCAGTTAAATCCTTGAGAACTGTGATGTTAGACACATGGAAAACTCTTCTCTTTCTCTAAGAGATGCACATAGAAGACTTATTTCTTGAGTCCAAATAGAGAATAATCATGTGTTTTCTCTTCATATTAACACAAATGATGAGAAGTTCCTATTTGAAATCAGGAATAATGACTCCTAACGAAGAAATATATGATTTGGGAGTCTCTATTTTAGTGGCCTTAAATTTTTATCCTCATTAATCATGGTGTGTGGCTTTCCGATGATTGAAGTTTCAAATCATATGTGTGAGGTGTGTCCACTTAGAAATAAAAAAAATGAATTCCTTCCTAAGAGGAGTGTCCAGAAGTGAAAATGTACCAATTCAGTTGGTTCACACTAATATTTGTGGGCCACTTGAAACACCCACACTTAGAGGTAATAAGTACTTAATTACCATCATCGATGATTTCATTTGAATACATTGGGTGTATTGCATTAAATAATAATCTTCCACTTTGGATATCTTTAAAATTTTCATAGCCCATGTTGAAGAAAAAATTGGTCACAAAATTAATGTACTCATATATGAAAGAGTTGTAGAATACCCCTCTAATGAATTTTAATATTTATGTCAGGAATAATTCATCAAGAATAAATACAATGAAGCCTATATGACACAATAGAATGGAATTTCTTAATGATTGAACCGAATGATTCTAAACATGGTGAGTACCATGGTGAATGATAAAGGCCTTCTAAAGAGCTTCTAGGTACAGGAAGTTGCATGTACTTACTAATTTCTCAATCAGCGTCCAACTAATAGTGTCAGAAATTTCACACCATAAAAGGAATGGAGTAGATATAAACAGATCATGGTGCACTTTAGAATCTTTTGGTGTTCCCATATGCTCATGTTTCAGAATCAAGAGGATGGAATCTTAATGATCGTGGTGAAAAATGCATATTCATAGGTAAGATTGATGTGTCAAAATCCCACAACCTCTACAATCCATTAACCAATAGAGTAATGGTGAGTATAGATTTGATCTTTAGTGAGTAAGATTCTTGGAAATATAATGATGAATAATCAAACAATGATATTCCAATAAAAATAAAATATCCAAAACAAAGGAATGATCATCATCATAAAATGCCTGCAACATCCTCCCCGAGTGCAACATCAGTAGATAGAACTCTAGGAGTATATTCCATCACACTTGAAAGCAGTCCATCAAGTAAAAAGTCTACCATCTCTTCCTCACCAATGGAATCTATAAAAATGAGGAGATTAAGTGACATATTTGAGAAAACTAAAGAGGTAAATCATTTGTAACAAAATAATGATCATGATCCTCTAACATTTCATAGATTCATAAGAGAAGAATTATGGAGAATATCCTTGAAAGAAAAAATTCATGTCATAGAGAAAAATGGAACATGGGAGATAACTGCACTTCTTAAGAGTTAGAAAACCATTAGAGCCAAATGTGTGTATAAGATTAAAAGAAATTTTGATGGAGAGATTGATCAATACAAGGCATGGATAATAGTAAATGGATATAAACAAAATTATAGGGTGAAATATGATGAAGTCTCCGCTCCTATTTCCTGCCTTGACACTATGAGTATGATTCCCCCCCTTGCATTTGATCATACTTGGATGATCTACCCACTAGATGTGAATTCTACATTCTTGATTAGAATTATATAAGAAGATGTCTATGCTGACTAGCATAAAGTATTTGTTATGGAAGGAGAGGAAGACAAGGTGTATCGACTGAATAAATATGTCTATGGGTTGAATCAATCTCCACATACTTAGAATGAACACATAAACAATTATCTTCAAGAGAATGGGTTTTTACAATGTACATATAAGAATTCGGTTTACATCAGGAACAATGATTGTGGTGAAATACTAATATCATGCTTGTATGTGGATGATTTTCTATTTATAGGGAATAGCCTACCAATGTTCAATGAATTCAAGAAGCCATGTTTAAGGATTTTGAGATTACTGATGGAGGTATCATGTCTTTTTTCTTGGGTATAGATGAAAAGAAATAACATGGTGGAATATATATGTCTTAAAAGAAGTATGAACATGAATTTTTTGAAAAGTTAAAGATGTACAATTGCAATACTGTAAAAGCACATGTAGTAACGAGCTTAAAACTGACAAAAGCTGGTGAAGGAAGAAGCGTTGACTCAACTTTATTCAATATTCTGATTGGAATCCTAAGGTACCAAACGATCATAAGGAAAAATATTTTCTACAGTGTTGGGATTCTAAAAAGGTACATGGAAGCTCCAAAAGAATCACATTGGCTAGCAACAAAACAAATACTCAGGTATGTTAAGGAATAGTGGAATTTGGTGTTTTCTATCCATACAGTGATGTAGAAGAGCTATATGAATACTCAGACAGTGATTGGGGAGGTTACAAAGATGAAAGAAAAAGAACAACTGGATATGTATTTTTTCTTGGAATGACTTCTTTCACATGGAATTCAAGGAAGAAGAGTGTGGTCACACTATCCACATGTAAAGTAGAGTATGTAGCATCATCATCTACTATTTGTGAAAGAATCTAGATGATAAATCTACTAAATTAGATAAAGTATCTATATGATGGATCCATATTCATATACGTAGATGATAAGTTTGAAATCAAACTCGCCAAAAATATACTACAACATGGAAAGATAAAACACATTTGTACCCGATAAAATTTTCTGAGAGATCATGTGAAGAAGAAATTGATAAAATTTGAACAAAATTGGAATAGTTCCATACTAAGGAATAGGTTTTTGATATTTTTACAAATGTATTACTGAGAGATGAATTCAATGAATTATGAACGATTCTCATAATGAAACTTGTTTTAGTTTAAAGGGGAGTGTTGGAAATATAAACCAAAATAGAAGGGGTGTCAGTTGGGTTTTCAATACTAGAGAAAGCATTCTATAACATGAATCTTCCTTGTGCATTTTTCCTATCCCCATGAATCCACTCTAATTTCCTGTGAAATATATTTAATTATTCAATCCTTTTTTTTGTTTCTTCCATTAATGTTGTTCCATCCTCTATCTTTTAATATATTTAAAAGTGTACATAAAGAAGTCTAAATGTAGTCTGTATAACTATTATGGGAAATAAAATCTTGAGAGCATTGTTTTTTTCGATATCATCTTTCTCAAATTTTGTCTTATATATCCAACAATACCATCTTCATGCTCTTACAATAAATAAAACATCGAGCTGAGTGATAATGAACAATGGATTGAAACTAATTAAATTTCAAAGAAGTTAAATTATATATTCAGGGTTAACAAGTGATTCCCACTCATCATCCATGGATTAGTTGTGTAATACATTAATTATAGCACAATACATCTTAAATTGTACTCATCGGGTAATGGGAGCCCTCAAATCAGTGGACTGAATCTGCACATTGAACACTGACATGTGTTTCTTTTATTCTAGAGAATTGGTTTCATAATTGAGGTCTAAAGGATCCTTCATATTACCATATCTAAATAATTTGAATTCATTTTTTTAGAAAGCCCTATAAAGATAAAATATTGGTTAAGGAAGCCCATAAATTCCAAAATTTGATGGCCTTTGAACATATATTTTGTTTTGTTCATCCAACATATCAGGTTGGTTGAATGAAAATTTAGGCCCCTTTTATTTAAGAAATATATTTATTCTTTCATCCTTGGTTAGGACTCTTGTTGTTGGTTCCATATAGGCCATATTGGCATGCCTACATTATGAGAAGGCTCAAACCTTCATGGAAAGGAGTATTGTGGATTAATAATAATTTGTTATGTTGAACCAAAATAATAATATATGAATAATAAATTTATTTTAAATATTAATTAATACATTCCAAAACTAGTTTCATAATCCAAGGAAAAAACGGCTCAGTGTCATGGAGACTAGAAACATTAAAATATTATTTTTGAACCCTTATGAACATTTATCCAAAACCATTATTCTATAGACACACATCTATACATATAATTTGACATAATCATCTTCATAACCAGGGGAATGGAAACATGAAATGGGGTGATCATGAATCCTTACTTAATTGAAACATATCAACAATTCAGATTTTCAGGATATTAAATATGAGGGAAAACATTAGTAAGAGAGTAATATTATATAAAATATAAAAAATAGTATAAGTTAAAAACAAATTTATCTATCATTAAGGATCTTGGAATAAGAACATAATGATAATGAATTATAATAAATAATGTATCTGAGAAACATATAATGAACATGAAATCAATAAATAATAAATAAATAAAAATATTTGGAATACGAAATATCTAAATCAATTTTAATAGTTTAAAAAATATGACACATTTTATAAAATTATTGTAACACAAGTAATCATAGGAAAACATTGTGAGAAAATCCCAGTATGTCCACACTTTAGTTTTATAAAAATAATAATTTTTGTTGACAAATCATTATCTCATGAGATATAAAACCATATACATAACACCCAAAATTTTTATGATTCCTTATAAATAAATTAATCTAATTTCTTTGATAGATTTCTTTGCACGTAACAGTAATTGTAAACAAATTATTATATACTATTTAAATATTACTATTAAATGTTATAGTTATCACCAAACCATTTAATTGGATGGTTAGGATTGGACTAAATAAATTATTTAAAATTTATTTCTTAAATTTCTATGAAATGAATTAATTGGTTATAAATTTTCCTGAAATGAAAATAAAAATCATTTGAATGAAATGGAGATGTTTTTATAAAAAACTATTTTTACATGTGAATTGTGTTTTTCTCTTTTTAAATAAAATTTATTACTATTTGGGAATGATATTAATCAAAATTTTATATTCTATATTTTTTCAAATTCTTTAAAATACATCTAATTTTTCTCAAGACATAGGATTTGAATAATTCTAGTTTTATGCTTAAAAATATATCTTTCTAAAAACATATTCATCATATGTTGTTTACTTATTTTAAAATGAATTTACACCAACTAAAAAAATTAATAATGAAAAATTTATTTGTTATTTGGTATTAGTTTGATACAATTTTGTAAATAGGTCACTTTTAGTTTTTTTATTATTAATAGTAACAGTGGTAAATATTTTTCACCTTGGAATGTGTAAAATATAAAAAATTGTGTCAAAATCAAGAGATAAGGTCAAATAATCCACCCATAACCACACATTATTTCCTCTCATGGAATAAAATCTACTGTAGACATACCAAATTAGAATATATGGATTTGGTGGTGAAATCGTTCCTTAATATTTAAATTTATTTTATTTTAAGTAAAGAGATTGCATAATTTTATTCTCATGAATATAATGTCTCCAAAATATTTACAGAGGGATAAAAACAGTATATTTCCAATTATAAGTTTTTATTTTGGATATAAATTAATTTTTTTAATGTTAATTTATTTTAAATTTTTATTGATGAAATAATTTCATTAAATTAATTCAGAATACACACATAGTGATTGTTCATGCAGTAGAAAAATCTGGTAAATGTTTTTCAAAAAACACTTAATGTAATAATTTTTCAGGGAGTAATAATGACTGATTAATTTTATAGATTAAAATAACATATTATATTTATTTGATAGGATTATTTTCTAATTCCATTATCGTCACATTATTTTCAATGTCAACTTATGTGAATAGTTCAAAATTTGACAATAATAGTATTTTATGAAAAAAAATATTTTATAAAATTATTTAAAAATAATAAAAATATTGAACGAGTAAAGTGGTATGTAAATAGTAAAAAAATTCATCCATTTTTTAATTATAATCTTTTATTTAAATTATATGTAAAATTATATACCTTTAATATTAAAACATTCATTCCCATTATTAAGAGTATAATTAGTTAATATAGTGGTTAAACCAAATGATATGGTTTTAAATTACACCAGAAACATTTGAAATTTCATTATCTGATGATATTTATACATAATACTAATTTTCATCTAATATCTGTCCATTTTTATGCATTTTTATTTATAATGTCTTACTTATGTTGTAATTCTTTCTTAATGTCCAAATGTGACTTTTCACACATGTATAAACGAACACCCCTTATCTATTTTCTTTAAACCACAATAAGTCATATATATCAACAAAAACATGGAAAGTATGTTAGAAATATCCCTATATAAAATTATAGGTTTTTGAATTCTATAAATACCATTTTATATTTCATTATGAATAGATCTAAATGAGGCATACCGAAGAAGAGATGGCCTTCTGACGTGACCTCTTTCATATTATCTGATATTATACCTTCTATAAATATTTTATTTTCAAAAAATTATAATAAATTATGTATTCTAAATATAATTAAATGTCTATATGATTTTTAAATTACCATTATCCATCCTCTTTTATATCAAACAGGGATTGTAAGTAATACTTGTGCGAATGTGTGGACTATCATCCCCATGTAATAATACAATTAAATATGCATCACCATATTTCATGGATATTTATTATAATAAATTTAAATCATATATATTATTTTTATTACATATTTATGATGTTGAAATAATAATTTCATGTTTACCTTCTTACCTTCCTTTTTTTTTGAAAATGATATCTTTGCTTATTCGTACATGTGGACAAGCACCTCCATAATGCTAGGTGATTGAGTTTATAATAATGAATATCATTCTGTAGATAATGTAATTTTTTCCACATGGAAAATTTGTAATTATAACAAGTTCATTTGTTACTCATGTAACAAACATCGGAAAAATGACTGATATGAACTTGAATAATTATATGATTTTTATGGAAAGGTAATAAGTGAAATAAATGGAATAATAAACTTTAAAAAGGTTCTAAAGAAATTTGAAATTAACTTATTTTTATTATTCAGGGAGATAAAGAACGAATAAGACAGGTCGGGCCCAAGGTAAGGGAATTTTTCTCAATATCCTTTCATTGAGGCATGTTTTGATAATATACACATCCTTCTTTTACACGGTTTATAATAAACCCATTTGAATTTTACATTAATTCAAAGGGAATATTTTTTCTACAAAGTGTTTTACTAAATGAAAAAAGGAATGTTTTTAATGTATGCGACGACAACAACCTTTCCAAGGCCACGAGCATTATTTCATATTTGGATTCTTAACAAGTTGTGATGTTTTTAAAATGGAAAAATACCATATACCCTTTTAAAGTTTTTGGTATTGAAAATGGTTTTGAGAGTGGATTTACTATTTCAATATCTTGAAATTATTTCTTGTGATTGAAAATGAAATTTTATGATTGAAATGTTGATATTTGTAATTTTTTATGTGTGATGATAATATAATGGTAATTAAACATTTAATGGGTGGTTACGTGATAAACCAAATGACATGTGGTTTCATGATAAAACAAGGATGGGTAGTTATGATATAACATCCAATGCATTGGGTATGGAAGTCATTCGTATGGCTATTCCATTTGTAAGCATGATTTATGGAAGTTGACCGTATGGTTATTCCATTTATGTACTATTTTGTCCCAACTTTACCATTTATATGTTATGTGTACTTTCTATGGTTTTTATGGTAATATTTTTGTTACAAAATGGTAGTAAATGATATTTTATTTAGTGAGGAGTATTTACCACTTCATAAAGGTGAAAATTATTACTTATGATAAAGTATTCATGGTGTACATGTTTTGAAAAACTATCAGTTTTTTTTCTTTGTGTATCCCTTGATGAATTTTTAATGTTCATCCCAAGTTTTGAAATGTTTTTCACATGACTTAAAGATGAATAGGGTCAAGGATGGGATCAAGGAAAATGAATTTTATTTAAATCAAGTAACTAAACATGTATCCTTTTAAAGAGGTTTTGTTTTACTAAAAAATGGATAGTGAGTAGAAGTGTCTAATTGTATTATTCAAGTTGTTATGTATAAGTTATGACCTAATTCTCTAAATCTCTAAACCTGAAAAAATCCTCATTTTGAATTATTAACTTAATTAAATATTATGTAATGTTTAATCTCGGGGCCTTATAGTTGGTATTCGAGTTCAGTTTAGATAACTTTAGAGGTTAGGGTGTTATTTAAGCATAAGTGACATAACTATAATGGTTAGAATATTAGAAAGAGTTATAGTTTATAAGATAAATTGATTGAGTTTAAGATAACATGAATTATTATATCTTAGTGTTTACCCTCCTCATAAGATATTATATAATGATTTTACTGATATACTCACACTAATATTTTTTGTTTTAGTAAATGGTTGGATATAGTACAAACCGTAGTAGAAATAGATGAAAAGGAAACTATGGTGGTTTTCTGAATGATAAATAAAATGAAATGGGTGCTTCAATGATAACTCTTATGGTTATTCTTAACAAAAAATTTGGATTCATGATTGACCACTTTAACAATGGTGATTTTTCCAAGGAATCATATATGGGATAAATGAATCCTAATGGAAGTTTAGGTAATAATCATAAAGGTAATTATATTAAAAAAACTATGTGTCAATGATGTGGAAAGAAACACAATGTAAAATGATTCAAAGGGATGGGAATATGTTTCATATGTGGTAATGAACTTCATAAAGAAATAACCTGCCACGAAAAAGGAATTGTCCAATTTACTCCAGGAAAGGGAAACAAGTTCATTTTGAAGGATCAATTGAATGTTTTAAATGTTGTCTACATGGTCATTATAAAAATATATGTCCTATGAAGAAAGTTTGGTAATGGGAATAGCAGGATTGTACAAATATATTTTTACCAATTCTTAATTCCCTTCCAATTGAAGATGAGAAAACTAAAAATATCTTATGAAATTTACAGATTATTTCTTAGTTCATGTTTTGACATTACTAAAATATTAGGAGATTATGCATGATTTTGTTTATATGAAAGATGTATAAAATAATAAGATATAAAAACATGGATAAAGTATCATTAAGAATGTTCTATGATTAAGATTTCTAGGAATTGAAGAGTTATGCTGAAACTATGGATGCTGATATCCTTAATGTATTAATGATAGGATTACATTGGAATACTTTTTTCTAGTATGTGTAACCCTGATGTTTAATATGTGAAAATGTTATTCGAGGAAGAATTATCTTTTCTTGTGTTGACATAATGGATAACCTTAGGGGTTTATGTGATCTTTTTTTAGGAAATTATGGGTTATTAGTTTTTGGGATGAAAATTTTGAGGTATGAAATAAACTTTGAGGTTAAAAATTATTATTTATATTTTTAAGGATTTTATCTAATTTTGTTATTTTTATTAGAATTATATGGTTTTTGAAAAATCGAAACACGCAGACCGTGTGACAACCCATCGCGTCGGACAAAGTTATAGGAATCGATCCCACAACCAAAGTGTGACTAGGATTTATTTCCTACCAGTATACTACGTGAAGTACCTAGTTATTATGACTAATTATTTTTAGTTAAATGACATTATGGATCAAGAATAAGTTAAATTTTGGAACTTATGTTTTAGAAAATAGATATCCTTAGTCTAGAAAAATGATTTGTTGATTAAGTTATAAAGGTTATTTTGGAAGATGTTCTCCCTTTTAGGAACACTATATGCCTAAGAAAAATAGAATACTATGGGATTTCAATTTTGGAGTAATTGTTGAAATTTTATTTAAGAAGAATCTATTTTTTTCTATTGTATACATATAGTGATTTGGGTTATTTTTGTAAAATATTAACCTATCATAGAGAATTTGTGATTAAGTTAATTACACTACAGTATGAGACTTTATGAGTATTCAATGTTATTTGGAGATAAATATTAATATTTATTGTGGAAGACTATGTGATTAAATTATTTTGGGTTTTGGTTTTTAATCTTATTTTCGATTATATTGAAAATTTTAAGGACAATTGTGTATTGAATGTCCTTTGTTGAACTTTGGGTATTGTTTTTTGAATTTTTGAGATTTAGAGTAGTATTTATTTTTATAAAAGATTTTACTTTAACAGATTATCTGATCTCGTACAAACCATTTTGATTTTGGTTAATGTATAAAGAACAGGGAAATATATACTTAATGTTTATGGATTATGTGATTCTCTAGAAGTTGATTCCAGAACTTTTGATGTGACCAAGTCATCTTGAATATTCATTGTTTTTTAGAAAATATGAGTTTGTGGTATAAATTTAGTAAAGGATAAAAGTCTACATGACAAGTAAGTTTGTTTCCTTATGTTCTCAGTCAAGATCATAAATAAATTCCTCAACTTTATGAAAAGGATATTAAAATAAAAATGTTGTTTGTTTACTTTTCCTATTTTGAAATCAACGATCATTTAAACCATCACATGTTTATGGTTTTCTGGTAGTTAACTTTATCCTCATCATGTTTTCTATCACTCACTATCAGAACTTGATGGTTTTTTTCTCTTCCATGTCCATGTTTTCCTACATGGAACCCTTGTATGGGTTATCTCAGGTGACCTTTTTAATTCTATTTATTTCTATTAAATTGAGAGTTTTACTGACTGTTTTTCTGATGTGGTACTTTTAATGATGTTTCTAAGCTCAATTTTAAAATTGTGAGGACGCAATTTCCAAAAGGGGGGAAGTATGAAATGACCTAGGTATTTATAGAATAATACCTTTTCATTTATGTTAATATTTATGATTAATATTTTAATTTTATGTTAAATATGAAACTTTTTCCGATAACTTTCTCAACATGAAACAACATGATTCCTTGAAATCTTATGTTGCACAAAATATTGTGTTATACTGAAAAATAAAATAATTATATCATTATTTTCAATTATTGTTAGCGCATAGTGATTGTATTTTCATGAATGAACATAACTAACTAAATTATGAATAACCATGTTTGTTAAATGTTTTTACATTTATCAAATAAATTTTATATTCTTAAAATAATAATTAATTTGTTTTTAAGTATGAAATACTTTAATATTCTTCAAAAGGTCGATTTACCACCTTTTGATGGAGAACCGTTTTTAAATCTATTTTTTTGTCACTTTTATATGTTATATTTGACAAAATAAAATTTTCATTATAAGTACAACATCAAAATTTACTCTAGATGAAATTTTGGTATCTTTCTGAAATAGTTCATTTTTTAATGAATCGTGAAAAAATATCTCATTTTAATTCAAATCTGTATTTTCATCTGATTTATTTATATAGTTAGATTATAATATTAATTTGACATAAATTTTAATTAGATAATATGTTTATTATTTAATATAATTTGGTCATTATAAGTAATTTCAAGTTGAAATTAGACATAAACACATGTCAATTATTGGTAGTTTTTACTTCTTAGAAACACACTATTTGGTTTTGACAACATGAATTAATTTTAAACTAATTTCTGAACTTTCTATGTTATGAATTTGTAAAAATGGATTCTATATTTCGAATCTGGAGGTCCAAATTGTGTAAATAGGTACCTATTATTATTATAAATTATGAATAGTAACTTTCTTAAATATTTTATTTACCATGGTTAAAGGGTTAATCTGGTAAATGAGGGTAAAAAATAATATTATAATAATATCAAATTACCCTAAAACGTGTCCTAATACTATTTTATGAGATATGAAAAAACCATGGGAATCCTTGGGTATATTTTGGGACCCCATGGAGCCACTTGGATGTGAAAATGACATTTTATAAAAATTAATTTAATGTAAAGAAAAATTTAAAATAAACATGTATCATTTAGTAAAATAATTTTTATATGGGGTTATATAGGTGTTATAATCAACTAAAAATAGTAATTAGAACTATAAAAATATTTCATACATCATGGTATTTTATTTATAATTTTCATACATTAAATAAATTTATTTATTTATGACATAATGATGGTGTAGTGATTACCTTATTACTGAATGATTTAAATAAATGAGATTATAAATATAAAAATAATATTTTTGTAAATTTTTATGCCATCCACGAAGTTTGGGGATAATTTTTAATTTCTATATTTTAATTAATAAAGTTTTTTTAGAAATAATCAATTTGTAATGGATTTTTAAAAAGTCATGATATGAATAGTATAAAAATTAACATAATTGAGTTTTTAAGACAAATTTTATTTTATTAAATGATATAATAGTCAACAAAATATAAGATTATGAAAAATAACTTATATAAAATTTAAAATTTCATCAATGAAACACTTGAGGTTCTATTTCCATTTTATAGTAACTATATTAATAATGTAGTATGAATATACAACAATACATGGTAAGAGTCAAAAAAGTTAACTAAGGGTTAAGGCTAAATGATAATGTTAAATTTGAAACCAAAACTTGTATAAAAACTCTTTTTATAGATTATTTCTAAAAAACCTCATCTTATATTCATATTAAATGAGTTTTGGACCTTTTGAAAATAGAAAATTAGTTTATAATAAAATAATCTTTCAAACTTTCGTAAAGTACCCCCTCCCTCTTATAAAAGGCCACCACCTATAAACCTAACTCACACATCTCAAGACCCCTTTTCTTGTCAAAAATATACCCAAATAATCCCCAACATCCCTCTATTAATCTTAGAATACTTACCTGAGGCATAAGGCAATTTAAGAAGTCATTTTAGGTTAAATCAAAAGGAGTTACCCGATTTGAGGTAACATTTTCTCTCAAGTTCCATTCCATTATTTTCCTACTCCACTACCTTTTCTCTTTTTATTATTTAAATACATAACTACACCAGGATCCTTAGTATACTAGGTTTTTATTATGATAAGTATTAGAACTACACTTACATGCACCTCCGTCTAATGGGTATAGAATATAGTGTTTATGTGGACGACGAACTACTACCCCACGAAATGATGATTATTCAATCTTCTCCTAGCACATCTTATGGTGGGAATTATGATGGAACTGTAATTATATATATGATATTTATTTTATCTATATTCTTCTGTAATTATCATTTAGAATATACTTTTATTCTTTTCATGTTTTATTAATACGATAACTTCATTTGAGGAAGTGCAGACTACTACCCCCATAAATTGATATGACTCGTTCATGATATACATGGAATGTATAAAGTATAGAACTAATTAAATTATGTAACATATATAAAAAATTATATTATACTTGAATTATAATTTACCTATGTATCATTATTCTTTCATTCCATTAAAAATGAAATAGAAATGAAAGTCGAGTTTATGTGTACGTACAACATACCATGAATGGTGCATTTCATTTATAATCTCTAAATGTTATGAACTATTATAAATAAATATATACTAGATATGTGATATATATGATATCTAAATCATGAATTTTATTCTGGAGATAATAGAATTTTGACCACATGGACAATTTGTCATTATGACAAGTTCATTTTTGACTCATGTACCGAACATCGACAAAACAACCGATATGAACTTGAATAATTATATGATTGTTATACCAAGATAATAAGTGATATAAAATGAATAATAAAATCTATAAAGGTTTTGAATCAATTAAAAATTAACTTAATTTTGTTATATAGGGAGATAAAGAATGAACAAGACATGTTGGACCCCAAGTAAGGGAATTTGTCTCAATATCCTTTCAATGAGGCATGTTTTGATAATATACACCTACTTCTTTTACATGGTGTATAATAAACACCTTTGAATTTTATTTTCATTAAAATGTATTATTTTTTCTACAATTTTTTTCCTAAATTAAAAAAGCAATGTTTCAAACATATGTCGTGACAATGAACTTTCCGCAACCACAGGCATTATTTTTTATTTGGCTTCCTTAAAAAGTCGTTGTGTTTTTAAGTGGAAAATAAATACCATATACCCCTTTTACATAATTGGGTCTTAAAATGGTTTTCAAAGTGGATTTACTATTTCAATATCTTGAAATTATTTCTTTTGATTGCAAATGAAATTTTATGATTGAAATGTTGATATTTGAAATATTTTATATGTAATGATTATATAATGGTACATGGATATTTTATGGGTGGTAACATGGTTAACCAAATGATGGTAAGTTCTATGATAAACCAAGGATGGGTGGATACATTATAACCTCCAATGCATTGGGTATGGAAGTCAGTCGTATGACTATTCCATTTGTAGGAATGATTTGTGGAAGTCGACCCTATCGTTATTCCATTTAAGTATGATTATGTCCCTAATTTACCATTTATATATTATGTGAGCTTTATATGATTTTTTATTGTAATATATTTGTTAAAAAAGGGTAATACAAGATCTTTTATTCAGTGAATAGTATTTTCTACTTTATATAGGTGAAAAGTATTACTTATGATAAAGTATTCATGGTTTACATGTTGTTTTAAAAAAAACTAATAGTGTTTCATTCTTTATGTATTCCTTACTGAGATTTTTATTCTCATCCTATGTTTTGAAATTAATTTCACAATACTTAAAGATGAATAGGGGCAACTATGGGATCAAGGAAAATTCATTTTGTTTAAATCATGGAAGTAAACATGTCTATTTTTAAATAGTTTTTGTTATATTATAATAAATGAATTGTGAGTAGAAGTCTCCACTTGTAATGTTAAAGTTGTTATGTATAAGTTATGACCTAATTATATAAATATCTACACCTAAAATATCCTCAATTTTAATTATTAACTTAATACAATATTAGGTAATGTTTAAGGATGGGGCCTTATAGTTGGTTTCAGAGGTCGGTATAGATAACATTAGAGGTTATGGTGTTATTTAAGCATAAGTGACATAACCATAATGGTTATCATATTAGAAATATTCATAGTTTTTTTAGATAAATTCAATGAGTTTAAGATAACATGAATTAGTATATATTAGTGTTTACCCTCCTCATAAGATATTATAAAATTCTTTTACTGATATACTCACACTGACATTTTCTGTTTTAGTACATGGATGGATCTATAAGGAACCAAAGTAACAATGGATGTGAAGGAAACTATGGTGGTTTCGGAATGAGAAAATGAATGAAATGGGAGCTGAAATTAGAAATCTTGTGGTTATTTTTAACCAACTATCTGACTTCATGATTGAACACTTGAACCTTGGTGATTTTTCTAAGGCATCATATATACAAGAAACGAATCCCAATGGAAGATCAGGAAATAATTATAAATGTAAGTATATTAAAAAACAAATGTCTCAATGATATGGAAATAAACACCTTGTAATATGCTTCAAAGGGATGGGAAGATGTTTCATATGTGGTAATGAAGGTCATAAAGCAATAACCTACCATAGAAAAAGGAAGCGTCCAATTTACTCCAAGAAAGGGAAAGAAGTTCTTTCTGAAGGATCGATTGAATGTTTTAAATGTGGTGTACATGGTCAGTATATAAATATATTTCCTACAAAGAAGTTTTGGGAATGGGATCAGTAGGATCATACAAATATATGTTTACAAATCCTAATGCAATTCCAATTGGATACGAAGAAACTTGAAATAACTTATGAAATGTATGGATTGTTTCTTAGTTCATGTTTTGAAATTACTAAAATATTAGGAGATTATGCATGACTTTGTTTGTAAGAAAGAAGTATAAAAGAATAAGATGAAAAACATAGATAAAGGATCATGAAGAATTTTTGATGATTAAGATGTCTAGGAATTAAATAGGTATGTTGGATCTATGGATGATGATATGTTTAAATGTAGTAATGATATGATTACTTTGGAATACTTTTTCTAGTATTTGTAACTTTGAATCTTGATATATTTGAATTTTATTCAAGTAAGAATTATCTTTTCTTCTGTGGAAATTATGGATAACCTTAGGGGTTTATGTGATCTTTTATTTATGAGGAAATTTTGGGTTATTAGTTTTTGGAATGCAAAATGTGAAGTATGAATTAACCATTGAGGGTAAAATAGGTTGTGGATTTTTTTAAGGATTTTATCTCATTTTTTTAATATTATTAGTATTATATGGTTTTGGAAAAAGAGAAAAATTCACACCATGTGACAACCCGTCGCGTTGAAAAAAAGTTGTGGGAATCGATCCCACGCCCAAAGTGCAACTATGATTAATGCAAACCCCTGCACTAAGTGATGTCCTTGGTTAGTATTGCTAATTCTTTTTAGTTAAATGATCTTATAGATCAAGAATAAGTTTATTTTTGGAACTTATATTTTATCAAATGGATATCCTTATTATAGGGAAATGATTCGATGATTAAGTGAGAAAGGTTATTTTGGAAGTCATTCTCTCTTTTGGGAACACTATATACCTAAGGAAAATCGAATAATATGGGATTTCATTTGTGGAGTAATGGTTGAAATTTTATTTTGGAAGAATCTATGTTTTTATTGTGGACATATATCAATTTGTGTTATTTATGGAAATGATTAACCTATCATAGAGAATATTTGATTAGATTAATTACACTTCAATATGATACATTAAGAGTAGTCGATGTTATTTGGAGATAAATGTTAAGATTTACTGTGGAATACTATGTGATTAAAGTATTTTTTGTTTTGGTTTTCAATCTTATTTTGGATCATATTGAATAATTTTAAGGAGAATTGTGTATTTAATGGTCTTTTTTGAACTTTGGGTATTCTTGGTTGAATTTTTGAGTTTAAGAGTAGTATTTATTTTTATAAAGGATTATCCTTTTGGGGATTATTTGATATCGTACTAACCATTTTGGTTTTTGTTAACGTCTAATGATAGTGGAAATATATACTTCATATTTTGTGGATTATTTGATTCTATTGAAGTTGATTCCAACACTTTTTATGTGACCAATTCATCTTGAATACTCATGGTTTGGAGAAAAGATTAGTTTGTGGTATAAATTTAGTAAAGGATGAAAATATACATGGAAAGTAATTAGGTTTCCTTATGCCCTTAGTCAATATCATAAATATATTCCTCATATTTTTGAAAAGGATATTAAAACAAAAATTTTGTTCGTTTACTTTTCCTATTGTGAAATCAAAGATCATTTAACCCATCACAAGTTTATGTTTTTATAGTAGTAAACATCCTCCGGATCATGTTTTCTATCACTCTCCATCAGAACCTGATGGTTTGTTTTCTCTTCCATGTGAATGTTTTTCTATATGGAGCCCTTGTATGGGTTATCCCATGTGACTTTTATACTTCTCTCTATTTATTTTAAATTGATAGTTTTATTGACTCCTTTTCAGATGTGGGACTTTCAAGGAAGTTTCCAAGCCAAATTTTAAAATTACAAAGACACAAATTCCAAAAGGGGGAAGGATGTAACAACCTTTGTATTTATTTAATAATACTTATTTAATTTCTTTTAATATTTATTAATAAGATATTAATTTTATGTTAAATATGACACTTTTTCTGATAGCATACTCAATATACAACAATGGGTTTAGTTGAAATCTTATGTTGCACAAAACTTTGAGTTATACCAAAAAATAAAATATTATTATTATTATTTTAAATCATAGTTAAGGCATAGAAGTTATATTTTATGGAATTAACATAACTAACTATATTAAGTTCACATAAGTTTGTTAAATGTTTTTACATCTTTCCAATAAATTTTAGAGGCTTAAAATAAGAACGAATCTATTTTTAAGCATGAAATACTTTACTATTCTTAAAAATGTCGATTTAACGCCTTTTGTTGGAGAAACCTTTTTAAATCTATATTTTAAAATTTTATACATTCTATTTGAAAAAAAAATCTTCTTTAGAAGCATAACATCAAAATTTAATTTGGATGAACTTTTGGTATTTTTCTGATAAAGTTCATTTTTAATGAAAAGTGAGGAAAAATACTGTATTTTAATTCAAAACTGCATTTTCATATAATTTATTTATATAGTTATATTTTAATATAAATTAGTTTTAAATTTAAATTGGATTTTATTTTTATCATTTCATCCAATTTGGGTCATTATAAGTAATTTTAATTTGAAATTTTTCATAAACACATGTCAATCTTTTGGTAGTTTTTACTTCTTAAAACATGCCTTTTGGTTTTGACAATTGGAATTAATTTTAAATTAATTTATGAAATTTTGGTGTTTTAAATTTGAGAAAATGGATTCCATATTTGGAATTATGAGGTCCAAATTTAGTAAATAGGAACCTTTTATTTTTATACATTATGAATTGTAACTTCAGTAAATATTTTATTAACCATGGTTAAAGGATAAATCTGGTAAATAAAGGTAAAAAATAATATTTTAATAATATTAAATTACACTAACACATGACTAAATCTTATTGGATGATATATTTCATACCATTGTAGTCATTGGGTCAATGTTAATACCCCATGGAGCCACTTTGATGTGAAAATGACATTTTAGACAAATTAATTTAAAGTAATGAAAAATGTAACATAAACATGTATCTTTTAGAAGAAAAAAAATTTATATGGAGATTTTTAAGTTATCTCTTAGACTATAAAGATTCATTATAAATATAAAAATATTTCCTACATCATGGTATTTTATTTATAATTTTTAGATATTAAATATATAAATTTATTTATGACACAATGATGTTGTAGTGATTACCTTATTAATGAATCATTTAAATAAATAAGATTATAAATATTAAACAAAATATATTTTCCAACTTTTTATTCCATCCAATAATTTTTGGGTTGATTTGGACTTTTTATATTGGAATTAATAATGCTTTTCAAAATAATCAAGTTGTAATGGTTTTTTAAAAAGTCATGATATGAATAGTATAAAAATTGAAATAAATGTGTCTTTAAAACATATTATTTTATTAAATGACATAATAGTCCTAAAAATCTAATATTATTAAAAAAGACTTAGATAAGGTTTAAAACTTCATTAATTAACTAGTTTAGGTTCTATTGGCTTTTTATTGTAATTATATAAACTATATAGTATGAATATATAGGAAGACATTGTAAGAGTCATATAAGTTATCTATGTTTTAGAGATAAATGATAAGGTTAAATATGAAACCCAAAAATGACTAAAAACTATTGGTTGAGAGTATTTCTAAAGGCCCTCATATTAGGTTCTAATTAAATAAGTTTTGGACATTTTTAAAATATAAAACCAGTTTATAATTAAATAATCCTTCGAACTTTCCTAATGTACCCCCTCCCTCTTATAAAAGGCAACCACTTCTAACCCTTTATAACACCACTCAAGTCCACTTGGCTCGTCAAAAATATACCCAAATAATCCCCCAACATCCCTAACTTCCTCCTTGAAGCCTTATATTGGGCAGAAGGCAATTCAAGAAGGCCATTTAGCTTAAATCAAAAGGAGTTACCCGATTTGAGGTAACATCTTCTATCAAGTTCCTTTACAATATTTTCCTTCTCCACTCCCAATGATCTTATTATTATTTGTTTACATAGAAACACCAGTATTCTCAATATACTAGTTTGGTTTTATGATAATTATTCAAACTACACTTACACGCACCACCGTCTAATGGGTATTGAACATACTGTTTCTGTGGAAGACGAACTACTGCCTCACAAAATGATGATTGTTCAATCTTCTACTACCACATATTAAGGTGGCCATAATTAAGGAATTGTAAGTATATATTATATTTATTTTATCTCTATGATTCTATAATTGTCATTTAGAATATACTTTTATGCTTTTAATTTTGTATAAATACGATAACTTCATTTGAGGAAGTGCGGACTACCGCCACCTCAAAGTGATAGGACTCGTTCATGCTATACATGGAACATATAAAGGATGGAATTAATAAAAAAAATTAACATATAAAAAAATTATATTATGTAGTAATTATAATATACCTATTTATTATTATGTTTTCATTCCATTAAACATGAAATAGAAATGAAATTAGCGTTCATGCGTACGTACGACTTACCATGAACAATGCATTTCAATTCTTATCTCCAAATGTTATAGACTACTATAATTACATATATACCAGATATATATGATATATATCCTATCTAAATCATGAATATAATTTTGGAGATAATGGAATTTTGACCACATGGACAATTTGTAATTATAACAAGTTCATTTTTGACTTATGTACCAAACATCGACAAAATGACCGATATAAACTTGAATAATTATATGATTGTTATACCAAGGTAATAAGTGATATAAAAGAAATAATAAACATGAAAAATGTTTTGAAGAAAGTATAAATTAACTTAAGGTTATTATTCAGTGAGATAAAGAATGAGCAAGATTAGTGGGACCCAAGGTAAAGGACTTTGCCACAATCTCCTTTAATTGAGTCATGTTTTGATCATAAACACCTTATTATTTTAAAAGGTGTATAATAAACCCCTTTGACTTTTACTTTCATTAAAATGGAACCTTTTTTATACAAATTGATTTACTAAATGAAAAAAGGATTTCTTTTAATGTATGTGGTGACAACGACCTTTCTGTCGCTGCGAGCATTATTTTATATTTGGATTCCTTAACACATTGTTATGTTTTTAAATGGAAAATAAATACCATATACCCTTTTAAATATTTTTATATTGAAAGTGGTTTTTAAAGTAGAATTAAAATTTCAATATTTTGATATTATTTCTTGTTATTTCAAATGAAATTTTATGATTGAAATGTTTATATTTTCAATCTTTTGTGTCTGGTGATTATATAATCATACTTAGACATTTGAAGGGTGTTTATGTGATAAACCTAATTATAGGTGGTTTTGTGACAAAATAAGGATGGTTGGTTGTGTTATATCCTCCAATGCATTCTGTAGGGAAGTCATTTGTATGGATATTGAATTTGTAAAAATGATTTATGGAAGTCAACCATATGGATCTTCCATTTAAGTATGATATTATACTACGCTTACCATTTATATGTTATTTGTGCTTTCTATGGTTTTTATGGTAATATTTTGGTTACAAAAGTGTAAAAAATTAGATTTTATTCAGTGAAGTGTATTTATTACTTCATAATGGTGAAAAGTATCACTTATGATAATGCAATAATGGTTTAAATGTTGTTTTGAAAAACTAACAGTTTTTTATCCTTTATATATACCTTAGTAAGATTTTTTATGCTCATCCCAAGTTTTGAAATGTTTTTCACATGACTTAAAGATGAATAGGGACAAATATGGGATCAAGGAAAAGTCACGCTGTTTAAATCATGGAACTAAACATGTATTTTTTAAAAGAGTTTTTGTTTTACTAAAAAATGGATAGTGAGTAGAAGTGTCTACTTATAATATTCAAGTTTCTATGTATAAGTTAAGACCTAATTCTCTAAATTTCTAAACCTTAAAGGATCCTCAGTGTGAATTATTAACTTAATTCATGATTATGTAATGATTAAGGTCGAGGCCTTACAAATAAAGAAGCCCTAAATTAATATATAGAGTATAATTTTTTTTTTAATAAATGTTAATGTGTTTATCTTGGATTTTGATGGAATAAAAAGAGTCAAGAACCATGTATGTGTTCATCCATACCATTTTTGAAGATAGAGTTGTTGGATAAAGCTCGTATTGGATCGTTGTGTATTAATCCTAGAAGTATAATGATATATTTAGAATTAAAAGAGTATTTATTGTTGGAAAATAAGAAGGGATATATTTAATATTATATATCTCAATACCTGGTATGTCAGCATGTTAAGGATAATAATTAAAGTGTAAGTTTATGTCACAACTATTACCCATGTAAGAATGGAAATGGAAAAATGGAATCAAGGATTTTTTTCATGGCTCCCCAAAACATTTAAAGGCCATAAATATATTTGTGTTTTAGTAGAAAACCTTACAATGTTAGCATGATTCATTTCTGTTGGAGGTGATTTCTCCCTTGACCAGCTTCCTATAATATACCTTAATGAAGTGTTTTGGTTTCATAGAGTTCCAAAATCTATTTTATTTGGTTGGGATCTATGGCTTACCTTAATGTTTTGTTGAAGTGTTCAGCATGATTTGTATAAAATGTAGAGTTTCCGTATTTACAATCATCCCCATCTAGTTTTCCAATAAAAAATAATAATTAGAACCCTATAGGATATATTGATATCTTATTATATGGACTTCAAGGGTGGTTGAGATCAAACCTTCTTCTATTTTTTTTACCACAATAGTTTTCACTTGAGAATTAATACATATCATTATGAATCCATCTATAGAAGGAAGTGTATAAATCTAATGTTCTAGGATGAATTTGGATAAATTAATCTATTATGACATTAGCCATTTCAGAAATTGGTATATATTTTTAGATCCTTGCTGCAGAACATTGAAGAAGCTTCAATTCAATATAAAATTTATGTTGACAATCATCGGTAAAATTTTGAATTTGATATTAGTGAGAAGATGTTCCTATAAATTTATCCATGGAATACGGTTATGAAATTCTGAAATAAGGGAATTTTGAGTCCTATATATATTATCCCCTTTCATATTCTTAATAAAGTTTCAATGGTATCTTATAACATGGAACATCTTCCTAAATTCTCTCATGTTCATGATGTGTTTGATGTATCTCTACTATAGAAGTACTTACGTAATCCTTCGCATTTACTAAACAGAAAGGTTGTACTAATGGATAATGATATTTCAAATTAATAACATTTGAGAAAAATATTTTATCATAGAGATAAAGTGCTAATGAATATGAATATTCATCAGGTTAATGTTCTCTAGAGGAATAAGGAATTCGATGTAGCTATATTAGAACCTAGTGAAACAATGAATTAATGATATAATCATTTATATGTATCATAGTGACATAATTTTGAGGGTGAAATTCATCTTAAGGGGAGTTTAATAGACACTATGATATTTTATGATATATTTTTCTATACTTTTTTTAACTGCGTAATTTACACACAACACAAAGTTTTAAAAAACCATGGTATACTATTGAAATTTTATTATTTAAAGTCATGGTTATTTCCTAGCCACATAATTCGAGTGTAAGAATATTAAGAACTAAATTATTTATTATTTATTATTTAAATATGATTAAAATGAATTCATTATTTATCTATTGATTAGAAATGAAAATAAAAATCATTTGAAAGTAAAAGAGATGTTTATATATAAAACTGTTTTTATGAATGCATAGTGATTTTTTAATTAGAAATATAATTAATCACGATTGGTGAATAATTTTAATTAAAATTTTAAAATATAGTCAATAATTGTTTTGACATTCATCAAATGTTTTTTCTTATCATGGGAAACATAAAAAATCTAGTGTATGCATACAAATATTTTTTTCTAAAAAACAATTTTCATCTCATTTTTAGAAATTATAATAAAATTGATTTATTACCCATAAATAAATTAAATCAGGAACAATAATTTCAATAATTTTAATTAGTAAGATAAAATTTAATAAATAGGTATATTTTGTTTTTTCGTCATGAATAGTAATGTGGCAAATATTTGACACCTTGGTAAGGGTAAAATGGGTAAAACATGGTTAAAACCATGAGATAATGTCACAAAATATATCCAAAACATTATTTTATTTCATTTAAGGTAATAAATCATACCATATAAATCATAATTCTAATATATTCCATTTTGGAGAAATGTTTCCTTGAAAATTAAATTTTTATTACTTTACTTAATGAAATTTGTAAAATGTCACTCTCTTTAATTTAGTATATCTAAAATTTGTATAAAATGATTGTTGAATTCATCTGTTTTGATAATCTCAATTATGTTTCAATATGATTTGATAATCCCAAATAATTTTTATCTTTATAATAATTATTCATTCAATCTATGACATCATATTATTAAGTTGATAAAATATCAAAATGATCATTAGAATTTGTTAATCAATGGTTATAAATGTTTATACTTGTTTAGAAATGTTACTGACTCAATCTGAATATGATTTGCATAGAACAGATAAGTATTAAGTGTTGATTCATTGATACAGACCTACCGGTACATAGTCTACTGATAAGTAAAGGTCACTGATAGACTAAGCTTTTTGTGACACAAGGTCTCTGGTACATAGTTACCAATAAAAGATACCGATACAAATAGACAGATAGATAGCTACTGATATGAAGTCCACCGATACAAATACACAGTCCACCGATACAAATACATAGTCCACGGATACAGACAGATACCGACAGACAGCTACCGATACAAGTCTGCTGATACAAATAGACGGCTACCGTTACAAAGTCTACTGATACAATTCTGCTGATACAGACAGACGGCTACTGCTACAAAGTCTACCGATACAATAATGCTACTAGTACAAAAGAGATACTGATAAAAAGCGCTACTGGTGGAAAGAGATACTGATACATAGAGCTACTGTTATAAGGAGTAATAGCTACCGACACAAGACCTACTTACTCAAGTCCACCAATACAAGCTCACTGATACTAGGAGCTACCGATGGAAGCCAGTTTCCATATATCTAAACCCTAATTATGTTTGTTTTATTTAGCAACAGTCATATTTTATGTTTTTAATTCTTCTGCCATTAATTAATGATAGTTGTTGGCATGTCAGGAACCGTACCTTGTACCTGTAAAAATGTAATCATTCCCATTTCCAGAGCTAAAGCTATATAAGGGAACCTCGAACTACTAAAGACATTTCGGTTGGATGGTCATTCTTTTTCATGAAAATACAAGAAAAGCTTCTGAAGAGACACAAGGACTTACATGCATAGATGAATAAGGAAGAATACATTCTGAGTCTATAGAACCTGATCATTCAAATAGTAAATAACTTCAATGATTTCACTTACACTCAAGCTGATCAGACTGATCAACTTAGACCTGGAATTCAAATACAAAAATGACACTCTGTTTTTCTTGACAAAAACCAGATAAGGACTCAAAGCTTCATCTACATCAATCCAAGGAGTCTAGAGCTTCACTCAAAACACATAGAGAATTCTAAACTCATCTCTATTTTTTTAGCTCTATTGTGTTTCATTCATTTACATTTTGATCAGTGTGTGTTCTATATTTACACACTAACTCCTGAGCATAACTGGAGGATATCTAATATCCCCACTCAATCTTTCTAAACCTCTTATTTATTCCCACTATGAATTGTGGTAGAGGTCAAGTGTGACCTGGATAGTCTATGTGCTATTGTTTTGGTTTTTCCCATGTAGAACTGTGGTAGAGGTCATAGGACCTGGACAGTCTTTGTACTATTGTTAACCCCGATCCTAGGTGTGTATCAAAGTTTATATAAACTATTTGAGAGGACTAACTCTCATCTTGAGAATGAACCTCTTGTTTTAAACTGTTGTGCTTGTTAACTTTGTTAAAACTATTTTGAATATTCCATTGCTAAGTTCTTTAAATATAAATCTGTTTTAAAGTAACACTGATAGTTAAACTAACAAGTGTTTATAAATTTTTTTAGCAAGTAAGTTACTTTCAAAAGTTAATTAATCTTAATATTGAGTTAAATGATAAATAATCAATCTCTTTAGAAACTAATTGAAAACTTAAAATCTTTTTAAATTCACTACGGTTTAATTTTTATTTAATTTGGGGGATTTTAATCATACAAAATTTAACAGAAAATTTAATTGGAACTCAATTCACCCCCCCCCCCCCCCTCTTAAGTATCCACTCTGAACAAAATTTGGTATCCGAGGAATCTTTGTTAATAAAGTATTTCCAAATACTCTGTTTTTCAAATGTGATTTTAGTTGTATCTTAAAGATCTTAAATTTATATTAGTTACAAATTTTATCTCTTTAAATATATTTTCTAAAATCTAATTATGGATAATAGAACAAAAGGTGATGCTACCAACATGCCACCTTTCTTTAATGGTGTTAATTATGCCAAATGGAAACTGAAAATGAAAATTCATTTAGAAAGTTTGGTATTTGATATATGGATTGTTATAGAGATTTATTATAAGATTCTAGACACTGAAATAACTACTTGGTATGAACCTACGAAAACTTCTTATAATAATAATTGTAAATCAATAAATGCGTTGTAATGTGATTTATGAGATGAATAATTTAATCGAATATCTGCTTGTAAGACTGCTTATGAAATCTAGGATACTTTGGCTATTTCCCATGAGGGAACAATCAATGTTAAGGAAATGAGAGTAAATACCTACACTATTAAGTATGATAATTTTAAAATAAAGCCTGATGAACCTATTTCTGACATGTATCTCAGGTTCAATGAAATTGTAAATATAATGAGCTCACTTGGAAAAGTTTTTCCTGCAAAAGAGCATATCATGAGGATACTAAGATGTCTTCCAGAAAGATGGAGAGGCACCTCAGTCTCAATAAGAAAATTGTGTGACATAAGTTCAATACCTGTTAAAGAGCTGATTGGTAAGTTATTGATGTATGAAGAGGAGCTGAAGGTAAACAAGGTAGAAGATGATGAACCAAGAAAGAAATCAGTATCATTCAAGACCTTTTCATCAAAAACCAAGGACATTGGGAAAATTCAAGTTACATGTGATAGTTAAAGAAGTGAAGAAAGTGCATCTGACAGTGATGCTGATATGGCTCAGATATCCAGATGATTTAAGAAATTTTATAGGAAAAATAAGTTCTTTAGAAAATCTAATTACAAGGGAAAATATGACAACAAAGTTCATTGGAAGAAGGATTGGAAAAGGACTGATAAAAGTGATGACATAGTCTGATACGAATGCAAGTGAAAAGGACATTTGAAAGCTGACTATCCAAAATTAAAGTACAAGAAATAATAGGACAACATTGACATCAAATATAAGAAAGTTATGAAAGCAACCTGGAGTGCTTTAGAAGACAGTTCGATTGATTTTGATTCTACTCCGGATGAAAAATCTCACAAATCTAATATGTGTTTCATGACAAACACGTATAAGGTAACATTGGATACTCCTAATTTAAATTATTATTATTCTAGAAATGATTCTGATTCTGAAAACATGACTAGGGAAGAATTATTTGAATACTGTAAAATGATAGAGGATACCTTCAATGAGCTGAAGGATAAGTACAAGTCATTAAAGAAGTAGTATGCCTTGTCCAGTACTGTTAAATATGATATTAATATATAAAAGGAAGATAATGCTCAATTGTTAAAGGAGAATACTCAACTTAAATTTTCCAATGAGAAACTTAGAATAGATTTGGAGAAGTTCACAAATGGAAATAACACTCTTACAAAAATGCTAGGCAAACAAGTGGCACCAAAATATTTTACTGGTTTAGCTTATCATCCTGGACAGAGAAAGATTACAAAAAATATATTTATTCCAAAATCTAGATAGTATGATGCTAGTTCCAAATTTGAAAATTCCTATGTCTCAACCAGCTATTCACATAGTTATAGATCAAACAAATTTTATCGTTCAAAATCTTTTTAATCTATTGATTATATGAAACCCATTAGACAAATCTGGGTAACAAAATTTTTGCTTGCTAACTTGTCTGGACCCAAGAAAATCTGGGTACCAAAATCATATTCTGTATAAACCTATTTTGTAGGAAACCTGCTTAAAAAGTTCCTATAGGAAGACATGGTAGTTGGATAGTGGATGTTGAAGACACATGACAGTAGATTTTTCATGCTTCAAGAGCTTAATCAAGGTTGATGGAGGACATGTCACCTTTGGTGATAATTATAAAGGAAAAATCATCAGCTTAGGCCAAATTGGTAACACTTATTCAATTTTTATTTCTAAATTATTATTTGTAGATGGATTAAAATACAACCTGTTAAGCATTTATCATTTGTGTGATGATGGTTTCAATGTTAAATTTGAAAATGATTCTTTCCATGTATTTGATTCTAAAAAAGTTTTTGTATTTAGTTCCTTGAGAAATGAAAATGTATATGTTGTGAATTTAAATTATTTATCCAAAAAAGGTTACTTGTTTAAATTATTTTTATAAAGAGTCTTGTCTATGAAACAGAAGATTAGGACACTGCAATGTTCACTCACTTAGGAAACTCGCTAAGAAAAATTTAGTTAGAGACCTACCTCAACTAAAATTCCTATCAGACATAGTTTTCACTCTCTGTCAAAATGGAAAGCAACATAAAGTTTCATTCAAATTAAAGAAAGAAGTATCAACGTCTCAACCTCTCGAGTTGGTTCACATGGATTGGTTTGGACCTTCTGGAGTTTCTAGTTTAAATGGGAAGCACTATATTTATGTTCTAGGAGATGACTTTTCTAGATATACATGGGTATAATTTCTTGCTCACAAAAGTGAAGCTTTCTATAATTTTATTAAATACTACAAGTCTGTAGAGAACCTTAGTGGACTTAAGATTAAGACCTTGAGAAGTGATCATGGTCGTGAGTTTGAAAATCATGAATTTGAACCATATTGCTCATATAATGGCTACAATCATAATTTCTCTGCCCCTAGGACACCTCAATAGAATGGTGTAGTTGAAATAAAGAATATAACCCTTCAAGATATTTCAAGAACTATTCTTAATAAGTATGACCTACCTGTTTACTTCAGGGAAGAAGCTGTAAATACAACTTGTTATATTATAAATAGCGTCTTGATTAGACCTATTCTTAAAAAGACCCCTTATGAAGTGTGGAATAATAGGAAACCTAAAGTTAGTTACTTTAGAGTTTTTGGTTGCAAAGTCTTTATTCTCAATACTAAGGATAACCTTGACAAGTTTTCTTCTAAAAGAGATGAGGGAATCTTTCTAGGTTACTCTATAACCAGTAAGTCTTATATAGTCTTTAATAAAAGAATCAAATGTTTGGAAGAATCTGTTCAAATCAAATTTTATGAAACTAGTCCACATGAACCTAAGACCCCTCTTGATAGTCTTGAAGAAGATTTATCAATTATAAATCTTAATGACACAAATAGTGACACTACTGTCAAGACAACTAGTTCTGAGAATATTCCAAAATCTGCTTCTGGTGAACCCGAACCTAGAGAAGAGACTGAAATATCTAGTCTTAACATTACCAGGTCAACTAGGATTCTAAAGAACCATCCTTTAGATGTTGTTGTAGGTAATCTTGATAGAGGAACACAGACTAGAGATTCTCTAAGAAATCAGGTTGAACATCAAGCCTTTATTTCACAGTTAGAACCTAAAAATATCAATGATGCAATCATTAATGAATTTTGGGTTATTTCTATGAAAAAAGAATTAAATCAATTTGAAATAAACAATTTCTGGGAATTAGTTGACAGACCTAATGACACTTTGACTATAGGTACTAAATGGGTATTGAGAAATAAATTTGATGAATCAGTAAATATCATTAGAAATAAAGCAAGGCTAGTTGCACAAGGGTATAGTCAAGAGGAAGGAATATACTATGAGGAAACCTTTGCACCTGTAGCTAGATTAGAAGCTATTAGGATTCTACTTGCCTATGATGCTCATCTAAATTTCAAGTTATATCAAATGTATTTTAAAAGTGATTTTCTAAATGGTTTTATAATTGAATATGTTTTTATTGAACAACCACCTAGATTTACTAATCCTCATTTTCCAAATCTAGTTTTTAAGCTCCCTAAAGCTTTATATGGTTTAAAACAAGCTCCACGAGCTTGGTATGATAGACTTAGTAGTTTTCTTATTTCAAGAGGTTTTCTAAAGGAATTTCTGATCCAACTCACTTTATTAAAAGAATTTATAAAGATTTTTTAATTGTTAAAATCTATGTAGATGATATTATTTTTGGATCTTCTAAAAATTCTTTGTGTATTGATTTTTCAAAGAGTATGAACAAGGAATTTGATATGAGTTTAATGGGAGAAATCAAATATTTTCTTGGATTTCAAGTTTTTCAAAATGACAATGATATTATCTTAAATCAAAGTAAATATACAAAGGATCTTTTAAAGCATTTTAGTTTGGATATTAGCAAGGTTAATGACACACCCATGAGTATTACTTGTAAGTTAGATGCTGATGAAATTGGAAAATCAGTGGATCAAACCAATTATAGAGGTATGATAGGGAGTCTGCTCTATCTTACTGCTAGTCGACCAGATATTATGTTTAGTTTATGTATGTGTGCAAGATTTCAAGCTAATCCAAAAGAGTCACTCTTTCTTGTTGTTTAAAGGATTTTCAAGTTTCTTAATCATACTACTAACTTTGTATTATTCTATCCAAAATGACAATCCTTTGATTTATTAAGTTATTCAGATGCTGACTTTGTTGGTTTCAAGTTAGATAGAAAGAGCACTTCTGGAACATGTCATATTCTAGGTAAGTACTTAGTATCTTGGTGTTGTGAAAAGAAGAAATCTGTCACATTGTCTACTTCTGAAGTAGAATAAATTGTTATTGGTAGTTGTTGTGCACAAATTCTATGGATGAAACATAGTTTATTAGACTATGGATATCAATTTAGACATGTATCTATAAACTGTGATAACACTAGTGCAATTAATATCTGAAAGAAACCTATATCTCACTCTAGGACCAAACACATTGATGTAAGGCACCACTTTTGAGAGATCATTACCAAAAAGGTGATATTACTCTTGAATTTATAGGTACTGAACATCAATTGTCTGACATATTCACCAAACCTTTAAGTTCAGATAGGTTAAGTTACATTTGACATGAGTTATGAATGATAGACTTTGTAAGTTAGAAACCTCACAGTTAGAAACATCACGGTTAGAAACCTCATGGTTAGAAACCTCACCATTAGAAACATCACTGTTAGAAACCTCACCGTTATAAATCTCATCATTAGAAACCTCACCGTTAGAAACTCACCGTTAGAAACCTCACTGTTAGAAACCTCACCGTTAAAAACCTCACCATTAGAAACCTCGATGTTAGAAACCTCACCGTTAGGCACACCTCACCGTTAGGCACACCTCACCATTAGGCACACCTCACCGTTAGGCACACCTCACTGTTAGGAAGACTTAACTACTAGAGTCCTCACTACTAGACACACCTCACCACTAGAGACCTCACTATTAGAAACCTCACCATTAGAAACATCACCATTAGAAAACTCACCGTTAGAATCCTCACCGTTACAAACCTCACCATTAGAAACCTCGCTGTTAGAAACCTCACTATTAGGCACACCTCACCATTAGGCACACCTCACTATTAGGCACACCTCACTGTTAGGAAGACTTCACTAATAGAGTCCTCACTGCTAGACACACCTCACCACTAGATAAACCTCACCGTTAGAGAGACGTCACTGATAGGTAAACCTCACCATTAGGGTGCACACCGGTAGTTTTCACTGATATGTCATGCGTTGACTGTTTCTCGAAACTCTTATTGGTTTCAGTATAATTCTTATTATTACATTTTGATTCCTAAATGATAAAAACTATGCCCTAGTCACATTTCAATCCACCGCAAACTCTCCTCTCTTCAATCATTTCTTCTCAAACCTCCACATTTTGCGTGAACCCTATATTCTTATATCAGAGATAGAAAGAAAAAATCTCATGATAGTCAAGGATGATAGTGATGAGCTGAATGTGAAGAAGCATAAAATAGGACATGAAGCTAGTGGTAGTGGTAGTAGAAAAAGATCAGGAAGGAATGTAGTGAACCCAGATTTGAAAAATAGATAAATTGTAAAAGAGAATTAACTTTGTGCAGAATGGATTTTTTCCAGTAAGTCGTTGATTCTGAGGATATTGGAGGAGCAGGGATGGATCGAATGCTTCGCAAACAACAATGGCCCCTATTATCCCAAGATGGTAAAATATTTCTATGTTTTTTTGTTCTTTGAGAAATCTGAAGAAGAGAATAGAATGGTTTCAGTTGTGAATGGAAAGGAAATATCGTTTTCCTCTGTTGAATGCGTTGAATGTTTGAAAGTCCCACATAAAGGCGTTTTTGGGTATTGCATAAAGACAATTACTCCTACCAGTGACATTTTTGATTATGAGATTGCCTTGGAAGTGCTCACTGGTAGTGGAAAACAAAGTAAAGTTGTGGTTGTAGAGATGGATAGAGAAAAAATATTGCTTTTAAAGTTCATCCATCACGTGCTAAGTCCAAGAAGAGGGTACTTTTCAAATCTGAGATATCAAGATATATATTTGTTGCATCTATTAAGACATGGTGTTAAGGTGAATCTATGAAGACTATTAATGATTCAGATTGATGATATGACCATGCCTAAATATATGTCTAATGCTTTATTCTTTGCAAAGTTAATTTCTATTATGATCAAAGTGAAGGGTTTAGCTGAGTCTCAGGATGAGACAGTGGTGGTAAGGAACGATATTTGCATCACAAGCACAGTTTGTAAATATATGAATATTGGGTGGAACCCATGGAAAAGGCATTGGGGAATTGATGATGAGAGGGTTTATGATAATTTTAACCATGTTGACCATCCTAATAGGCCAAAATATAGAAGAGATCCAGGTCTAGGACTTGATGAAGAGGAACCACAATATAGTGATGATACTGATGAGGAGGATAACTCTGTAGAAGATGGAGGGGATCCTGATTTTCCCCCTAGTCCAGATGGTGAATTGGTATCACATGAAAAGTAAAATCATTCCTTGAACCTACCTAGAAAAGTAACATATATGAGTCTAAGAAGTGAAGAAGCACATGTTGATGAGGAATACCAAGCTAGTTTAGATCATGAGAAGATTGCTCCAGAGAATGAAGAAGAAAGGGAATCTGAAACTAAAGCATCTTTTTCTCCCTGCTTGAGTCTTAGTCCACTGATTGGGCACTCCTCAATGCCTACTGAGGAAATTAATGAAGTAGATAGCCCTGCACCTATTTCTGGGGATCCTCTAGTTGTTGAATTAGATATGGTTGTGGAAGATTCTTCTGAGGAAGACCTACCTGCTGAAAATGCTATTAATGTACATATACATAAGAATGGATAGATTGAGGGGGATCATCCTACCAGACATGGTACTGTTTCAGTTTCTCATGAGATTGAAGACTGGGCTGAAAACCCAGGTTTTGTAGTGTTTGGGTTGGACTATCATGATTCAAAAGATGACACACACATCAATAGACCACTTGTCTCTTATAATTTCCTTTCTGAAACTTTACCTGAGGACATAGTAAGAAAATGTGATTTAAAATATTTGAAGTCTGATCTCCAGGGCAGTTTCATGGAATAAATGAAAATAATGGACACCTCTTTAATATCTTCTATTCAGTCTGTGATGACTGAATCGGTCTCTAGTGTTTTGGATGAAGTCAAGACCCGCCAGAATCAAATTTCAAGTTTGGAAAAGGATATTGAATCTCTAAATAAATCAATTGTCTCTATGGAGTCTTATATGAGCTCTAAATATCAAGAAGACAAAGACTTGGCTTTTTTGAAGAGTGTAGTTGGCCAGATGGTATCATTTTTTGATGAATTTAAGACTTCCATGGAATAGCATGTTAGCACCCAGGACTCTCTTGTGAAAAATCTCATAAGTGGGATGACTAATCCTTTAAGGAAACAGTTTCCTTTACTATTGAACCTCTAAGTACTACCAGGACTTCTTTAGATATTGATCAGATTCGAGCTGTGATGAGAGAAGAGACCGGATAGTCTTCTACCAGTGGCTTTGTACACTCTGCTTCTTTGACCGAAGTGGTGACTACCACTAGGGATATAGGGAAAATTGTTCAGAATTATTTTATGAGAGAGGCCACTGCTTCTCAAAAAAGAGGTCAAAGACAAAGTGGATTTCTATTTCCAAAGGATATACCTTAATCATTAGTTGAACAATCATTTCAAGCTTCTGTTAGAAAACCTAAAACTACCCCCAGTCTCTCAGGATTTCAGAGAACAAGTAAGAAAGCTGAGGGAGTTGACTCCTGCTCCAGATAAATTTGTGGAGAATAAGGATAAATTCATTTCTACTATGGAAAGAGGAGGAGGGGTCATAATGGACATTAGGAATCTGTTGTTGTCCTCTTTTCATGTAGACAATACTCCAATCATTGTACCTCCAGCTCTGCCTGCCTCTGCTCAGTCTGCCTCTATTCCTCAGATGACTCTAGCTCAAGAAATTCGGAGCCTCACTCCTATGATCACCCGGCGAGCTACACAGTATAGTCCAAGCACTATATCAGTATCTCAGCCTACATTGATTATCTCTAGTGTTCCTAAGCCTCCACTTTCATCCACTAAACCTGAATCCTTTTCTGGTCCCAAGGGTAAATCACATGCTAAGGAGGTGTATTGAATAGTGGCTAGGAAATTTGATAGGAATCACTTGTACTCTTTTTGTCTCTATTTTTTATTTCTCTGTATCTTTTTTCCCCATGAAATATATATGATCTTACATTCTTTTACCTTCTGTTACTTCTCTCATCCTTTTTTTACTACTTTTTTTAATCATAAAGGTGGAGAATTATGAAATATGAGAAATATGAGCATAATATAGCATACTTTATATAAGGGGGAGGAATATGGTATATGAGAATAATATATTCTACCTCTAATACAGTTGTTTCATACCATTGGTACATTTATTTCATAATTTTACCTCTGATACATTTTCATGTAATACTCTATTCTCTGATACATTTGAAAATGTCATGAGACCCAATGTATTTTACACTAATACATTACTATTTATTTTGGAATTATAATATCATAATTTGTGATTATCAAAAAGGGAAAGATTGTTGACCTCAGCTGTTTTGATAATCTCAATTATGTTTCAATATGCTTTGATAATCCCAAATAATGTTTATCTTTATAATAATTATTCGTTCAATCTATGACATCATATTATTAAGATGATAAAATATCAAAATGATCATTGGAATTTTTTAATCAATGGTTATATATGTTTATACTTGTTTAGAAATGTTACTAACTCAACCTGAATATGATTTGCGTAGAACAGATAAGTATTAAGTGTTGAGTCACTGATACAGACTTACTGGTACATAGTCTACCGATAAGTAAAGGTCACTGATAGACCAAGCTTTCTATGACAGAAGGTCACTTGTACATAGTTACCAATACAAGCTATTCATACAAACAGAAAGACACACAACTACCGATATGAAGTACACCGATACAAATACACAGTCCACTGATACAAATACACAGTCCACCGATACAGACAGATACCATCAGACAGCTACCGATACAAGTTTGCTGACACAGACAGACGGCTACCGTTACAAAGTCTACAGATACAAGAATGCCACCAATTCAAAAGAGCTACCGATAAAAGGAGATACTGATGGAAAGAGCTACCGATACATAGAGCTACTATTATAAAGAGTAACAGCTATAGACACAAGACCTACTAACTCAAGTCCACCAATACAAGATCACTGATACTAGGAGTTACTGATGGAAACTAGCCACCATATCTCTAAACCCTACTTATGTTTGTTTTATTTAGCAACAATCATATTTGATGTTTTTAATGCTTCTAAAATTAATTAATGATAGTTGTTGGCATGTCAAGAACTGTACCTCGTACCTATAAAAAGGTAATCATTCCCATTTCCAAATATAAAGCTATATAAGGGAACCTCAAACTACTAAAGACATGTTGGTTGGATGGTCAGTATTTTTCATGAAAATACGAGACAATCTTATAAGGATACACAAGGACTTACATGCATAGAAGAAGAAGGAATAATACATTCTGAGTCTATATTGTTGGGTCGGAACAAACGGGGAATGATGGCAAGAGGGGGGGTGAATTGCCTTTTAAGAAATTGATTAACAATTAAAAATCAAAGTTGAAATGCAGCGGAAATAAAAGAAGGCAAGACACAAGAAATTGATAACGGAGTTCGGCCAAAAACCCGGCCTACGTCTCCGCTCCCAACTCAACCGTTGAGAGATTCCTACCGCTTGCTTTTCAATGGTTTTAGCAAGAAACCCACTAGGCTTTGAGGTAGCACTAGGACCTATTATAGCTTGCTTTTATTGGTTAAGCAAGAACCCACTTACTTTTAATGGTTTAGTAAGAACCCACTAGCCTTTTTAACGGGTGAAGGCTAGCTCACCGAAACACAAGCCTTTTAAAAGGAAAGGCTTGAGAAAACCTCTTCACACCTTAATGGTGGTGTGAAACCCAAAAGAAAGGGGGATGAGAAAAGGGTTTGGGGTTTGTAGGCACAAACCCAATTTTAAAGCTCAAAATAAATAAAACAATAAAAACCGTATTGTTGAGAAGCCTTGGGCGCCAAAGGTTGAATGGAGTTGAAGACGTGCACTCCCAAGCTTCTATGGTGGTGCTCCTTGGATGTGGAATTGGATTGGAGCAGTTGTGGTTCCCTTGGAGCAATCCGCCGGAGGTTTGCCAAATGAGGAGAATTGTGTTCGTTGGCTTCACAATGCTTAATTATGGTCCGGCAATCGTTCCGGGGCTTCAAGGTCCTTTATTTATAGAGGGGGAACCCTCATATGGCCGTTGGAGGCCTTTGGAGCCGTTGGAAAGGCTTTCGGAGCCGTTGGGAGGCAAGTGGAGCAGCCTGGTCAAAGCTCCAACGGCTAGTTTGACTGGATCCACCGGCTGGCCGGTACAGTCCCACCGGCTGGCCGGTGTGTGCAAAAAGGCATAGGATTCTTGTCCAGGGGCCACCGGCTGACCGGTGCCAGAGCCACCGGCTGGCCGGTGGCAAGACAGTAGCTTGCCACTCTGTGCAGGTGCCACCGGCTGACCGGTGGAGGAGCCACCGGCTGGCCGGTGGAGCCTGGCAGTGGGCAATGCCTCTGCCAGGTCCACCGGCTGGCCGGTGCTATCACACCGGTTGGCCGGTGGACTGAATTTCAGTCCACTTGAGATGCTTTCTTGGGCCATTCCTTTGGCAATCTCTTGCCTATCATTCACAACACTTAAAAACAAGGTTAGACAAATATAAAGTGATTGTGATCATGAAAATCAAACAACGAGGGGAACGAGATGTACAACAATCTCCCCCTATTTTGATGATCACAATCACCAAAGCAATGTAAAAACTTAAATGAAAGGAATGCTTTAAATGATAAATTGAAGATAAATACTAAGCATGAGAGAAAAGATTCTCCCCCAATCAATCAAGAAATTTCTCCCCCTTTGTGATTATCAAAATAGAATGGGGTATAAAACTTGATTGAGGGAATATTGAAAATCAAGATTTAAGATTTGAAAAATCAATTGAGATTTTTGAAATTGAAAGATTGAAAAATTGAATAACAGTTTGAATTGAAAGTTTTGAATCAAAATTCGAATTGAATATTTTGAAATGAAAATTTGGAAACCAAGAGTTGAAATTGAAAGTTGGAATCGAAAATTTTGAAATTGAAAGAATTTGATACCACGTGTTGAAATTGAAAGTTTGAATAAAAACAAAAAGCTTAAACAAACCTAACTCCCCCTAAATAAAAACAAAAAGTCACCGGGGAGAGGGATTTTGAAAAGAGATGATTTTAGGCCCGGAGAGACTCGCTAAGAGGGATTTTTCAATCCACACTTGCCTTGTAGCGGGTCTTCTCCTATAGAATTCATCTGAATAAAAAATCGATTTGGGCCTACCATACCGGGCGTTTTTGCAATTACATTCATAAATAAGGTGCCCGGTTTTCTTGCAATAATTGCAAAATTTATAACAAGAGCTCCCCCTTACAAAAATAGTGGGTGCATGGGAGGAGGAGGCTTGGTTGGTATAGCCAAGTCCATTGGTGGTTCGGGATACTCGTTGAGAACCTAATATTTTGGACAAAGTTTGTTCACCTTGGGTGAACTTGGCTAGTGTTTCTCTAAGGTCTTTGATGGTTGATTCCAAAGAATCAACATTTGGAAAATTTTGGATTTTAAGGGTGAGTTCCTCCTTCTCTTTGAGAAGTTGGTCTTTTTCGGAGGAAAGTTTTTTGAAAGACTTTTTCAAAGCAACGAATTTTGAAGAAAGTTTATGAAAACCATTTTCAAGTTGGTCTCTAGCATGTGAGAGTTCTTCATAAGATAAATGATTTAAAGAATTTGAATTTGAAGAACAAGAGGATGAGGAATCGGAAGAAGTTACCTCATGGAATGCCATTAGGCATTTGTTACCGTGGTCGCTCGAGGAGGAGGAGGAGGAGGATGATGAGGTGTCACTCCATGTCGCCTTGAGGACCTTTTTCTTTCCTTTTTCCTTTGGCGTGGCCCGTTTTTTGTTGAGTGGGCAATCGGGCTTGTAATGGCCCTTCTCGCCGCACCCATAGCATTTTACCTTGGGCTCGGATCTTTCGGTGGATTCTTGCTTTCGATGCTTGCGGGATTTCTTCTTCTTCGTGTGCTTCTTCATAAATTTGTGCATTTGGCGGGCGAGATTCTCCATTTCCGAGTCGCCGCTTGAAGATGAAGAAGATGAGGAGGAAGAGGATGAGGAGGAGCTTACTTCTTTTTGTACTTTGAGGGCAATGTTCTTTGGTGTCTTGATTGGTGTGCCCTCCTTTTGAGCTTGCCTCCTCATCGTGATCTCGTACGTCATGAGAGATCCGATGAGCTCCTCTACCGGCATATTTTTGACGTCCTTAGCTTCTTGGATCGCCGTCACCTTTGGTGCCCATGAGCTCGGTAGGATCCATAGGATCTTCTTGACCATGGTTTCTGCAGAAATATTATCACCAAGGGACTTTCTCCCATTGCACACGTCAGTAAATCTAGTAAACATTTCAGAAATAGATTCATTAGGATGCATAGAAAAAGACTCAAAATCCTGACGGTACATGTCCAATCGAGTATCCTTTACTTTGTTGGTCCCCTCATGGGTAACCTCCAAAAGTTTCCAGATTTCATGTGCGGAGGTGCATGTGGAAACTCGATTGAACTCATTTCGGTCAAGTCCGCAATGAAGAGCATTCATGGCTTTGCCATCAAGCTCAAAATTTCTAATGTCGGCTTGGGTCCATTTGGATTCGTCGGGGGTAGACAAAGTGTAACCTTGCATGGCTATTTTGAAAATGGGATACCCTATACTTCTAAGAAAAGTGGTCATGCGGGTTTTCCAATAATTATAGTCGGTCCCATCAAAAAATGGAGCCCGACCCAAAGAAAAGCCTTCGGGGGCGAAAGAGGTAGATGCCATCACAATGGATCTTTGAATTTGAAACCTTTTAAGGTATTACTCAAATTATCCCTCTGATACCAATTGTTGGGTCGGAACAAACGGGGAATGATGGCAAGAGGGGGGGTGAATTGCCTTTTAAGAAATTGATTAACAATTAAAAATCAAAGTTGAAATGCAGCGGAAATAAAAGAAGGCAAGACACAAGAAATTGATAACGGAGTTCGGCCAAAAACCCGGCCTACGTCTCCGCTCCCAACTCAACCGTTGAGAGATTCCTACCGCTTGCTTTTCAATGGTTTTAGCAAGAAACCCACTAGGCTTTGAGGTAGCACTAGGACCTATTACAGCTTGCTTTTATTGGTTAAGCAAGAACCCACTTACTTTTAATGGTTTAGTAAGAACCCACTTACTTTTAATGGTTTAGTAAGAACCCACTAGCCTTTTTAACGGGTGAAGGCTAGCTCACCGAAACACAAGCCTTTTAAAAGGAAAGGCTTGAGAAAACCTCTTCACACCTTAATGGTGGTGTGAAACCCAAAAGAAAGGGGGATGAGAAAAGGGTTTGGGGTTTGTAGGCACAAACCCAATTTTAAAGCTCAAAATAAATAAAACAATAAAAACCGTATTGTTGAGAAGCCTTGGGCGCCAAAGGTTGAATGGAGTTGAAGACGTGCACTCCCAAGCTTCTATGGTGGTGCTCCTTGGATGTGGAATTGGATTGGAGCAGTTGTGGTTCCCTTGGAGCAATCCGCCGGAGGTTTGCCAAATGAGGAGAATTGTGTTCGTTGGCTTCACAATGCTTAATTATGGTCCGGCAATCGTTCCGGGGCTTCAAGGTCCTTTATTTATAGAGGGGGAACCCTCATATGGCCGTTGGAGGCCTTTGGAGCCGTTGGAAAGGCTTTCGGAGCCGTTGGGAGGCAAGTGGAGCAGCCTGGTCAAAGCTCCAACGGCTAGTTTGACTGGATCCACCGGTTGGCCGGTACAGTCCCACCGGCTGGCCGGTGTGTGAAAAAAGGCATAGGATTCTTGTCCAGGGGCCACCGGCTGACCGGTGCCAGAGCCACCGGCTGGCCGGTGGCAAGACAGTAGCTTGCCACTCTGTGCAGGTGCCACCGGCTGACCGGTGGAGGAGCCACCGGCTGGCCGGTGGAGCCTGGCAGTGGGCAATGCCTCTGCCAGGTCCACCGGCTGGCCGGTGCTATCACACCGGTTGGCCGGTGGACTGAATTTCAGTCCACTTGAGATGCTTTCTTGGGCCATTCCTTTGGAAATCTCTTGCCTATCATTCACAACACTTAAAAACAAGGTTAGACAAATATGAAAGTGATTGTGATCATGAAAATCAAACAACGAGGGGAACGAGATGTACAACATATATAACCTGATCCTTCAAGGAGTAAAGATCTTCAACGATTTCACTTACACTCAAGTTGATCAGACTGATCAACTTGGACCTGGAAGTCAAACATAAAAACGACACTCTATTTTTCTTGACAAAAACCAGAGAAGGACTCAAAGATACATTTGTATCAATCCAAGGAGTCCAGAGCTTCACTCAAAACACATAGAGCATTCTAAACACAACTCTATTTTTTTAGCTCCATTTTGTTTCATTCATTTAAATTTTGATCAGTTTGTGTTCTGTATTTACACACTGACTCCTGAGCATAACTGGAGGATATCTAGTATCCTCACTCAATCTTTCTAAACCCTTTCTTTATTCCCACTTTCAATTGTGGTAGAGGTCAAGTGTGACCTGGATAGTCTGTGTGCTATTGTTTTGGTTTTTCCCACATAGAACTTTGGTGGAGGTCATAGGACATGGACAGTCTTTGTACTGTCGTTAACCCCGATCCAGGGTGTGGATAAAAGTTTATACAAACTATTTAAGAGGAATAAGTCTCATCTTGATACCAAACCTCTTGTTTTAAACTGTTGTACTTGTGACCTTTGTAAAAACTATTTTTAATATTCCACTGCTAAGTACTTTAAATATAAATATGTTTTAAAGTAACTCTGATAGTTAAACTAGCAAGTGTTTATAACTTTTGTTAGCCAGTAAGTTTGTTTCAAAAGTTAATTTATCTTCAGATTGAGTTAACTAAGAAATAATCAATCTCTTGAGAAACTAATTGAAAACATATAATCTTTATAAATTCACTAGAGTTTAATTTTTATTTAATTTGGGGATTTTAATCATAAAAATTTTAATTGAAATTTTAATTGGAACTCAATTCACCCCCCCTCTTGAGTATCCACTCCGAACAACAATGATAAAATAGATAATTTTTGTTATAAATAATTATATTGAATTTAAATTAAATTTCTTTATCATGGTAATATATGTTTAACTTTTAGTGATGAAATAATTACCATAAATTCTTACACAACACCGACACAATAATTTTTCACATTGTTGAAAAATCATGTAAATGCATATAATATACACTAGAAGTAATATTGTTTATGTAATTTATAGTTACACGTTGTTTTAATATATTAATATTACATATTATAGATAAGTTAATATTCTATACCTGGATTTTATTTCTGTTATATTATTTCAATGTAATATTATGTGAATAGTTCTTAAAATGAAATTAATAGTATTATATGATAAAAATATATTATTAATTTTTTTTCTAAAAATAAGAAAAAATTTCAAGAAGAAAATTGGATGATAGATTATATAAATTTTAATCAATTTGTGATTTATGACCCAGTATTTACCTTATAAGTACTATTATAACCCTCTAATATTTAAAAATGCATTACCTTGGTTAAGATTAAAAAAATTTAACCAAGGGGTTAAACAAATATAGGGATTAAAATTAAACCAAAACATTAATAAATTTCATTTCATAATGATATTTTTTCCCTTAACATATTTTTATTGAAATATATATCTATTTAGAGGAATTTTTAGTTATAATTAATTATTTATATTTTTTTAGTTTTTTTTAATTCCATGTGTGTCATTTCCTTTCATTATAAAATTAAATTCCATCCCTATTTTATTTAAACCAATATGGGACATAAAGGAGGCCTACCAAAGAAGAGGTAATTTTCCGACCCGACATCTTTCAATTAATTTATTCTTCTAAAATTAAAAAATCTATGTTACTGATAATAAAATAATAAATTATTTAACCTAAATATAATAAAATTTTAATAATATTATTTAAATACCCTTATACAGCTTCTTTTCCATCAAAATTATTGTGTAAGTATCGATCGTGCATATATGTGGCCTATCCAATGGCCCAGAGACCTTCAAATTTTTTATTTAAAGAAAATCCAATTTTAAAGAAATAAGGGGGGAACCCAAATGTACATCATCCACTTAAAACATAGCATGACATAAAGGTCTAGAAAGACAAACTAGATAGACAACCTGGAGTTACCCCTCCCCAACAATTAATCGTGAAAAAGCTCTCCATCGATGCAAGGCTAAACGAAAAGCATGTGTCATGTGTCGAAGAATAGGCCTTATCTAATTGGAGATGTTATGCCCTCTCAAACATCCAAATCCATGAAGATATAAAATGATGAACCTATATCTCTCAAATTTTGTATGGGTCTTGATCCATGAGGTCAAGTTTGGGTGTATCATTGTACTAACAAACCTCAAAAACTCTTCCATTATTCTAAGAAACAAACCCATAGATCCTCCAACGAAGACCATACTAGACCAACCCCACCAACCTCTTCTAGACATACCCACTACCGAATCCATAGAATCCCTAAAGAATATCAAAAGAACTTGATTTCAATCCACCAACACCTAGTACTAATGGACCAACCTTGTGCCTTGGGAACACTACCAATGAGGAAATCTGGGTTTTTCTAAAAAATAAACATTGCTCTGGGCATGGATCTACTATGATCAGAACCATGGATGCACCCTCCCTAGGTTCCAGAAAAAGCCTCATAGTGACAAGGACATGGAATATAAGGAACATCGATGTTGAACCAGGAAAACCAAAACCAGATCTATCTAGTAGAACAAATTCACAACATCACCAAATTAAAAGACTGTCAAAACTCACTAAATCTGAAACTGAAAACCTACCCCCTCTGAAGAACAGCACATGTGGACTTGATCCACACCAAAAATCCACTGCATACAATACCTGGTCACATCAGAAAATTCTAGAAACAATCCCACTCCATCACCTGGATGCGTCGGACGTTCCGAGCAACCCAAACTGATTTATCGAGGCCGCACCATGGCTTGATGCCGTCAGAAGGAAGAAATCCACATCGGGTCGGCTGTTGAAGCTCTGTTGAGAATAGGTGATGTTGAACACTGTACTTTGACTCATCATCTTCATAATGATGTGTTCCGCATCGATCCGACCACTGATGCTCCTCGGAGAAGCGTCGTCGCCACACAAGTGACAACGCCCATGCCAAGGCGAACCCACTACCACTACCATGAAGTGATGTGATATTATTATTTAGGTTTAAAAGGATAGTAATAAGGATATATTTAATGAATATGTATGATATATAAGATATATTAATGATTTTTTATAGGTTAATTATTTTTCACTTTTCATTTGTTTCATCCACCGAGAATTGAAAAAAACATTCATGCATACGTACGACCTACTATCACTATGATGGGTGTAATTCATTTTTTTCTATATTTTATAGATAAATATATATATATATTGAATATATATCATTTATATATAATGATTATAATTCTTTATATGATGGATCCATGGTCATTTACAAAGACTGAAACAAATGAACCAAAAGTTTCATCAAAAATGAAACATTTGACACCCAGAAATGATGCTTTTTATAAGAAATTATTAATAAATAGGTGTAGAAATATAATAATAGATTCATATATGATATTATAAGTGTATAAACTATTCTTTAATAGAATTATAATAAATTTATATTTATTATATATGAGGCTAGATAACTTTAAAATCTAATTGAACACAATGTAAGAGAGTTAAGTTACAATCTCAATGTATATTTAGATTGTTTATTATTTTGTTTTAAATGATTAAATTTATGATATACCTATTAATAAACTCATGAATTTTCATCTTCTTTGGTTATATGTTGAGATTACTTATTTTCCTTTCATTTTTCTCACTTTTTGTACTCAACAGTTCGAATGAATGTTTTTATGTAAAAATGACTTTCTTTATCCCTTCAATCCAAAATAATTTTTCTTTTCTATCCATGTTTAAAAAAATTAATGATTGTCCAACTCTCATATAATAATTAATTAAATTCATTTTACCCATTATTTACTTTTTATAAAAAAAATTAAATGGTTTTTTTTTTCATTTTCTAAATGAAATACTTTTGACTTTTTTTGAAAATTTGAAAGAAATATTTGTTTTAACACAAACGATATTAACATAATTTATTTCCATCATTTACACTAAGTTTTTTGAATATGCCTTTAAAATTTTGAATGGTTATTTTAAAATATATTTTTTCTAAAATTTTTTGTAATGAAAGAGATAGATTTAAATGTAATAGATTGATAAGGTATTTTTATATTAATTAAACCCATGTTTGAAAAAGAATTACATTAGTAGAGGATGAGGATAGGTTAGGAATTTCCCAATCCCTAAGGGATTGGGTTAATATGGTTGTACCCTGATAATTTCTTGGATCCAATATAGATGTGATTATCCAAGGGGGTTATGGTGGACCAAATTCCCTAAGTGATATGTTAAGGGGTATTTTGTAAATTTTTTTGAGGAAATTAATATTGCAGATTTCATAAACTTTTGGGTACCAATTTAGTCCCCAGATGGATGAAACACCATTTTAGGGCATGAACTACTCATTATCATAGAGTAAAACACAAATGGGGGATTATCTTTCCACCAACATGAGGATTGTTTGACCTACTTGGTTTCCTAATGATATAGTCTATTAATATCTCATTACCACTTAGTACACATATTCTAGTATTTAAGAATAAAATGATTTCACTAGAAAGATATATAGATCCATGGCTAGGGACTAGGTCCAAAATAATGACATTGTAAGATGCCTTTCAAAACACGCCTTTTTTCTAGTGATGGGGGTCAAATACAGAGCTATATATTTTCTCCACTATCTAATACACACATTAATTAGGGTATTTGTGACTATCTAGCATAGTATATATATACAACCTAGGTAGGGATTATGGAGAAACTTGTGGTATTTCTCCAACATGGGGTTCTCGGATTTAACAAAGGGAGAAAATTAAATATCTTGGAAGTTATCACTCAAGGTATCAAGGGAGGTAACTTAATCCTTATAAGACATATAAATATAATTATGTTTATGGAAATTCAAAAATAAATTTCAAAGAATGTAGTTTATTTATTATGTTTCCACTACCTATAGAATGTTTTGGTGGTGAATTGAGAGGTGTCAGAACATGATCAAAATTATCTCCTCAGATAATTCATTCCATATGACTTTGGATTTATCTTGAATCAATATATTGCATTCTTAACCAGGTATAACCATAATTTACATTTCACTTATTATTTCTCAAGGGTGATATCATTTTGAATCTTCTCTATTTCACTAATATATACACTTTTTATGGGATGATCTAATGAATATTGTTTCCTCGATTTCTCAAGTTCCTCTCAGCATGAGATAAAAAACAAATCATCTTTGACACATGGAGAAATTAATATCAATAATATGAACCATCATGAGGAGGGCCATAAAAATTAATAAAATAGGTAGGACCTCCATGGTTTTGGATTTTTTATTCTTCATCATGTGAAGGGACCCCACATTGGTTTTCAACATTGTATATAAGATGACTTGTGTATCAAATACCACAGATAAGACTACCATAGTACTTATCTTTAATTTAATGGGGTAGGCCTTGTTTGTTACAAGTTTTTTGGGTTTTGTAAAGGGGGTACATTCTTTCAAATTTATCTTCATGTTTTGGAGAGAACCTTCACAATGAACCCTAGGAGGTGGATCTCCAAAGTTTTGGATATCAGATTAATTTTAATGGGAAGGGATTCCACATTAGTTTTGGTTTTCCCATATAGAGGATCTTTATAAAATATACTATATGGAAGATATCTTAATTTCCCACATTAGTTCTTATTAGGATGGAATCCAAGATTACTAATTAGTCATTTGTTAGAAAGTATATGACCACATACATAGTTTATCCTCATGTTGTGTGGAGGACCTCTAGAAATAGAAATATGAGGGAGAATTTATAACATATATTCAAGTTATCATAGGGATTACCATCATGTTGGTGGATTACTTATCCTAATAAATATGAACTAGAAGATTCTTAATCTTCTGTCAAAATATGTCAAAGATCCTCAATAATACCTTTACAAAAAATTGGAAGGTATATTTGGAAACTTTTAGATTGTATATTTCCATTAATGAGACTTTGGGAATTCTCCACTAGGAGAGTAGTGTTGGAGCCTTGATCATGATTTGGGTCATGCACTATGGACTATGAACCTCATGAGTGGGAACCCTCTAAGATTACTCTTTTTTTCATTAGTGAGATATGTCAACAACATTTTCAAATGGGAGAATGGATATAATCCTATGACTAGGTTGTTGATATAAAATGATGATGAGTTGTATGGGAACTGACCCTAAGTAGAAAAATATAAATGTTACTATGTTTCCTTTATAATATTTCAATGAACCACCCCTATGTTAATGGGGGAAGGAAAATAGGAAATAACTTGGGCCTACTATGTGATTGATTTCAGGATATGCCAACTATTTTTTTTTGAAATTATATAGAATATGGGCCTACTTTTTACATACCATTATGATATGATTATATGATTCTTGATAATATGGAAAAATACCAGCCTTCTCCCAGGTTTCATTTGGGATATACTATTGAGATTTTGGGTTTGATAAAGACGGTAGGCCTTGAATGTGGTTACCACTGGAATATATTTATTTCCATCATTAGTATGGGTATGAATATTTTTTAACCCATGGTATTGATGGAAAATATAATATATTCCTACTCTTGATCTTTATTAGATAACCTCCCTAATCAAATCATCCTCATCGGTGCCCTGGCTCATGCAGTTGAAGGTAGAATATATTTTTACCTATTGAGCTTATTCATGAGGTTCTGAGGCCCTATGATGTTGATGATGATTATGATAATGATTATATGGATCCCTTCAAGTCAACTCCTTATTAGTAGTGAGGATGATATTAATTTCATCCTATGCCTATTTAAGATAAATGAGGTAAGTATTGTTCCACTCCATGAAAAATCTTCTGAAGTGGTTGGACATAGAAAGTCGTACTGTGGAAATATATACATTATATCATTGTAAGGATTTATTATGGGGATTAATCTCCTAGATACTCTCTCATAGCACCTCCATAGTTACGATAAAGCTATTGATATGATATTATAGTACAAAATAATTCACCATCAATAAATATTAGTGATGGGTTGGTGATATTTAACATTGGGGATCTAGTGATACCACCATTATGGAAACCAAATTATATGTGTGGTACATTATATGGTTGAGAACAATAACCTAAGGTTACCTATAATAACTATAAGATTTTTTAGGTATCTATTCAATGGAAAAGATATTTTTGGATGCCACATGGTCTGAAGAGAGTTCTTGAGGGAGAAAAGAAAAAAAAGAAACCTTAATGTGCATTAATATTATAAAAAACTGGGGTAGTCGATTCAAAAGTATAGGATTCGCATCAGGTTCGCCATTTTGTTTTGGATGTTCCCTCATGACCATGTTTTTCAAGTCAGTGTACAACTATTTTGTAAATATGAGTTGTATGTGAGAAAAACTAGTGGAACTTTTGGTTATTCATTACTTGATAGGAGGATAGGTTAACTTATCCTGATAGTGGTTTTTATTTTTTCTTCTTGGAATATATTAAATAATTAAGACATGCTTCTCAATTCTTTCTAGTAATATTTTTACTAGTGGTTACCTTTGTAAAAAAAATGATCAAAATGATGGGTTTTGTGAATATATTTATGCATTGTATGTTATTAATCTCTCTATTTCTTATTATTATACTATATTTTATAGCCGCAATATTGGGTGCTCTATAATTTTCTTCCCTCCAAAGAGGTGGTAGGTTTTGTGGAGTTAGGATTAGGTTCAAGAGAAGTTCTTCCAATATATCACTCAAATGGGAATCAGAAACCACATTGTTAAGGGATACATAACAAGAAATATGATACTTTATAAGGATATGGGATAAGGAATAATGTGGTTACTTTTAAGGTTATTCAACTATGACCAAGTAAATTACATTGGAATGTTATGTTTTTGGGACCTACAATGGGACTTTTAAGGTCATGCATCAAGGTCCAATGTGGTATTACGATTGAACCTGAAAAAAGAATCCTTGGTACATTGATTAATTGGATTAAATTTCCATATAGTTTATGTTTTTTGGTTTAAGGTCTTATATAAGGAAAAGTTTATATAGTTTAACAACATGCAGTAAGAGAAATATAATATGTATTTTAATGACATTAAACGAGGAAGACTAGTTCAAATGGGCATAGAAGTGGTCATTATGGGACTTATTCATGGGAATACCTTTTTAATTTATCCTACCCATTGATTATTAGTAATGAAATGGCATGGTTACACTCATAGTTGACATAGATCATTGAAGAAGTGTAAGGGGTTTATACTGAGTTTAATATAGCCTATTATAAGAGTATAGTTAATTGATGAGGGAAAAAGGATGATATTATAAATAAGGATATGATTAAGTTTATTCCTAACTTTAAGGACCAAATATTTGATGACTTACAGTATATTGTTAAATAGAAATAGAATTATGTCTAGACCCATAGTGAAAATATCCTAATTATGAATGGTTTGGGGCTTAAACTGAGTAGGACACCCATAAGGGTATGGATCATTGAGTGGTTTAAAGTGAAATTTGGGAGGATATAGTGCTCAAAATTTACTTGATATAGGAAAACCAAGAAAAGTATCATTAGCTAATAGATGTTTAACTATAATCTTAATGATAAATATCATCTTTTTCAGGGGAATACATGATTTTCAATACCTTAAGGGCCTAATAAGTTAGGGAGAAAAATAGAAAAAATGGGTTATGAATGGAAGAAATTATTATAGGTTAAATAAACTTATGTGTGTAACCTAATAATGTATCCTAATAGAAGATGGAGGTGGCCTTATTAAAATGGTATTCTTGTGGATCCAATCATGGGATATGGAATCAAATAAGTTCATTTGAAGATATTAATCCTGGGTAGATGGCCTAGGGGACATAATGATGTTAAGGTGTCTTGGTTATGCATAATTTGGTTCTCCACAAAGAGTACACCCAAAGGAAAATAATTATGTGAATTAAAAAACATCATATTAGTAAAAGATTAAAAGATGGATCTTATGAAGTAATTTACATGATCATCCCCCCTTGAAGGAATGGGTGTCCTTCTTGAATGTCTTTATATGGTAATCCCCATATGGATCTCATAAAATAGGACTGTTATCATCAAATACTTATGTGATGATCCAACCCCTTCTTCCAAGGATTAAACATATATGATTTCTAAGGGGCTTCATTGAAGCCCCATTTAAATCAAATTCTACAAAAAATGTGATTTCTCTCTCAGAGTTCATATTATGAAGGAAATAATCTCCTCAAAGTATATGCATCAGGTCCCCTTTATCAAAGTGTATTTGTTTATTTATATAGAGATCTCTATAAACACCATCCTAGAATATGTACTCATATAGGGTGTTTATAGTATCCAAGAGTTATGTGACCATGAAATATTATATCCATCCCTCTAAAAAGTGACACCTTGTCATTAATGCATCACAAAACCAAGAAGGGTCTTCACAACATTTCTAAAAAGAAAAAATATATTTTGGTAATGAAAGATCACCATCTTGATGGGTAAAATCAATGAATTGATGATGAAATATTAGGTTGACATAAAATTTCATCACATATATCTTATAAATTGTAGTATGCCATAAGGGTGTTATACAGTAATGAATGTTGTTCTCCAGTATACTTTAAATGATTTCCCATTCAAGAAATAATTATATGGGCATAATGAGACCTTAACCTTGGATTTTTTAATTGGAATTTACCACTTCTATTTTTCTTTTCTAATATTCTATGAGGTTATTTCAACTATTGTTTGAATCAATAATGTCATAGATAACATGGAAAATTTTTTCTATATAGATCAATTCTAGTAAATTATTTTCAGTATCAACATACTAGATTTTAGTTTCCATCATCATTATACTAAGATATTTTAAGATATATTTCTTTCTTACATTATTTTTTCAATCATTGAGGGGTAAAAGTAACAACTAAATTGTTATTGTATAGAGGATTAAGGTATTCCCTTTAAAAGTGGCATCAAATAAAGAGGGTTAAAATGATACTTATTTAGATCATCAAAATCTTTCTGAAAATACTTATCCAAAAAAATTCCTCCTTTATTCAAACATTTCACATAGAAAAAATACATTCTAGTCATGTTTATAATAAAAATAAAAATATAGGAAGGGGTCCTTAAATTCTTCTCAACATATAAATATTTCAATGTAGGGAAATATTTTATTCCAAAACATTTCTTAGGTAATATATTTATATTACTATGATAGACCTTAAAACAAAAAAAACTTATTACATGTGACATTAAATGTTCATTTTCATGGGTTCATCATAAATTTTTTACTGCAATACTTTGGTGGACACTTCCCCAAGATCAGTAAGGTGATCATGATGTTTGGTGGGGATTTAATACTAGATCATTTATATAATATCCCAATATCATTCCTTGAATAAAGTTAAATATATGGTGTATGGAATGCTGGTAAGTATCCACACCATTTTTCACATTAAAGGGAATCACTCAATAGAAATATACCCCTTTATGTGCAGTAATGGAACTACCTTATTCATCCTTTATAGCTATTTGAATTTTAAGACATCCATAATACAGGTCTATGAATGTGAAGGTTTGAACGATAGTTATTAATAATATCAATAGTTATGTGATTGGGAATAAGAATATTTCCTTATGTCTGTTCTAGTGTAAATGTCAAAAATAATTACATACTCTAATTTTCCCATTAATCTTCATAAAAGGGACAATGTTGGAAATCCACTTAGTAAATAGAACATCGTAGTTGAAATTCACCTTAATCAATTTTTCAACCACAACCTCTATCTTGGCACTATGAGTTTTGTTTATCCCATTCACCATGTCTTTGTAACCATAGTGGTCAACTAATAATCCAATATAGTGAATTCCTTCTTTGGGATCTTACCATGTAATGATCATGTATTTTTGTGCAAACACTTCTTGGGTTTATTCTTGAAAATTTATTTATTCCTCATATTCTTCATTAATATTTCCTAAATTGGTTTATATAGCTCGTGAATATTAGATATTACCTAGACTTATGTACCTGAGTTTTTAAAAAAATATTAAAACACATTCCTCAAAATCAAGATGATAATATTTAATATATTCTTCATTTACATTATCAATGATATAATATTGACTCACTTCTTAATTTCCAAAGGATTATTAAGTGATATCATTTTCATGATTGAGTTCAACATTGTATGAAGGTTGGGAAAATTTTCCATGCCCATCCAATACAATGTGAATAAATATGATGGTACTTAATCCATGATTTCTACTCTCATAATAAATATCTATTTGATTAAATAGATGAGGTTGTATTGACTAGATACTATTCAAAAATATGTCAGTATAGAGATGCTAAGAGATTGGATTAATAATTATTAATTTTTATTGTAATCACTTATACTATTTATGTAGGTGGCTCAACATGAAAATATTCTTATCTATCATATGAAATAAAGGTTACTTGATGATATTATCTAGTGGTTAGATCAACCATTTGATTTTCTATGTCTATAATTCTTTTTTTTGTGCAACTAAAATAGTTTCAAATATATATATATATATATATATATATATATATACCTTTCCATTTATTAATTAGATATTATTCTATTCTATAATAGGTATTGGCCATTATTACATAAATCATAAATGGAAACTGATTTTTCACTCATAACATTCCATATGTTTTTTAATAACACATTTTATACCTATAAATAGTCAAATTGGATGGTCACAGGTATACATCCCTATACCCTAATAAGAGGATAATCCATGTCAGAATGATATTTAGTAATAAAAAAATCCACTAAATATTGATGAATTTTAACATCATCATACTTATTAAATATGTGTAAGGGTCTAATTTTTTCATGTATGGAATCTTCCAAATCATGCTCTATAAATGATATTGTTCTAGTACATCAGGTAGAATAAATTTATATATGATATATAATATTTTTGATAACTTAAATCTAAAACTCAATGTGTCTTGAATAAGATTCAACAAGGTCTTTATGACGTTCTATTATGAGATATAAGGAGTCTACAGTCGATATTAATGCCAAAATAGTGGAATGATGATTCAATATTTTACACTTTTAAGTTATAGGCCTATGCCTTATATATCATAATTATTCACTCACCTAGGTTAATGAGGTTTGAACCACCTATAGTGATTATCCCCTCCCTAGGTTAGAATTTGAGGGTATCATGGTTTTTAAGGGTTATATTATGTTAGTGCTCCAATATTCATTGACTAGTTAGGTTCCTTCTTATTCAAAAATTAGTACACTAGCCTGATAGGGGTTGATAAGTCCTATAAGAAAAACGATGTTCATGATTCCTAGTTTCATCTATATGAATGATTTTTTTGTAACGCCCCAACCCTAGAAACCTAGAGTTGGTGCCTTAATTTATTACATTGTCTTGATTATAAGGAATCAAATCTCAAAGGAATGATTAGTTTAACAGTTTTGGAAAACCAAATTACATACATGATACCCATATTATGTTGGGAAATAGAAAATGAAACATGGTACATAATAAAAAGAAATAAATTTTATCTTTTAAAGCTTAGTAAAATATTTCTTCTTTATAACATGGGGAAAGAAAACATAATAAGGATGATCTCAAATGCCTAATAAGAGTAAGTAAAGTGGAAGAAAATATGAATTAATGAGAAAAATCAGCATGGAAAGGTAAATAACTAATAACACATTCAATTCAAATAAAAAAATAAGGAATAATAAATATGGAAATGTAAGAAATATAAAACACATGTTATCTAATCAATAAAATGATAATGAAATACATCTATAGATTTCATCATATGAAAACCTCATGGATAATAATAATGATAACTGAAATATATATGAATGAAATGTGGAATTATTGGATTTCATGTTTGAGGGACATGAAACCCTATACTGTTAATAACTTTCACAAGACAATTTTAAACTATCAGTAGAAACCTCTTTAATTTGGCCAACTTATTTGTCTCATGAGAACCTGTCGATGCATCGAGGGGCTATATAATTTATAGGGCCCACCCATAATTTCTAATACAATGAATTCATCATATCCAGTAATTGAAATAAATAATATGTCTTATCGAATATATATATTTAATAATAGATATGGATTTATCAGTAATTCCCCAGTTAATCAAATATTTTTAAAAGTGAACATTGTATGTAAAATGGTATACAGTTTAGTAAATAATGATAATATAAAAAAAATTAGAATATTTATATTTAAGAAAAATGTAATTTAATATAAAAATGATAATAATAAAGTTATTAATTAAATATAAAGTTAACAATCACAAAATAATGTAATATTTCAAAGGTAATCATTAAACACATTCTTTAGAAAAATAATCATTAAACATTCCAAAGTGTCCCATAACAATTTGAAACATTTACTTCATAAACCCCATGAAGGAATAAAATTAAATTAATGTTTTGAATAACATGAATATAAAATTATTTATCTTATAATATATCAAAATGAGAACTAGATACATCACAAACAATAATGAAGTGGTGATTATGACATTTATCTCACATATCTTAAAAGTGAGATGAAAATTCATTACCTTGCATTTCCTATTGTGTGAATATAATTTAACTTCATATATAATGGCTTTAATAGTTTTAATAACATATTATGGAACTATATTCATTTTTATAATATCATATATTATCTTTATATAATATCTTATTACTCATTTGATAACAATATTTCATTATTTTTACTATTTCGGGTGTTAATTGCCTAGTTTTTCAAGTATGTTTTGACTTGTTATTTTTTGTTCATATTATATAGATAATAATTTAATAATATCTATAATGTAAACCATAATTTAAAAATCATATACATTCAATATTTATGTATTTATAATAATCTATAAAATTTGGATATTGGAAATAAAATGCACTGTTCATGAAGATGGTAGGTCGTACATACGCATGAATGCTACTTCCATTTCTTTATCGTATTTAGAAGAATGAAAATAAAATGATAATTATGTATACTAATATTAAATTATAATATTTATTTCATATCTTTAATATATTTTTATTAAAATCATCTTTAATACATTCCATGTATAGCGTGAATGAATCACATCACTTTGATGAGGCGGTAGTCCACACTTCCACAAACGATGTTATCATATTCCCACAAAATAGAGTGTATAAAGGTATGTGTTAAAAAATGAATAAAGATTAAATACATTATAAATATAATTTATATCATATTATAATAGTTTTTCCATCACAATTTACACCACGATATGTGGTAAATGAAAAACGAACAATCATCATTTCGAGTGGCGGTAGTTCGTCGTACACAAACGGTAAGTTCATTACCCGTTATATGGAACGGTTTGTAAGTGTAGGTGGAACCCTCATAATAAAACAATATCTATATATTTAATATAATTATTTTATTATATAAGCATTATATAAAAATAATTAAAGGGTTGGAGAAGTAAATGAAACAAAAGTGATCGTTGGGAAATGTTACCTCTTAATCGGGTAACTCCTTTTGGTTTTCCCCAAAGGGATTCCTTGGTTATATTTATTTACAAAGGAGGGATTATAGGATTGTGTAAAGTATTTTGGGATCTTATTTTAGCAGATTTTGGTCGATCCAAAGGTCTTTATAGGTGCGAATAATGGGGATGGTTGAGTGCCTTTTATAGTGGAAGAAGGGTGGCATTCTTGTAAATTTTTGAAAAGGGAATTCCACCCATGTTTTTCCTATGAAAAGTGGATAAAATAATGGAACCAATTATATTAAAGTTATTATAGGGTAAACATATTGGAATATAATGGCTATTGAAACAGTTTCTTGGTCGTTTTGGCTCTTAATTTTGAGGCTTAGTCCTTTGTTAAGCTAATTTTTCCATTAATCATTATAATTAATTTTAATCACTTTCAATAATATTTTTGGTAAAATAGTAAGTTTAAATTATTATAAATTATAAAATATTATGATTAAAAATATTTAATCCATTTCACCAAATTACAATCACAAAATTGGAAGAAATTAATTTAAAATTAATTCGGTAGACGGGATGACAAAGCGGGTTTTTAAAGTACCAATGTCCCATAGTTTGAAAAGTTTTTATATCCAATTTCAATGTGAAATTTATTAAAATGACCTAAATTGGATTAATAGATGTATAATTTATCTAATTAAACTTTAAAACCAATAAAAAATATTATTTTACCTTATAAATAAATTATACAAAAAATCAGTTTTGAATTAAAATTCAATATTTTTCACTATTCATCAAAAAATAAAACTTCTCAAAAAAATACCATAAACTTACCCTAAACTAATTTTGACATTTCACTTTAAAAAATTAATTTTATTTTTCAATATTAAATTTATAAAAGTGTCAAAATTCATATTTAAAATAGGTTCTCCATTAAACGGTAGAAAAACTTCCTTTACAAAATATAGTATTTTATGCATAAAATTGGGTTTGTTTTCATCTCATGCCTAAAAATATATTAAATGAATGTCAAAATTATTTGATATAATATATATTATATCAATTCCATTAATATAAATCACTATTTTTAATTAATTTAATTTATTATGACAAAATGACTTTATGAGCAAAATAATAGTTTTCTATAAAAACATTGCCTTTATATTCAGTTAGTTCTTATATTCATTTCTAATTAATTTTTAATCAATAAATTAAACCACATAATTTCATAATTTATTTAATCCTATTCATAACCACCAATTTTATGGATAGTTTATATCCTATTATATTAAATAAAAATATATTAATAACATGTTGTTGCTCAGTAAAATTTAATCTTGTGTGTTATGCAAGCCATTGAAGAAAGTAATTATTGTGTGTAACGTAAGATAACCTCAATGTTCCTTATAGATAAAGCTAAACATTATTTTTTTGTAACATAATATTAACTTGATTCTTTTTATAAATTATATTAGGAACAAAATTATTCCAAAAAGAAATTATTGTAATTTCTTACGGTGTTACATTATCCCCACCTTAAATAAATTGTGTCCTCATAATTCAAAATTGATCTCGATAATCAAGGTATTGATATTTTAAAATACAATTATCTAAAAGGCCACATCATAAATAGGGTTAAAAAAACTTCTTATTAATAATAGACAATAATTAAATGTGAAGTTCATCACAAAACTAGGCGTTCAAATAGGAGAACATTAGTAAAAACATAGACATGGAAGAGAAATATAACTATCAAGTTCTGATGGAGAGTGATAGAGAACATATTCATGAGAAAGTTATTGAACAAAAATCCAAAAACAAGATGTGTGATTAATGTTCATTGATATCATAAAAATGATGATAATAGGACAACATTTTTGTTTCAAATCACTTTTCATAGAGTTTTTCAATTCTTTAACTCTATAAGAATGATGTGGAACATAATTACATGATAAGTTTCTATTTTGTAATCACAATCTTATCCTTTGATTGTGACTTGAACTAATTCTACTTATTTTCTTAGAATAGGTTCCATAATATGGTGAAGTAGTACAATAATCTCTAAAACCTTGTATAAAGTTCAACATAAACCATTTTATAAATGGTTAACCTTATAAACCTTCTAACTATTATAATCCAAAATTTTAGATTCAGTTCCTTGGTAATTAGTACTATCCAATTTAATTTATCTATATAAATCATCCCTTTATCCAAACATCATTGTCTCAACATCAAGAGCTTATTAAGGGTTATCTTTCCTTTATCCATATGTTTCTAAACAGGTTTAACTTATTAATGAATAAACTTTCTTAGTACCATTCAACATATTATCTCAAATATTTAATGAAATAGTACTACAGTACAATCCTCATCTATTCCATAATTATTATAACAAATAAATTATTGATAAAATACTCAAATTACATAATTATTGAATCCATACATAAGAAAATTAATAATTACTATTAATATATGGCAGTAATATAATCTTGACCATGATTCATTAGCCTATTTTGGGGTATATCATTTGATGCATGAGAAACTGATTTTCATACTATCCAATCTCCTTACAATGGGATCATTGCACATTAGAATTTTCATTCTTTCCCTTAGAATCATTAACTTGGTGGAATTTTTCTCTACACTTATATAATAAACTCTCATTCCCTTCAAGCAAGTACTAGGGTGTTTCTTTCAATAATTATCACATGTGAGAAAATACTTCTTTCCCTTGTTCCATTTGTATATATTTGTGCATGCCATTCTATTATTTTATTGTTTTCCATCGAAGGCATGGTACTGGGAGAATTATTTACCCTTCTCGTTAACACATGATAATATGTCCTCGTATTATGATAATTCTTCATAGATTATTTCCCTTTTAAATATTGGCCTAAGGCTATAAAATAAATGATCCTTATTACTATTTGGATCATGTACATTGGTGAGGTTCACGTTTATTCTATTAGGAGCCATTTCTAAATGATGGAATACACTAAATTAGTTCATATCATTACAAAACATAATGTATAATCCCAAACCTAGTAAAATACATAACATAAATTGAAAATTTTCTTGGTAGCCAATCTAATAATCATAAAAATGGATTCTTTGGGTAAATTGTTAGTTTTCAATCCTTCCTGATGGTTTGTAAAGAAAATGTGATTTATCTAAGGCATATCCCCTAGGAGTGTCAAACCAGGTGTGTAGTAAGGCCTATTTTCGTGTATCAGGTTATGCTCGATTCATGCCTAATGATCCTTGTCATATTTGTTACCCCTAGGTACATTTGTGCCAAAACCACATCCACATCCACATTTAGTATCGATACATGGATTTATTTCTTGGAAGACTCAAATAATCACTACATTAACAATATTATACAATTTTCTTCTATAATTATCCTAAAAGTTTATCTTAGGGTGATTTTCTCAAATATAAATTTTCTAAATATAGTTTCTAAGGATGCTATTAAACTTCCTTTGATACCAACTATAATTCCCCGACCCTAGAAGCCCATATCTGGTGCCTTACATTATTACATTGGCATGATTACAATCAATCAAATCTCAAAGGACTGATAAGTTTAGTAGTTTTGGAAGACCAAATTACATACATTATACACATACTACACTAGGAAACATAAAATGAAACATAATACATAATAAAATGAAATAAATTATATCCTTGAAATCTTATTCAAATATTTCTTCTTCATAAACTAAGGAAAGGAAACATAATAAGGTCTATCTCAAATTCTTAGTAAGAGTACTTATAAAGGAAGAGAATAAGGATCAATGAGAATAATCAACATGGAAAGGTAAAAAATGATAACAAATTCTATTCAAATAACTAGATAATGCATAATAAATATGTAAAGGTAAGAAACTGAAAATACATTCCATTTAATCAATAATATGATAATAAAATGCATCCATATATTTTATCATATGAAAACCTCATGGATAATAATAATGATAACTGAAACATTTATGAACGAAATGTTTAATTATTGGACTTCATGTTTGAGGTGCATGAAAACCTATACCATCAATACCTTTCACAAGACCATTTAAAACTACAAGTAGAAACTTTTTTAATTTGGACAACTTATTTGCCTCATGTGAACCTTTGACGCATTGAGGGGCTATATAAAGTTTTATCCCCACCCTTTATTTCCAGTCCAAATAATTCTTAACATAAAATAATATAAATCAATAATATTCCTTATCAAATATACTAATTGAATAAGAGATACATATTTATCAATAACTCCCCAATTAATCAAATAACTCTCAAAGTGAACTCCATATGTAAAATGGTATATGGTTTACGAAATAATAATTTCGATTACTTTAAAATATGGATATTTGATACAAATGTAATGTACCATAAAAATGATCATAAGGAAGTTATTTGTTTAATATAAATTTAACAATCAGAAAATAATGTGATATTTCAAAGGTAATCATTAAACATATTCTTGAGGAAAATAATCTTTAAACATTCTAAAGTGTCTCATACCACTTTGAAACATTTGAATCACAAACCCCATGAAGGAATAACATTAAATTAAAATTTTTAATAACTTGAAGATAAAAGGATTCATGATATCTTATATCAAAAATTATAGTATATATACCACAAAAAATAAGTAAGTGGTGATTATGAAATTTATCTCATATATGTAAAATGTGATATGGGAATCCCTTACCTTGCATTTACTTTTGAGTGGACATACTTTAACCTCCTATATAATGGTTTTAAGAGTGTTACTAACTTATTAATTAACCATACTTTTGTTTATAATATCATATATTATATTTTCATACTATATTATTACCCATTTGATAACAATATTTCATTATTTTAACTATTTCAGGTATTGATTTCCTAGTTTTCCGAGTATGTTTTAACTTATTAATTGTTTTTCCTATTACGTAGATAATAATTTAATCATATTAATAATGTAAAAAATTCTTTAAATATCATATATATTCAGTATATATGTATTTATAATAATCTATAATATTTGGAGATATAAAATGAAATGCATTGTTCATGGAGACGGTAGGTCGTATGAACGCATGAACGCTACTTCCATTTATTTTTTGTATTTAAAATAATTAAAATAAAATGATACATATGGATATTATAATTCCATTATCATATTAATTTCATATATTTCACATATTTTTATTAAAATCATCCTTAATACATTCTATGTATAGTGTGAACAAATCACATCACTTTGAGAAGAAGGTAGTCCACACTTCCACAAACGATGTTATTGTATTCCCGCAAAATGGAGTGTATAAAGGTATGTGTTACAAGAGAATTAAATAAGAAAAAATAAATTATAAATATAAGATATATCATATAAAAATATTTTTCCCATCATAATTCCTACCATTAGAGGTGGCAAAGGAAAAAACAAACAATCATTGTTTCGTGAGGCAGTAGTTCGTCGTACATGAACAGTAAGTTCATTACCCATTATATGGAAGTGTGTGTAAGTGTAGGTTAAACCATTAGAAAAAAACATCTTAGTATATATATAATACTTATTTTATTATATAATCATGATATAAATATAATTTAATAGGTGGAGAAGTAAATGAAAGAAAAGTGGTCATTGAAAATGTTACCTCTTAATTGGGTAACGCCTTTTGTTTTACACCAAAGGGATTCCTTGGTTTTATTTTTGACCAAGTTGAGGATTATAGGATAAGGGAGAGATGTTAATATATTATTTTATATTATTTTGGTCTATCCAAATCACTTTAGATGTGTTAATAAGGCGATGGGGTGAGTGCCTTTTTATAGTAGAGGAGGAGTGGTATTCTTGTAAATTTTTGAAAAGGGAATTCCACCCATGTTTTTCCTTTGAAAAGTGGATTAAATAATGGAAGAAATTATATAAAATGGAGGATAGGGTATAAATAAATAAAAAATAGATTTTTTCAAGTTCCTAGGTTTTTTAGCTCTTAAGGTTAAGGTTTAATCCTTTGTTAAGAAAAAAACTATTTTAATCACTTTCACTAATATTTTTGGTCAAAAACTTATTTGAAATTATTATAAATTATAAATTATGATTATTACACATATGGAATCCATTTTTACAAATTCCAATCATAGAAGTGGTAGAAATTAATTTAAAATAAATCCCCTAAATGAGATGACAAAACGGGTTTTTAAAGTAAAAATGTTCAAAAGATGGAAATGTTTTTATATCCAATTTAATTGTAAAATTTATTAAAATTACCTAAATTATATTAATTGATGTATAATTGATCTAATTAAACATTAAAACCAATAAAAATATAATTTAACTTTATAAATAAATTAGACGAAAAAAGAAATTCAATTGGTTCGTATAATCATTTATAATTAATTTATAACAAATGAATTAAACCATATATTTCCATAGGTTAGTTAATACTATTCATAAATTCTAAGTTTAAGTTCCAAAGTATTGAATTAAAACTGAGAAGGGGGGTTGAATCAATTGTTTACTTTTTATAAGTTTCAATACTTTTCAAAACTTAACCCCTACAACACGTTAAGACTTATTTCCTTATCATCCTTTTAAAAAAATTATTCATGCAAAATAAAGGAAATAAAGTAAATCACGCATGGTTTATAAGATTCGGCCTCAGTTTTAGAACCTTCATCCTTGTCATAGATACTCTTGTGGGTCTATGGATATTCATTATTAAGAAGAAGTGAATATAACTTGTTCTAAATCCCATTATAAACCTTACATATCTGGATAGAAAATATTATACTGACTCCCATCAGTTTACGATGTCTTCTTATAAAATAATTGATCTAAACAAAATAATAAAGACTTTTTTGAAATTGTTCCATAATTTCTTAGTCTGAATCCTTAGTCTAATTTGGCTGAATCCGATTTTCTCAATCTGATGAAGTCAGTATGATTCTCCCTTACTCAATCTGCACTTCCCAAACTCTACTCAGAAACTTAATATGGTATTCCTTCATTTGATTGACTCAATACAATGCAATAAATATGATGAACTCATTCTCAACCAGAAAAACTCAAACACTTCTCAAACTATCAATATGATCTTCTTCGATACTATTGACTCAATCTGATTGAATCAGTATGATCTTTTCAATACAATCTTTCTCAATCTGATAAAAAACATTCAGCTAGTTGATTCTCCACACAAGATCTCTGTACAGAAATGGTTGTCACTTGATTTCTTCAGCACTCCACCTTTTTCGCTTAGTGATAAGTCCACAATGAACAAATGATCTGAAAAAGTATTTTTTGGCAACTGTGAAAACAAAAGTGGGAAACTTGAAAACTTTCCTCGCTTCCTCAAATTTTAAAAACTCTTAAAAAAAACCAACATTTAAACTTCAACTTTGAATTATTAAAACCTATTCTGATTTATCTGAGTTTTATTCAAAATTTAATTTCAAATTTTTTATCTTCAATTCTTCATAAAACTTCTTAAATATTCTTTTTTATTCTTATTCATAATTAGAAAATTACAATATATCTTTATTTCTTAGTTTATTATGATCTGTTTCCTTCTCATCTCATTACAAATTTGTTTCCTTTTTATCTCATTACAATTTTTATTTTCTTATTAGATCATTATAAATCTATTTCCTTCTCAGCTTATTACAAATGGGTTTCCTTCTCAAATCATTATGAATTCTATTTCCTTCTTAATGTTTATGAATTTTGTTTCCTTCTCAGATCATTACAAATTCTTTTTCCTTATCATCTCATTACGAATATGTTTCCTTATAAACTTATTACAAATATATTTCCTTATTATCTCATTAAGAATTATGTTTTCTTATTATTGATTATGAATAATATTTCCTTATCAGTGATTACAAATTATATATCCTTCTAATCTCATTACGATGGAATTCCCATTGAGATAGAAATCTCATTATGATGATTTTTTTCATAACAATAGAAATTATTCAATGATGAATCCTCTTAAAAACATTGAAATTCTTCAAACTTCATAATCTTCACACATTCTGACTTCAGGATTCGTTATCCTTAAACATTATACCTTCGATAGATTTGTTTATAATGGTGGAATCCTCATTATGATGAAATTATCATTACAACATAATTTCCCCTTACGATGGAATTCTTCACTTTGTAATTTTGAATTTCTTTAGAACTCGGAACCATTTCTCTAAAATATTTTATAATGAAAGTTTTCATGATTTTTCAGAACTTCATGATCAGAAAAGTATCATCTAACTTAGTTTAGAAAGTATGAAAACTTTCTAACTCCTGACTTCACAGTCTTCATTCAAAACTCTTCATCAATAACACATCTTCTTTAAAAAGCAACATCTGACTTCCAAACAAACTTTGAGTCTAATAAATCTTCATTATAAGGGATATGATTCCAATTCATGAATAAAAAAACAATCTTTTACAACGATTCTAGTTTTCTAAAAATACAAAAAACTTTGTTAAAAAAATTTATCGCAAAATTTATTCAATATCGTGTTGGATCGATTGTAAGATATATATGATATTGATTGTAGTATCAAACTATGGTTTAGATACTCAATATAAAAGAGGGGTGAATTGTATAATTAAATAGTCCTTAAGGAAATTTTGTGTAAACAAAATTCACAACACCTCTAAGTTCTACTAATTTTCTTGATTCCGTAAATATGATTTTGAGAATGTAATTCCAGAAAATTGAATCCAGAAATGAAAATTAACAACAGTTTATAACAAAAAATATTCTACCTTAAAGCGTATAGAATCCTATTTAATCAATGTACAAGTCTAAGGAAGTATAATATAGTTATACTTTACTTAAAAACCAAAAGTTACAGTGGAAAACAAAATTGAAACACTACAAGTAACAAGTAGTAAATATTTTAACCGAAAGAGAAGGGTATCCAACAACCTTGGATAAAGGTCCCTTGATTTATACTTTCAAGAAAGTCTGTCTTACCCAAATTCAGGTAATCCCTCAATCTGAAGATCGGTATATATCTTGCTATCCTTGCAAGCCCTTGATTTGTAAGGAAATAAGCACCTCTAACTTCACAACCTGAAGTCTCTGATTTTAAGGAAATCACACCTCTGAACAAAGCAATTCTGCATGAAGCAAATTTTGAACAAGTTGTTCAAACTTTTTTCATGAAGCATGAGAGTTTATAATAGCCTCTCTCTCTCTAGAAGTCACTTCAAAATCATGTAAGCAAGTTCTGACAAAAGTTCAAGTATTGAGCTTGTTCAAATGAGCTCCTATTTATAGGCACAGCTTCAATGGTCGGCTCCCTCCTCCAATGGTCATATTTTTCCTTGAATTTCAGAGGGACATATACACATGTCACTCGAACAACGATTAGTTCGTAACTGAATGCATGACATCATTTTACAACCAAAACATGAGTGAACAAAAATATAGTTACTTAAGAAAATTCATTTTTCAGAGTGTAAGCAAAAAATGAAAGTTCGGAGTCTAACCACAAACAAATTTAGAGTCTATAATACATGAATATTCAGATTCTTTTTATCAGAAAAATTCAGAGCAAGAATTCTATAGAATTCCAGAGTCTGAACTTACAAAATTTTGGAGTCTAAATTCATAAGAGTTTGGAGTCTGAACTAACAAAAGTTCAGAGTCTAAATTCATAATAGTTCAAAGTCTGAACATACAAAAGCTCGGAGTCTAAACTCATAAGAGTTTGGAACATGAATTCGGATCCTAAAAACAAGATTCTTTATATCTAAGTATATATATGATTATAAGGTTTGGGATATTAAACCGAATATTATACTTAGGGATAAAATGATCAATGAAAAGCATGGTAAGGATAAATTTCCTTGGAGAAGGAAATTTTCATTATGAAATCAAAGCATAGGGTAAAATGAAATTTTCCTTAAGATAAGGTGTTTGTGATTTTCAAAACAAGAAGAAATGGTAAAGTCATAAGGAAACCTTATTGAATCAACAATCTCCCCAGACATGAAGGAATAGAAAATTCATAAGGAAACCTTATTGAGTCAACAATATCCTTCTATTTTGAAAGCACAAAAATACTTACGAAAAAAAATTTAAGGACTTAGAAAATATTTTTCTAGACTTTGAAATAAAACTTATCTCCCTTTTCACATGGACATGAATATGACTAACTCCCCCTTAGTCTTTGGAACACTAAGAATTGTATTTTAAATTTCTGGAATGAGATTTTTCATTATCTTGAATACGGATATCTTTGTAATGAAAACTCCCCTTTAGATGAACTCCCCCTTACTTAGGGATATTTCTTCTAGACTTGGTATTATTTTTCCTTTATCCCCCTTTGTGATTTTCAAAAATTAATTTGAGGGAATGGAAAATAAATTATGGTACCTAAAATATTAGTACAACACATCCAAAAAAACAAGCAACCAAAAATTCATTATGATGGGAAAAATTGTACAAGGAAAAGAATACAACAAAAATCGGATTTAAGAAAAATAATCTTTCCTTTTCCTTGGGCATCAGCTTCTTCACTATTGTCTTCATCTTCTTGAGCTCCTTATGATATTCCTCTGCTCGTTTGAGAATCTGATCTTAATCCTCAGCTTTCTTCTCTAAGGCTTTGATTTTATCATCTTCGCCTTTAAGAACTTCTGTCTGAGCCTTTAGGACTTCTTCCTGCTTAACAATATTTTCTTCAATGTCAATACAAAGATCACTTTCTCTCTTCCAGCTTTGAGCAACTGAATATAGTTTCCCATTAAAATCCTTCACTTCTTGAATCTGAGAATTCTGTTCCAGAGTCATCTTTTCCTCAAAACTGGTTGTGAGATCCTTGATCTTACCATCTTCAATGTCAAAAGCCTCCTTGACACCATATTGGAACTCATCAAATTCTCTCATGTCTTCAAATATCTTCTTTGAATAGATAAACATTTTCTTACAAGACCTTTTGTGGGCATCTTAGTTAATGAATAAATTCTTGAAATCAGCCTCAAGTTTTACTAACTTATCCATTACCATGGATACTGAATCTGATTTCTGATTTAGTGTGTGTTGAAGCATCTAGAATCTGGATTCTATGATTGGAAAAATCAGAATGGTCCCAAGAAGCTTCTTCAATGACTGAACAACAAAATCATGTCCAAGGGATGATGATTCCGAATCTAAAACTTTCCTTTGTAAGGGCTCTTTCTCAATCTTAGCAAGTTTTCTCTTTGAAGGTTCACTAGCTTTCTTCTTCTTTACAACAACTTTTGTGGGTGTATCAACAACCACTTGTTTTCCCTTATCGGTCTTCAGAATGGCTTCTTTATCTGGAGATTTATGTTCACTGTCAGATAGCTAAACAAACTTATCTTCATCTATCTCTTCTTTACCAACTCTTTTCTTAGCATCTTCTAGGTGAATAAAGTCATGAATATAACTTTCATACTCAGAGAGCTTGTTCACTTATTCTTCACCCTTCTTATCCTCTGATTTCTCATCTTTCCCAAGTGTAGCCAACTTTGAATATTCTGCTTCAGATGTTCATATTGATAGCTTCTCGAATGGAATTTCCTTCCCATGAAAGTCTTCCACTTGCTTAATCAAATCTTTGGTATCACCACTACTCTCAACTTCTTCTTCTTGTACTACTTCTTCTTCTCTTTCTTTGACTTTTTTCAGAGTGAAAAACTTCTTCCCAGGGTTTCTGGTAAAACTTCTACCAGGAAGGATTTAGGTACCGGGATATTTTTAGATGCTTTCTTAGTATCGCTCAGAAGGTATTGCACTATATCGACTTCAGTCATCTTCTTCTTTAACTTATTTTCTTTATCTTTCTTTTCAATCTCATCAGCTATCTTCTCTTTTAAGGCTTTTGCTTCAGTAGGATCCAAACGAAAACATGGCTCCCATAATTTCCTATTTTTCATATATTCCCTCCACTTTTCTATAACCTCATCAGGATATTCTTTTTTCTTCTTAGGTTTTGGAGGTGTGGATTGAGCTTTCTTAGCTTTTGGGGTTTTTCCTTCCTCTTCTACTTCCTTAAACTTCCTCTTCTTTCCAACCTTTTTCAATGGTTCAACCACTTCTTGTTTTTTCAAAACAACTTCAGCTTTTTCTTTAGGTAAGTCATAAAATTATCCAGAGTCTTTAGAAAAACCAATTTTCATCCTCTTCAAAGTATCATCATTGACTAGCATGACTTTGAAATTCCTTGGCTTTGAGCTGCAAGGAATTTTAAAAGATTCTAAGCACCAAACAATTAACTTGGAAAGAATGGGTGGATACATGATTATCTAATCCTTCAAGTTTTCATTCTTAATATTCTCAGTCATAATGATAATATGCTTAACCAAGTTTATCTTCCTTAGATTTACCAAGAAATCCAAGATATACATGTCACTCTTCTTCAATTTTTCCTTGTCCCCTTTTCTCGGAATGATGAATCCTTGAACCCATAATTCAAGAATCTGATAGTTTTTAGTGAGATGAGAAATCTTTGGAGTCTTGACATCTGTAAGACCGAGGAACTCCATAGCTTTCACCTTAAAAAAACTTTCTTTGACATCTTGAAACTTATGAGAAAAGAACTCAGCTTCCCCTTTGAATGGAATACCAACCAAATTAGTTGCCTTAGTATATGAAAGAGCATAAGTCTTTCCATATATTTTGAACAAAAACTTCTCTCTACCTTATTCCTTAAAGAAACTGAATGATTCATAAAACTTAATTAGCAGATCTGGATACACCAAATCTTGAGCACCTCGCATTCATATGAAAACACTCTCCCATCCATTCAGATTAATGTTTTTTGAGATAATCGAATCATAATTTTTGAATAATTTCAGATGCACCAAACTTTCTCTATATACCTGCCACTCCGAGATTGGCTTGATAGTAGACATATCTTTCTAGGAGGATTCTTCTACAAACATTCATAATTGAGAAATCTTTGAAAATCTAGAATGCGCTTATATAAAAGGGCAGAACTTCAGCATGCAAGAGTTTGAGAATCTATGCGGGACAACCATCAGGGGGTCCATTATATAGGCGTTTCATGTGACGGTTCATCTTCCAAACTCAATCCAATGGCTGAAAATTCTTCTGATCAGATCTGACAGTTGATATGATATCCTCAAGGAAATCTTGGATCCGATCTTTTAAGGTTTTTTTTAATAAAAACATTTGGATTTATGGAAAAGAGAATTTTAAAAATTTTAAAAACAAGAGAAACTACCAGCAAGTAAAGGATGATTACAAAAACTCAGGGAAAGAAACATACCATTCGGATTGCTCGAAAGATTATTCATATTGAGGAAAAAAAATTCTTGAAGAACTTTAGATTCTGAAAATTCAATTATGAACAAAAATTTGAAAAACTAACTACGAATTTTTAGAAAATTTTCATTATGAAAAATTTGAAAAATTTTCATTACAAAAATTTAGAAAATATTCATTATGAAAAATTAAGTATGAAAATATTCATTACAAAAACATTGAGTACAAAAATCTTCATTATGAAAACTTCAAGTACAAAAATCTTCATTAGGAAAATTTTGAGTACAAAAATCTTCATTATGAAAATTTTAAGTATGAAAAATTTTATTAGAAAAGATTTGACAAAATATGACTATGAAAATTTCCATTACAAAATATTTTAAAAATCTGGCTACGAAAATTTTCATTACGAAAAATTTGAAAAACTAATAAGAAAATGTACTCCCCCTATGAAAAGAAGTTTATTGTTGTAAGGAGATTGGTTTCGACAGAAAGTTAACAAGGAAGATTACCTTATGGTTATCATTCCTAACTTCTATTTAATATATTAAAATCTATCAGAGGGTAATGATTTTTTGAAAATGTCATCAAGTTGATCTTGTATTCCGATAAATTGAAGAATGATATCCCCTTTTTGTCTGTGATCCCTAAGAAAGTGATGCCTAATATCTATGTGTTTTTCACAAGAGTGGTGTGCATGATTTTTACTTAAGGAAATGGAACTAGTATTATCACAAAAATTTTTTGTTTTGGTAAAACTCATACCATAGTCTATAAGTGTGTGTTGCATCCACAATACATGAGTATAGTAACTTCTAGCTGCTATATATTCAGCTTCAGCAGTGAAAAGTGCTATTGAGTGTTGCTTCTTGTATGACCAAGAATCTAATGAATCTCATAATAAATGAAAAGTTTCAGATGTACTGTTTCTATCCATTAAACATCCACCAAATTCAGAATCCGAAAAACTATTTAAAATAAAATCATTTCCAGAAGTATAAAAGATTCTTAAATCCATGGTTCCCTTTAAGTAACGAAAAATTATTTTTACTACCATTAAATGAGATTCCTTAGTATTGGATTGATATCTTGAGCATAAGCAAATAGAAAACATTAATTCTAGACGACTAGATTTCAATTAAAGTAAACTTCCTATCATACCTCTAAAAGATGTTTGATCTACTGGTTCTCAGCTTCATCAAGATCAAGTGTGTTTGAGGTACCAATGGGAGTACTAATACTCTTAGTGTTGTCATATCTATACTTTTTAAGAAGATATTTAATATACTTATGTTGGGATATATATATTCCTTCTGGTTTTTGATAAATTTGAAAACCAAGGAAAAATGTTAACTCACCCATCATACTCATTTCAAACTCGGATTTCATTAGATCTGAAAATGAATCAATTAAAGATTGCTGAGTTGAACCAAATATAATGTCATCAACATAAATTTGAATAATAAAAATAGTTCCCTTATCTTTATTTATAAAAAGGGTTGTATCTGCATTTTTCTTAACATAATTATTTTGAAGAAAATATTTTGTAAGCCTATCATACCAAGATCGAGGGGCTTGATTAATTCCATACAAATCTTTTTTAAGTTTATAAACATGTTCAGGATTTTTTTATCTTCAAAACCAGGAGGTTGTTAAAAAAACTTCCTCTTCTAAAAACCCATTAAGGAAATCACATTTCACATCCATTTGAAAAATTTTAAAGTTCAAGAATGTTGTAAAGGCAAGTAAAATAAGAATAGATTCAAGTCTAGCTACTGAAGCATAGTTTTGTTCATAGTTTATTCCTTCTTTTTGATTATATCCTCTAACAACAAATATAGCTTTATTTATTACTATGATTCCATTTTCATCACATTTATTTCTGAAGACCCATTTTACTCCAATAACAGAAGTTTCCTTAGGTATTTTAATTAAAGTCCAGACTTTATTCCTTTCAAATTCAATTAGTTCATCTTGCATAGCTTTTATCCAATCATCATAACCTAAACCTTCATTAGTGATTTTTGGTTCTAATTGGGAAAGGAATGCTAGATGTTATACTTCATTCCTTAAGAAAATTCTAGTCCTTATGGGTTAATTTATGTAACCCCCCGACCCCAGTTACCCAGAGTCGGTGCATTATTACGTAACATTGGCATGATCACAAGGAAATCATGTCCCGAAAGACCGATCAGTTTAGTATTATTGGAAATAAGATTCATACAAAAGTTCAACTTTACAACTTAAAAATAAATAAAACACTAATTTATTCCATTATAAATATACAAGTCTACTATATTAAAACTTCAAGTTAATCATAATTAACTTCTTTTCATCCTAGGAAAAATAAAACATAGAAAGGGTTGAGCTCAGATGCTCATTAAGGATAACAATATAGCGGAAACTTTCATAAATAAGAATAAACATTTAAAGTAATGCATAGGACTAAAAAAATCCTTTTAAACTTGGACTTAAGCATAATATGGCAAAGATAAAATCAAAATAATGTCATTTAATTACTCACATGGATAGTCTACTAGTCGAATAATAACATGCAATATCAATATCCACTTTCATAATGATGGAATGCAAAATGTCAGAATTTCATAACCATATATTCAAGGCCTTGTGCCAAGACTAAATATAAGATTTTGACAAGGCCTTGTGCCAAGACACTAGTTTGTCTCATGAGACCTACCGATGCATCTAGGAGCTATAGCAGGCTCCACCCATCACATACTAAGTCCAATGCATTCCTCATATAAAAAGTTTTAAACATAACATAAACATTCGTATTAAAACTGGCATATGAAATGTCAATACCTTATCCATAAACCATGAATGGTATAAAAATAATCATCTACAGTCAAACATATCACAAAACCTTCAATACAATATGGAAGTTTTGTATCATAATAAATCAACTTCAAATAAACATAAAATCCATCAAAGGATGTTGACATAGATGAAATCAAAATCTTTTTTTAGAGAAATATCTCTTTCTATTTTGAAATAATTTAAAATTCATATAATTATAAAAGAAAACATTTATTTTTGTAAATATTCTTATAATCTTGTAAGGTATGCTTTGATGATGTTATAATGGAAGAAAATAGCCACACCCGTCGTATAAGTTAAAAAAAGACATTCTTACCTTAATTTTGTCGAAAAGGTTATAAAGGACCTTATTTGGAAAAAGACAGAAAGATTCCTTTATAAACATCTTATAAAGAGTAAAATAGGGGAATAAATGACTTTAACCCATAGTCTATAAAATAGTAATAATGTATTGAAATATATTTTTAAGAAACATGGATGTGGATGATAAAGAGGTCCCAGTAGATACTTACGTAAAAACAACCTCGGATAATAAAGAGATTGTGAAATTAACCCATACCAATTTGGTAACTTATGAAACATACACCCCATTAAAGAATTATCATAAATTGAAGATGTAAATACACATAAATTAAAGTTTATTACACAAAGAATACAATTATGGGCAGTACATAAACCACACAAAAGGAAATAGTGTCAATATAACATGAATCTCACGGGAAAAATTAGTGAGATGAAAACCCATTACCTTGTACTGTTCCTTGGTCGAGGGTAGGTTAACCTCATATATAATGGTGAAATAATTTTTATTAAATTATACAAGAATAATATACATTAATATGATATCATATATGATCTTTTAACATTTCTTTGTTAATAATATTTTAGTCTTATCGTCGTTTTGGGTGTTAACGGATTCGTTTTCCTTTATATGATTTGTTACGTAAGTAATGTTTGTTATGGATAGGATTTATCTTATTCATATTCAGAATGATATTAAGTATTTAAATGTTATTTTTAATCATCTAATGAAAATTATTCTTGAATGGATACGATAGGGAATGAATCTCATCGCGTTCGTGGAGACGGTAATCCCTACGTACGCATGAGCGACAATATCATTCTTTTGATATTAAAATAATATATAATTGGATGGTATATCATATATAAAGAATCATTATCATGTTAAATTTATTATTTACATCAATTACACATCATTATTATACCCATCCAAATAATAATTTATTTAATAACAATTACACCATGACGTGGAGACGGTAAGCCGTGCGTATGCCCATATGGTGACATGTCACTCAAAGGATGGATAGAATAATGAATTTTGTTGTAAAATATTTATAATAACATTACAGTATATAGAAGATACTAGAGTTATTATTTTAGAATGGAAATAACAAAGAAAGAGGAAGTGGAAGAAGAAAAGAATTTAAAATAGGGTGGTGAAATTATTACCTCTTTTTCGGGTTCTTCCTTTTGATTTGATCAAAAGGGATCCTTAGGTTAGCTTTCTGACTAAAGTAATGCCTCTAGAATAAATTGAGGGATGTTGAGAGGATATTTGGGTAGGGTTTTTATGAGCCAAAGTCTTGAGAAGTGTGAGAAATGGGTAGGAAGTGATGGATTTTTATAAGGGTGATGAGGGTTTCTTTAGGAAGGTTTGAAACAATTATTTTATTATAACCTCATCTTCGATTTCAAAAGTTCAACTATTCGTTAATAACAAAGTCAAGATGACTCATGGTCGAAATAAAATAATCCAATAAGATTTAAATAGGTTTTTGATATTGTTTTAATATTTATAAACTTATTTATATAAATCATTTATTAATGAGGTAAATATTGCATCATTATTGTGTTATAAATAATTTAATTTATTTGATGGGCTGGGATGAGGTTTACTTTGCTAAATTGAATTGGGATTTGGTAATTATGTTTTGGGTCTTTTAAGTGTTTTTGGGTGGTGTTTTTTCCACTTTTCTGGTTTTATGGTGCATGTTCCACATGATTGTTTGTTTTTGTATTGGTACTGTTTATCTTTATTAATAATTTTTAGGGCTGAGTTCTCTCGGTACCTGAACCTTCCTGGTAATGTCATTATTACTCCCATCTGTTTCCATGGGGTCCCAAATTAAACCCAATCATGCCCATGGTTGGCTATTTATCATCCAATAGGATTAGGACAAATGTTAGGGTAATTTAATATTATTATAATATTATATTTTACCCTAATTTATTATATTTACCCTTTAACCATGGAAAATAAAATATTTACCGAAGTAATTATTCAAGATGTATAAAAATAAAAGTTACCTATTTACACAATTTGGACCTCCTGATTCTAAATATGGAATCCATTTTTCTAAATTCAAAACACATAAGTGGTAAAAATTAATTTAAAATTAATTCCCGCTGTCAAAACAAAAAACGTGTTTTTAAGAAATAATAACTATCAAAAGATTAATTCTTGTTTATGTCTAGTTTAAATGTGAAATTACATCCAATGACCTACATTGGATTAAATGGTAAAAATATAATCTAATTATACTTTAAAACTACTCAATAGTATAATTTAGAACTATAAATTATTTTGATTTAAAAAGTTGTTTTTAATTAAAATTTAGTATATTTCATAACTCATCAAAAACTAAAAGTTTTCAGAAAAATACCAAAAATTCACCCTGAGAAAATTTTGATATTTCAAATTAAAAAAGGAAGTAAATTTTACCAAATTCAAATCATATAGGTTTCATTTATTAATTTAAAATTAATTCCCATTGTCAAAACCAAAAAGCGGGTTTTTTAAAAGTAAAAACTATCAAAAGATTGACATGTGTTTATGTCAGATTTAAATGTGAAATTACTTATAATGACCAAAATTTTATTAAATGATAAAAATATAATCTAATTATACTTACAACCCATTCAAATATTTAATTTAACACTATAAATTATTTTGATTATAAATGTTGTTTTTAGTTAATATTTATTATTTTTCACTATTCGCCCAAATATTAATGTTATCAGAAAAACACCAAAAATTTATCAAAAATAAATTTTTATGTCCCGATTCTAAAGAATAAGTTTATTTTGTCAAATTGAATATATAAAAGTGTCAAATATTGGATTTAAGAAAGGTTCACCATTAAAAGGTGGTGAATTTCTTTTTTTGAAAAATACTTCTTTTATCTGAAAAAAATGAAATTGTTCTTATATTATGTCTAAGAAACACATAATATGGATTCTAAAATTTTATAGAGTATACCAAATTCAAAATTCAGTTTACACTATTCATAACCGCTTTTTGAACGGCTAGTTTGGTAAGATATTGTGTGCTCAAACTCGGTGTTGCGTGTTGCGCAAGTTATTGAATTACTTTGAAGAGATAATGTACTATGAAATCTCGGGCTGTTACATTCTCTACACCTTCAATAAATTGTGTCCTTGCAATTTAATGTTGTTCTTCAAAAATAAAAGGTTAAAAATAGAAAATACTTTTGTGGAAGACCCATATCAAGAATTGGGTTAATAAAATTTAGTCTTAATAAAAGGGAAAGGGAAATGAAAAGTCACCACCAAATTATGATCTCTTTTAGAAGAACATTGGTGGAAATTAGAGACACATAATTATAGGAAAATGTAAATATTTTTAGGGAGTGATTGAGGTCATCAATCCCAAAAGTGTAAGATTGAGGGCCTAAAATCCATCAATCTATGATGATTTAAAATATCATCAATTCAACAAATCATAAGGTATTAGGATAATACATTTCTAGTTTTAAGATCCCTTAACTAAAGTTTAAGAATTAATTTCTTCATAGAATAAGATAAAAAATATATACTTGACAAGTAAAGTTATATCCTTTAACTAATTTCTACCACATACTCATCTTTCACTCTAAAAGATAATAGAATATAAAAATACTCTATTTATTCCTATCGTATAGGGTTCCATAAAAAATGAATTTATAATTAATTTTTTAGATTATTTAAAAAAAATGAAATTATACAAACCGGGACATCACATAGGACAGTGGTAGATGATGCACCCTTGACGTCCTTAGGTTTTGGGTTCAAGTCCCGCAGCCTTGTCGGACGCAATGGGTTGTCACCCGACCTCCGAGATGTACTTTTTATGATAATACAAAAATAATCTCAAGAAATGATTTAACCTTAAAAATAGTATCCAATGTCAAACTTAATCGATTCCAACCTTTTGACTTATCCAAAATACTTCTATCCAAACTCACAGTCCAAAATTTATAAGGAATGTAAACACAATAAAGATCCTTTTTTTCCACGTAATAACATGTGAATACCTTCATCATTTATTCTAATAAAACATGGTATTACCCTGAATTACCATAAAACCTTATTGATTACATTCATGCTCCCTTATTCCATATAGAATACTGGATATACTCCTCTTATCCAAAAATGTTTGTATACTTCAACAAAAATGGAATAAACAAACAATTAATTAGTTTCAAAGTAGTCAAGAATATCGAATATAATTTATCCCAATCAACCATCTCTTATTCCAAAATTAATATCTCAGTATCGTGACCATATTAAGGTTTATCTTTCCTCTAACCATGTATTTTACAAAAAAAATTAACTTGCTATTGAGTCACTTTTCATAGTACCATATAATCTCAAATCCTTAATGAAATAGTACTGTAGTACAATCCTTATTTATTTTCATAATTCATATAACTGGTACATCATTGATACAACATTGAAATGACATAATTCTTTAATAAAAACTTAAGAACACTAATCATTCCTCTTCAGCTATGGTAGTATCATAACTTGATTATTATCCAATAGCATCATTTGGGGCATACTCTAATGATTTGGACATTGATTCGCATAGTGTCCCAACTCCTTGTAGATGAAGCATTGTACATTTGAAACCTTTTTTACCCTTGCAGTCACGTACTTGGTGTCCTTTTTCTCCACACTTATAACAAAATCTCATTCCCTTAAAGCATTTACCAAGTTGATTCTTTCCACAGTTATCACATATGGGAAAATCCTTCTTTCCCCTATTCCCTTTATCCATCATTCTCTCTTTCATCCTTCACTTCTCTTACTTCTCTTCAAAGCCATAGGACTCAATGAATTATTTACTTATCTTATTAACACATGATACAATTTCTTCATATGATGAGAATACGTGAGAGAATATTTCCCTTTTAAATTATGGATTAATACCATGAAAGATATGATCCTTCTTACTCTTTAGATCATACGTATTGTTGGATTTCACATTCCTTCTATTGGGCGCCATTTTTAAATAATGGCATACACTAGGTCAGTTTATGAATCGTAATGAAAAATTACAAACTTGTAAAATAACTAACTTAAATTGAAAAGTTTATGGATATAATCCATAATCATAAAAATGTTTTATTTGAGAAAGTATATACTCACAAACCCTTCATAATGGTTTGTAAAGAAAATGATAATTATCCTCATTATATCCCCCAGGAGAGTTGTAACCAAGAGTGCAGCAAGGCTCATTTTCATGTACCAGTTCCCATTTGAGTCTAGCACAAAGTGGTGTTTTTGGGTTTTACCCCTAGGTACATATGTTCTAGAGCCGCCTCTACCAGCTCGTACCCAGACAGGGATGTATTTCTTGGAAAATACGCAAAACCTCTATATTACCAAAATTCTAGGAAGTTCTTCTATACTAATCCTCAAAGTCTATCTTAGGGTAATGCGATATAATCAGAGTTTATCTAAATCTAGCTTCCAAGGTTTGTACTAAACTTCCTCTGATACCAACTGTAACGCCCTGACCCAAGTTACCCAAGGTCGGTGCATTATTATGTAACATTGGCATGATCACAAGGAAATCAAGTCCCAAAAGACTGATTAGTTTAGTATTATTGGAAACAAGATTCATACATAAGTTTAACTTTACAACTTGAAAAGAAATACAACACTAATTTAATCCATTAGAAACATACAAGCCTCCTAGATTAAGCCTACAAGTCAATCATAATTAACTTCTTCGCATCCTGGGAAAATAAATATAAATGGGTCAGCTCAGATGCTCATTAAGGATAACAATATAGAGGAAACTTCCATAAATAAGCATAAACATTTAAGGCAATGCATAGGAATAAAACAAAATCCTTTTAAACTTGAACTTCAGCATAATATGGAAAAGATAAAATCAAAATAATTCCATTTAATTACTCACATGGATATTCTACTAGTAGAATAATCACATGCAATATCAATAGCAACTTTTATAATGATGGAATGCATAATTCCAAAATTTCATAACCACATAGTCAAGTCCTCGTGCCAAGACTACAAATAAGATTTTGTAAAGGCCTTGTGCCAAGAAACTAGTTTGTCTCATGAGACCTACCGATGCATCGAGGAGCTATAGAAGGCTCCACCCATCACATACTAAGTCCAATGCATTCCTCATATGAAAAGGTTTAAACATAACATAAACATTCATATTAAAACTAGCATAAGAAATGTCAATAATTTATCCATAAACCATGAATGGTATAAAAATAACACACCCACAGTCAAACATATCACAAAACCTTCAATACAATATGGAAGTTTTGTATCATAATAAATCAACTTCAAATAAACTTACAATCCATCAAAGGATGTTGACATAGATGAAATCAAAACCTTTTTTTAGAGAAATATCTCTTTCTATTTTGAAATCATTTAAAATTCATATAATTATAAAAGAAAAAATTTATTTTTTGAAATATTCTTATAATCTTGTAATGGAAGCGTTGATGATATTATAATGGTGGAAAATATCTGCACCCACTGTATAAGTTAAAAAAAGACATTCTTACCTTAATTTTGTCAAAAAGGTTACAAGGGACCTTGTTTAGAAAACGACGAAAAGATTCCATTATAAACATCTTATAAAGAGTCAAAAAAGGGTATAAATGACTTTAACCCATATTCTATAAAATAGTAATAATTTTTTGAAATATATTTTTAAGAAACATGGATGTGGATGATAAATAGGTCCCAGTAGATACTTACATAAAAACAACCTCGGATAATAAAGAGATTGTGAAATTAACCCTTACCAATTTGGTAACTTATGAAACATACACCCCATGAAAGAATTATCATACAATGAAGATGTAAATACACATAAATTAAAGTGTATTACACAAATAATACAATTATGGGTAGTACATACACCACACAAAAGGAAATAGTGGCAATATAACATGAATCTCATGGGAATAATGATTGAGATGAAAACCACTTACCTTGTAATTTTCCTTGGTCAAGGGTAGGTTAACCTCCTGTATAATGGTGAAATAATTGTTATTAAATTATAAAAGAATCATATACATTAATATGATATCATATGTGATCTTTTAACATTTCTTTATTAGTAATATTTTAGTATTATCGTCATTTCGGGTGTTAACTCATTTATTTTCCTTTATATTCTTTGTTACGTAAGTAATATTTGTTATGGATATGATGTATCTTATTCATATTCAGAATGATATTAAGTCTTTAAAAATTATTTTTAATCATCTAATGAAAATTAGTCTTGAATGGATACAATGGGGAATGAATCTCATCGCGTTCGTGGACACGGTAATCCATGCGTACACACGAGTGACAATATCATTATTTTGATATTAAAATAATATATAATTGGATGGTATATCATATATAAAAAATAATTATCATGTTATATTTATTATTTATATAAATTACACATCATTATTGTACCCATCCAAATAATAATGTATTGAATAACAATTACACCATGACGTGGAGACGGTAAGTTGTACCTACACACATATGGTGACATGTCACTCAAAGGACGGATAGAATAATGAATTTGGTTGTACCATATTTATAATAACATCTCAGTATATAGAAGATACAAGATTTATTATTTTAGAATGGAAACAACAAATAAAGAGGAAGTGGAATAAGAAAATAACTTAAAAGAGGGTGGTGAAAATATTACCTCTTCTTTGGGTTCTTCCTTTTAATTTGATCAAAAGGGCTCCTTAGGTTGAATTTTTTACTAAAGTAAGTCCTCTAGAATGAAGTGAGGGATGTTGGGAGGATATTTGGTCAGGTTTTTTATGAGACAAAGGCTTGAGAAGTGTGATAAATGGGTAGTAAGTGAGGGATTTTTATAAGGGAGAGGAGGGGCTATTTAAGAAAGTTTGAAACAATTTTTTTATTATAACCTCATCTTCAGTTTCAAAAGGTCAACTATTCGTTAATAACAAAGTTAAGATGACTCATGGTCAAAATAAAATAATCCAATAAGATTTAAACTGGTTTTTGATATTGTTTTAATATTTATAATCTTATTTATTTAAATCATTTATTAATGAGGTAAATATTGCATCATTATTGTGTCATAAATAATTTAATTTATTTGATGGGCTGGGTTGAGGTTTAATTTGCTAAATTGAATTCGGCTTTGGTTATTATGTTTTGGGTATTTTGAGTGTTTTTGGGTGTTGTTGTTGCCACTTTTCTGGTTTGATGGTGCATGTGCCACATGATTGTTGGTTTTTGTATTTGTACTGTTTATCTTTATTAATAATTTTTAGGGCTGAGTTCTCTCGGTACCTGAACCTTCCTGGTAATGTCATTATTACTCCCATGTGGCTCCATGGGGTCCCAAATTCTACCCAAGTATTCCCATGGTAGGTTATATATGATCCAATATGATTAGGACACATGTTAGGGTAATTTAATATTATTATAATATTATATTTTACCCTTATTTTTTATATTTACCCTTTAACCATGGTAAATAAAATATTTTCCAAAGTAATTATTCAAAATGTATAAATAAAATTTACCTATTTACACAATTTGGACCTCCTGATTCTAAATATGGAATCCATTTTTCTAAATTCAAAACACATAAGTGGTAGAAATTAATTTAAAATTAATTCCCATTGTCAAAATAAAAAGCGTGTTTTTAAGAAATAATAACTATCAAAAGATTGATGCTTGTTTATATCTAGTTTAAATGTGAAATTACATCTAATGAGAAACATTGGATTAAATGGTAAAAATATAATCTAATTATACTTTAAAACTACTCAATAGTATAATTTATAACTATAAATTATTTTGATTAAAATAGTTGTTTTTAATTAAAATCTATTATTTTTCACAACTCATCAAAAACTGAAAGTTTTCATAAAAATACAAAAAATTAACCCTAAGATAAATTTGATATTCCGAATTAAAAAATGAAGCCAATTTTACAAAATTCAAATCATAAAAGTTTCATTTATTAATTTAAAATTAATTCTCGTTGTTAAAACCAAAAAGCGGGTTTTTTTAAAGTAAAAACAATCAAAATATTGACATGTGTTTAGGTCAGATTTAAATGTCAAATTACTTATAATTACCAACATTTTATTAAATGATAAAAATATAATCTAATTATACTTCCAAACCATTCAAATATATAATTGAACACTATAAATTATTTTGATTAAAAACGTTGTTTTCAGTTAATATTTATTATTTTTCACTATTCACCCAAATATTAATGTTATCATAAAAACACAAAAATTTATCAAAACTAAATTTTTATGTCCTGATTCTAAATAAGAGGTATATTTTGTTAAATTGAATATATAAAAAATTTCAAATATTGGATTTAAAAAAGGTTCTCCATTGAAAGGCGGTAAAATTTATTTTTTAAAAAAATACTTCTTTTATCTGAAAAAAATTAATTTGTTCTTATGTTATGTCTAAGAAACACATAATATGGATTCTAAAAAAATTTAGAGTGTACCAAATTCAACATTCAATTTACACTATTCATAACCGCTTTTTGAACGTCTAGTTTGGAAAGTTGTTGTGTGCTCAAACTTGGTGTTGCGTGTTGCGCAAGTTATCAAATTAAATTGAAGAGATAATGCACTATGAAATCTTGGGGTGTTACAATTTACATCACCAATTATACTATCACTGGGATGATTTTTAATAAAAACTGATTTGGGTTTTGTAAAGCCTGTTCATCAACATAGGATAAGAAATCTTCTGGGGTAAATGCTTCAGAAATTTCTTCTTGGACATTTTCCTTATCAGAAGGATCTTCTAACAAAGGTTGATAATCAGTTTTTGAAAACACATCCGAATATTTAGTTTGGGGTTGTTTGAAAACAAAGGGATCAGTTTCATCAAATTTTACATGTATCTTTTCTTCAACAGTACAAGTGTTTTTATTGAAAACTCTATAAGCCTTAGAAGTTGTGGAGTAGCCTAAGAAAATCCATTCATTATATTTTGGTGTGAATTTGTGTAGATTATCTTTAGTATTCAAAATGAATGCCTTGAAACCAAAAACCTTGAAATAGGAAAGTCTAGGTTTTCTACCATTCCATAACTTATAAATAGTTTTATTAAGAAAAGGTCTAACCAAAACACAATTTATAGTATAACAAGCAGTACTTACAGCTTCAGCCCAAAAATGTTTGGCTATAGAATATTCACTCAACATGGTTCTTGTTATCTCTTAAAGAAGTCTATTTCTTCTTTTAATGACACCATTTTGTTGAGGTTTTCTTGGTGCTGAGAAGTTATGAGTAATGCCTTTTCTACTACAAAAAGTTTCAAAATCAGAATTTCGAAATTCTCCTCCATGATCACTATGAATAGTTATCAAAGGAAGGTTTTTCTCATTTTTAACTTGGGCTCTAAAACTTTTGAAATAAGAAAAAGCTTCATATTTCTTTGATAGAAAATAGACCCACATAAATCTAGTTTAATCATCAACTAAGACAAATACAAAATATTTTCCTCCAATGCTTCCAGTTTGTGTTGGACTAAAAAGATCTATATGCACCAACTGTAATGCATCAATGGTTGAGGCTTCACCAACTGATTTAAAACTTGATATATGTTTCTTTCCATATTGATAAGGATCACATACTTTTAAAGAATAAAATCTAACCTCTGGTATATCCTTAACTAGTCTTTTCATAGAAAGTTTACATAGGTTCCTAAGGTTACAGTGGCCTAACCTTCTATGCCATAACCAAGAATGATCTTCCATTGCACTAAGGAAAGGTAGGTCTTGGCTCCTAAGGTCTTCTAAGTTTAGTGTGTAAACATTCTCTTGCCTATTGGCAGAAATAATAAAATCTTCCTTGGAATTGTGTAATAAGCACTTTTCATTCCTAAAATTCACAAGGTAACTTTCATCACATAATTGACTTATGCTAATGAGGTTGTGATTAAGACCCTTAATAAATAAAACATTTGAAATCAAAGTTTTTTCAAGAAGAATGATGTTACCTATACCAATAATTTCTCCTTTAGAATTATCTTCGAAAGTTACTTTTCCTCCTTTCTTCTTGATAATCTTTTCAAAGAAGTTTTTTGTTTACCAGACATATGCTGGGAACATCCACTATCCATGTACCAATTATTGCTATCGATACTTTATTTATTCTCCTGAAAATGAGAATGTTATACTTTTGGAATCCAAACTTTCTTGGATCCGGAGTTGTTAGACAATAAAATTTTGGGTATCCACATTTGTTTAGAAAAATAAGCTTTATGAAACCCAAGAGATTGAACATTGTTCAAAGAAAATATTTTCTTCCAATGCCCACCACTATGACATTTAGTACAAAAAGGGGCTCTAGATGGAATAAAATAGTTGTTTTTTAAAACAGTTTTTCTATGAGTATAACCTACTCCAGTAGTATTTCCATGAGGTTTGATTTAAGAATACATCATGTCAAAATTTTCTTTACCAGAAGTAAAATTTTCAAGATGTTTCTTAGGAGAATATATTTTAGATTTTAGTCTTATGACTAAATTCCTATCCTCAGGAATTATTTCCTTAGAGTTAGATTTTTCCTCAAAAACATTTATTTTTAAAATAGAATTCTTAAGATCTTTAGAGAGTTTTCCTTTTCATAATTTACATCCTTAAGGTCTTTAGAAACTTTTTCTAGAAGCTCATCAGTATCTTCAAGATCTCTAGAGAGGTCTGAAATCTATTTTGTAAGAACTTCTTCCCTAGTATTTTCCTTGTCTAGTTTCTTAGAAATTTTACAATTTCTTTATTCTAACAAATTGGAAAATCTAGATACTTCTTCATATGAAGGTATTTATTCGTTATCTATAGATGAAGTATCTTCATTAGAAGTAATATCTTCATAATATTAATTCTTATCAAGAGATAAATTTGTTAAAGCCTCGATAGAGCATACCTTGGCCATAAGACATGTATTTTGGATAGAATTAGTAGCAATGAATCTAATATTTTTTTGTGCTGATGATTCTTATTCAGAAGATTCACTTCCCAAAGAGTATCCACAGCTAGAACTCCATGTGTCGTTTGCTTTAAGACTTTTCTTGTGCTTCGAAAAATAGAACTTATTCTTCTTTCTCTATGAATTATTTTCCTTCTTTTCCTTCTTTTTCAATAGAGGGAAATCAGGTCTGATATGACCTAGTCTTCTACATTTATAATAGGTAACTTCCCCCATCTTTATTATCTATGTATTCTCTCTTCTTGAACGTATTTTGATAGTTCTTTTGAGCTACTATCTTGTTCATTCTACGAGAAAGATTAGCTAATTCATTCTCAGACTTTTCTATATCACTATATTCTGACTGAATAATGACTTTCCTTGACTTTGATCTAGTTACTCTTTCTGAAGTCTAGGCTTTCATATGTTTTTAAGTAGTTGTAAAAGAAAATACTCCATTCCCATTCTTCTTTTTAACATTATCAGCATCTCTCTTTATTTAATCTCATGCTGAAGAAGATTTCCAACCAGCTCATCTAAGGAAATCTGGGTGACTTTCCGGTTCTCATAAATTGTTATCCTCCTGGACTCCCACTCATTTGGCATGATGTCTATGATCTTATCTATAACGGCCTCATCATCCAAACATTTTTCTCCCATAGACTGGAATCTATTCACGATAGTCATAAATCTTTTCTGAACTTTTCTTATAGGTTCTCCATAAGGAAAGTTAAATCTATGGTATTTAGCTCTCAACATAGCTCTTATTATCTCTATAACTTTAAAAGTACCAAAATGTGTAACTTAAAGTTTCTTACAGATATTGTTTGTAGCTTCACATGAAGATATTTGACTATAGATGTTCCTAGTCATAGAACATAGTAGTGTATTTCTGACTCTGAAATTTTCTTGATATTCTGATTTCTCCTGATTAGTAAAAGTTCTCAATTCCTTATCAGGAATATTATAGTCTCCTATCAGCATCAAGTAGTTATCAACTCTAGTGTGAATAACAAAAGACTTCATCCTATCTCTCTAGTACTCATAATCATTTCCATTAAAAATAGGAGGTCTGGTAGGATTTAGATTATTGATAGAACCATTATTTAAACCTGTCATCTTAAAGAAAATCTTGGCACACTAACTTTTTAGTAATCAAAGTTTGTAAATGAAAGAAAATATCCAAAGTAAGGGAAACATAACCAGAGTATCTCTAAGAAAAATATGAATCTGAACATTAAGAGTCCGAAAATATGATTCTGAAAAATTGAAGAAGAAGATTTCTCTTTTGAATCAAATCATGAGATTAATTCAGATTTAACCAAAACTATGAAGCCAATTATTGAATTGGTTCAGGGTACAAGGTCACTCCCTCTGATATCAATTGTTGGATCAATTGTAAGATAGATATGATACTGATTTTAGTATAAAACTATGGTGTAGATACTTAATATACAAGAGGGGGTGAATTTTATACTTAAAAATCCTTAAGTAAATTTTGTGTAAACAAAATTCACAACACCTCTATGTTCTACTAATTTGCTTGTTTTCGGAAATATGATTCCGAAAATGAAATTCTAGAAAACTGAATCTGGAAATGAAACGTACATAAGTTTATAACAACAAAGATTCTATCTTAAAGCGTATAGAATCCTATTTAATCAGAGTACAAGTGTAGGAAGTATAAGATAGTTATACTTTCCTAAACAACCAAAAATTAAAGCGGAAAAAAAATTAAAACACTACAAGTAACAAGTATTAAATCTTTTAACCCAAAGATAAGGGTATCCAACAACCTTGGATAAAGGTCCCTTGATTTATACTTTCAAGAAATTCTATCTTACCCAAACCCAGGTAAGCCCAAAATCTGAAGATCGGTATCTGTCTTTCTATCCTTGCACGCCCTTGATTTGTAAGGAAATCGGCACCTCTGACTTCACAACCCAAAGTCTTTGATTTTAAGGAAATCGCACCTCTACACAAATCAATTCTACACGAAGCAAAGTGTTAACAATCCATTCAAACTTTTTTCATGAAGCCTGAGAGTTTATAAGAGAATACCTCTCTAGAAATCACTTCAACATCATGTAAGCAAGTTCTGCCAAAAGTTAAAGTATTGAGCTCATTCAAATTAGCTCCTATTTATAGGCACGACTTCAATAGTTGGATCCCTCCTCCAAAAGTCATATTTTACCTTGAATTTTAGAGGTACCTGTACACGTTTCACTAAAACAATGGTTAGTTAGTAACTGAATGTACGATGTCATTTTATAACCAAAACATGAGTAAACCAAAATATGGTTACTTAAGCAATTTCATTTTTTGGTGTGTAAGAAAAAATGAATGTTATTAGTATAACCAAAAACACATTCAGAGTATATAATACATGAATATTCGGATTTTCTTTATTAGAAGAATTCGGAGATGGAATTATATAGAATTTCAGAGTCTGAATTTAAAAGAAATTCAGAGTCTTGAATTCAGTAGAATTCAAAGTCTGAATTCAGAAGAGTTTAGAGTCTAAACTTACAAAAGTTTGGAGTCTGAATTCATAAGAGTTCGGAGTCTAAACTTACAAAAGTTTGGAGTCTGAATTCATAAGAGTTCGAAGTCTGAACTTACAATAGTTCGGATTCTGAATTCATTAGAGTTCGGAACCTGAATTTGGATCCTGAAAGCAAAATGATTTATATCTAAGTATATATATGATTCTGAGGTTTTGGATACGAAACTAAATATTATACTTAGGTATAAAATGATCAATGAAAAACATGGTAAGGATAAATTTCCTTGGAGAAGGAAATTTTCCTTATGAAAGCAAAGCATAGGGTAAAATTAAATTTTCCTTAAGATAAGGTGTTTGTGATTTTCAAAACAAGAAGAAATGGTAAAGTCATAAGGAAACATTATTGACTCAACAATCACCCCAAACATGAAGGAATGGAAAACTCATAAAGAAACCTTATTGACTTAACATATCCATCTTTGGATTTGTTAACAACCCTAGTTATAAACTTTTCAAACTCTCGAAATTTTTTCACAACTCAACTTTTTTAAACAAATCAAATTTTTTTACTTTTATCAAAACATAACCTTTCTCAAAAGATATTTTCATGATAGCACACTACTAGATAAAGTAATGTTTTCAAAGTAATTTCATCCCTCAATGGAAAGAAATTTTTTCGGCCATGTAAATATAACTCTCCCTCACTTTTCTTTTTATCTCACTTTTCTTTTTATCTCACTTTTCTTTTTTTATCACTTTTCTTTTTCTCGCCCACATTTTATGATAATGAAATATTCAAATTCATTTAATAAAAATAAGTAAAAACATATTAAAAAGTATTAAGTTGTTACTTTATCTCCCCCTATGTCAAAATAATCCAAAGCACAATGGGGGTTCTTCCTTATTAGGTTTAGGAGGGCACGTGAGGAGGTTGAACGTGAAGTTGTAGCCTCAATTCCATAAAACTTTCTTTTATCATTTCTTTTGTAAAGATATCAGAAATATGAAACTTTTTTTGAATGTGTTCCAGAAAAACATCTCCAGAAGTAACTATCTCTTTTATAAAGTGAAACATTATATCAATTTGTTTATATCTAGAATGTTATGAAAGATTTTTATAAAAATAAATTGCACTAGATTATTACAAAGTATCTTCAAAATTTAATGGCTACTTTATATAATATTATATTATATAATAATATTTTAATAACATATAATTGTTTGGAAAAACTCGGTCTTTCATGTTACGCAATCCATCGAAAAAATTCATTATTTCTTGTAATATAAGAAAACCTCGATGTTTCTTTTAGATCAATATAAACATTATGTTGTGTGTAAAATAATATTAACTTTGTGTTTTGTATAAATTAATCTAGGGAAAAGTTATTCTAAAATGAAAATAATGTAAAGTCTTGGGGTGTTACAATTAGTATGAAAAACACTTGAACATTGGGGTCTATTTCTAGCATGTCTCCACTACATCTACAAAATCATCCACTTCTTCTGGTGGGAAACCTTACTCTACAAGTTTCTTCATAATCAGTTAACAAATTTATTTAGTGGAAAAATATTATAGAACAAAATTGTGATTCTTCATTGGTAGAATTTTTTTTTGGTGGGGTTGTGAACAATCTATTGGTAATGGGGAAAATAAATCTAAAAGGGTTTATACTAATTTGGGTTTTAATGTGGACTCCCCTTTCTATGATTCACTTGATAGATAATTATTTTATTAATCTATATAAGGTTTCAAAATGTATGATGCTTTAATAAAATTTATAGGGGGATATAGGGTCATAACATATTTCTTTAATCATGCCTTAATTATCTCATATGAGAAATTGATTGATAATCGAGTCATCAATTCCCCAAAATTTTTTGAATTCATTTGCTGACTTCCTTCCATTATAATTCTTCATTATGTGGAGAAGTAGACATATAAGTTTCATGTGTTTTTGGACTATCCATGGTGTCACACTTTTCATCAGTTATTCACTACTTCATGTCCCTAAATAAAAATTAGTCTTAGATGTTTTAATTTATCATATGATGGAAATACGAATACTAGAAATGATTATTTAACATTATCTCATCATGTTTTTTATCATAAAAAAAGAAAATAAATTTTTTCTCATGAATTAACCATAACTCATATGATTTTTCACATCCTATGTATTCTGATTAGGATTTTATTGTGGTTAATGTTTCCCAGGGAGAAGAACCATCTTATATTAAACTAGCTCAAGGTTTGGGTCATACTCAAGTTTTTTTATAGATATATTCATGTTTTCTATGTTTCTATATTTCATTTTCACAATAGATAATATTGGTTGAGATTTTTATTTGGTGCATTGAAGGGAATTGTAAAACATTTATTCTATTACTCCAAGCACTCAGAACCCACCATGATTATTCAAAGGAATACACAATATTTTAAGCCAAAATTTTAAGGTATCTATATATATCTATAATAACTATTACTATAAATTTTTTATATCTAATCAATTTATTAAACCACTTTATTTAGAAATATATTATTTGACACTCTCATTTTCATACTTCTTACAATTTTAGTGTTCATGAATACCACATTTCAAGGAGTTAAGTTAAATTTATAGAGGAACTATCAGGGGTTATCATCACAACTATGTATATATCAATATTATAGATTTCAAAATTTGGTTCATCTAATATTTATGAAAAAAATAGATCCATTGATTCTTACTACCCTAGTGGTCATAACACTTGACCATACTGGGGTGAAAAGTTTATAAGGTATTTATTTAGATCCTCCATTCTATAGATTGATTATAAGATATCATTTAAAATTATTGTCAGAGGATGATCCAAATATATTAAATTAGGGTATTGATTCCTCTCTAACTGCATTGGTGCATCACTACCTTCCATAAAATCCATTAGAGAATTAAGAGACTCATAAAGCACTTAGAGCACTACCACATGAGTTGGAATATAAACATGGATATATGTATGGGCTTGATATTGTTCCATTTAATATCCCTATGGATATAATATATCATGATTTATATATAATAATTTACCTAAATGGTTTTCTTGTGATACTAAATTAATGAATATTCTTGATAATCAACCATCATTGGAATTAGGAGAAAAATATTTATATAGTATTAGGTTAACTTGATGGATTTGTTTTTCTCTCCATAGTGAAGTAACATATTCTTACTAAATAGGTTAAACTAAGGGGGTCATGATGACCTCTTACTGATAATTTCCCTCTATAGGTATATTTCACTTTTGTCTCCAAAAATTAAGATATTTTTATTTTTATATTTGATCTTCATTACAGGTAACTTTTTCCTTGATAGAATAAACAATAATTTCTTCAGGTAGTGTGTGGGATATGAATGTAAACACACCTTTCCCCTTTTCCCGAGTATTATCTCACTAAGAGGGTGTCAATTTTAATTTTTATGGTGGTCCTAGATAATAGACTTAACTTTAATGTTAGTTAAGTTCCCCTTATTCTCAAACAAAAGTGCATATAAAATTAGGAATAGATATTTAATATTTATCCCAACCCACCATGTCAATGTAAAAAATATAAATATATAAATGGTTTTTATTGCAAAAAATTACAGACATAAATCCCATGGGAGGATCTTAACCCTCATCTGATTCATAGTAATTTGGTCCCCATTGGTATCATAATAACCTTTTAGTTTTAGATCCTAATGTTCATCCACATTTTCTTTTCAAGAGGATAATTATGATTCATTATCTCTATTACTCTATGACCCCTCCTTATAATCATCCCATTGATAGTAAGTTGGTGGTTGTTCTTAGATAATGATTTTTTCCAAGTCTCATCTAATAATGACTTAATATGATCCCAAAATTTTCAAATTATCAATGGATTAGATCATGCGGTACTTCTTGTGTAGTTTCCTATATTATATAGAATATAAACCTTTATTAAAGAGGTGATAAAATTCCATCATCCATATAGGCTTGGATTTCTCTTATATTCTCCACTATAACTATGTCCTTTTATATGATTGGTGATTCAAAGGATATTGGTGGGGGTTAAAAATTATACTTATCCTATTTTCTAGGACTATCCCAATATTTTTATCATAGTTGTTTCTAAATCCCTTTTATCATTTCAAGATCATATACCAACATAATTTATTTGAAATGTGTTCTTCCTCAAAATTTAATAAACCAATTCCATGAGGAGTAAAACTTATTTTTTGGAATTTTACCATCTCAAGTTTAGCATCAACTTTACTTTTCTAACATCATGATACATAAGCCTAATTATTAATTTATCATGTTTAGTACATTGATTCTTTTCATATGGATCATCAATGATTATGTGGATGTACTGAATAGTATTCACATTTCTTATGATTGAATCTCTATTTAAGGTGATTACATAATAGCTCTGTTTATTGATATGATCATGCAGCCTATTGAGTTGGGTGAAATTAATTGCCCCAAATTTATTCAAGACTCATATATTTTCTTTGGGAGAAGAAACTAAAATGATTTTACAGCCATATTGAGAACATTAAAGAAATATTTTTTGAAATGTTAACATTTCTTTCCAAAATGGGCTTCTAGACTAATGGACGTGAATTAAAATCCACTCAGAGACACTATTTTATAACATCATGTGATAATAATTATATTTTCCCTTTTTTGGGAACAATAATTTGAGGGGGGATGTTTTTTCTCATAAATTTTAATTTAGATAATGGATGTATTTCAATTTTAGGATCTCAATATTAAAAAACCGAGAGATGGTTCTGGTATTTAATATGAATTATTTCTTAGGCCTGTTTACTCTATATAATTCTGTAACTTCCTCGTCATAATTGAATTTTTCTTCATCGTATAAAGAATATAATAGTTATTTAATCACTACTTTATAAATTGATGTAGAACTAATTTTTATATATTCAACCACATCCCAGATTGAAGGTTCCTATCAAGTAAAAGGAGATCAGTGTTTCCTCTAATCACCCATTAACTAGGGTAAAACACTTTCAATAAATAGTGGAGTTCTTAGTCTATTTTAATTTTAATTTTCAATTTCCATTTAATTAGGGGACTACATTAAGGTGATTAAAACATGATGTGGAACATTATATTGAGGAGTTGTATGATCACAAGGAGGAACCTCATGAAAATTACCATGGGAAGTACCTCTATGGTTAGTGAGTTTTTTTTCCATAAATATGGGGAATGAGTTTTGTTTGCTATATGTTTGATATCTTTAGAATAAACCTCTTTGACTTATATTTTTTTAATCACTAATATAGGGATAGACCTTGTGTCACATGTTTTTTCAATCTCCATGTGGAGTACATGTAGGGTTTTTTACATGTGTTTACCCATATGGGTAGGTAATTGTGTCCATTTTTTATTGATCGCTATGAGGAGCACCTAAATGGATGTTTATTTATTTATATCTAGTACTGTGAAGTCTATATGGACTTTATTTATTGGATCATCATGGGGATCACCTCCATGAATTCTGAATAGTATTTACCATTACTAGGGCCTCCATTGATAATATTTTCATTTCTTTAGGGATTACCTATACAATTTGAGTTATAGGGAAGATCTATAATGTATCTTATTTAATATTTAATATGGTGAGGACATCTATAGTTATTTATTTTTATATGGTGGCCATAGGTAAGGCCTTCATGGTTGGTATCAAATTTATCTTGGGAAGGACCTATTTGATGAGTGCTTTATAGGGACCTCCAAAGGTTCTTGATATAACACTATAATCTATGACTTATATAGTATTTATTATTTTGCTTCATCAAAGTAGAGTCACTTGAATAATTTATTAGTGCATTCTTCAACAAAATATATAGCCTCATATATATGATGAATGGGAATCATTGTTGGGATACCGTGGTGATGAGATGAAAAGTCATGTGATAAATTGTAGTATTTGGGGTGTAGACCTAATCTTATGTTATGTTGGATTACTTCCCCCAGTGGCTCCACTTATTGGTTATTATGTTCTTGATTTCAGGGGAAATGATAACTTCCTCAGTAGTTTCCTAAAGGATTGAGACTAAAGTAAAATTTTAATTACAAATGTTAAGGGGATCTCTCCTAGGTATCTCCTAGGTCACTCCTAGGATGTAGTGGGTTCCTTATTCTATAACCTTGTGATAGGGGATATGGGTATTATCTCACTCTAGGGAAAGTCTCCAAAATTTATTTGGATGTGATGATGGTTTTAACCCACTCACTACTTTTTGGTTATTGATATGATGGCCGATAAGGATTCAACCCATCCACATTTTCTTGGGTTGTGTCTAGTGTTATTATGAGGTCATATGCAGCTACTCGCGTAACATGTAATTAAAACCTCACACTAATTTTGTAGAGTTTTAGATAGTTTTTGATTGGGTTATAGAGTTGAGGTAGTCATATCTATAATAATATAAGTATGGGGTTCCATCTAATAGTGACTCATAGAAACACCAGTCGTCTTATCGATACCACCATCCTAGTATAATAATTTCATTTATTATGGTAAATTCATTGGGGATTATATTTGGTTATTTATAAAAATCTGAGAGATTAAAAACCAAAAAACCTAAATGTAGAATCATAAATGATAATTCATTGTCAATCAACCCCCTCTTCATATTGGGCTCATAGTTTCGTTTTAAAAAATTCATTTATAAGGATTCTATTTTGGTTATTTAGAGTTCACAATACTCTCCCTATTTCCAAAGGTAAGCCACCTCTCGATCACTTTTGGTTGTGATTATGGAACCATTTATGTCACGACCCGACTCGTACACGGGTTCGAGCCGCAACTACCCCAATCCCACCTCCATAGGCCAACGGCTAGTGACTAGTGTTGAAGGAATAACAAACTCAGGGAGGACTTTGCCTATGTACATGTACACACACACACAACCAACTCAATGAAAAAGTAAAAAGGTAAAGGAAAACAAGGTACCACACTACTATATATATAAACCCCAAATATGCATCAACCTCTAAATAGTACAATTACAGAAAACTAAACTGAAAGGGAAAGGGAAAAAATACACACCCAGCCATAAAAGTGCCAAAACTTGACAACAGGTGGAAAAGTAAAATAGTTGAGAGATCCCCGCTCCTGGATCTCAAGCTATGACCACCACACGCGGTCCAAGAACCCCACATCCCTATGCTCCTTTAAAGTCACAATCAACCTATATGTCATCTGTAAGGTCACAAAGAGTGTGGGAAAATACCAAGTAGGGGTGAGTATAGAAATACTTCATAGGATTCCCTGAAGGCTTAAGAGAGTAGAAAAATATATACTGAATAGGGAAGTAGTAGATAGAACAAGGTACAACAAAAGAGTACAACTCATCCCAACTAGAGAGTAAAGTAAGCTCATCCAAACACAAGGAGCTAGAAACATTGAGAAGATGAACTTATTTTCGAGTCTTTTCGACCTATAGTATGAGATTATACTCATCCAACCACGAGAATCTGGACACAGAAATCACATGGCATACCCCACGCATCTTCACCTATCCTAGAGGGAGATTAACCAAAACCCAAGGAGTGGGTATTGAAATATGATATATATATATATATATATATATATATATATATATATTCTCAACCAAATAAGCCCAAACAAAAGAGTAAGGGGATCTTCATATCATAGCTCAGCCCAGGAAAATAGTCACTAATAGTTCTAGAAGTAAACACCATCAATGCAGATCATCCCACATGTCTTCCCTGAACTATAAGTCAAAGGGGCTCAATCACCGCCCCTTGATACTATCCACTCTGGGTTGATATGTCTCGCCTGCATGGTTTTAGGCCGCGTCACGAGAATTCATCTTGGTGGGAAAATCACCCCACTTTATTGAGATTCCAAAGTCATGTCAAGAACATCTCATCACTATGTCGCACAGTCAAGAGATCATGAAAAAAATTCATAAACCCACTACCCAGCCTTGTTGGAGGGTATACTTAGAAGATTCAATGGCGAACCCACTGCCCAGCCCAGTTGGAGGGTAAGCCCGAAGGAGTAAATAAAGAAACTCACTTCCCAGCCGTTCTTGAGGTTAATTCCTAAAATAGTAACTAGAAAACCTCACTGCCCATTTTCACTGGAGGGTAAGATCTGAAGAGAGAATGGCGAAGCTCAATGCCCACCCCTCTTGGAGGGTAATCATGAAAAATTAAATGAAGAACCTCAAGGCCCATCCCCGCTAGAGGATAAGTCCTGAAAAGGGAACAACAAACCTTAATACCCAGTGGTAGTGGAGGATAATCCAGTACTACTCTTGTGATTCTGAAAACATCACTTCCATCACTGTCATCATTGGGTGTTGCGTCAGATAGGGGTTGTGCCCAGAACATCGAGTGTTGCCTCAGATAGGCATCACACTCAGAAAATCTCGCATCATACCTTAAAATCCACTATGAAGGTCACAATCACATTCTACGTAAAAAACACTCAGGATAGGCTACTCGCAGGAAAAAATCTGAGTTTCAAAGAAAGATATACAAGAGGTAAAAGATTCATAAAATGGTACACGGCACGTGCGGGGCCCACATGAGCTATGAACCTGCCTCAACATATGGTCATGTGCCTATCCATACTTGGGTACTAAACTATGTTTAAGTACCCACATGTTGGGACACTCCAAGAGTACATGGCACCTCTAGCCAAAAGGTTGATGAGCATGCATTTCTCATTATTGATCCAAAGGGAGAAAATGAAGTCTACCAACATGCCTCCTGAAAACGGACATGGATAACTAAGCAGATCATGCCATTTTGATCCTTATAGAAAATCTCATAGGATAGACTATTCATTATCCCAAAACGGACTCCTGGTGAAAAAGTTTCATTCCACCGTGCTGTGCACAAATAGTGCCATATGGGGTCCATGCCTTGATCCCAAAACGCATCAGACAGATTGTGCCATTGTGATCCTCTCAAAAAAATACAAGGTTGGCTATTCATTCATCCAAAATGGAAAACTGGTGAAGAGGGTTCTTTTCACTACAAACGCCTAATTAGTGCTCGATCACAAAAGATCAATAAAAGGATCTGCACATCCAAGTGGATGTCACCATTGCAATCCTTGCGAAAAAAACATGCAAGGTAGACTATTCACTTTCCCCAAATGGAATTATGATGCAGAAGTTGTAAAACACTTCATTATGCTCAAAAGGAGTCCCATGGGTCCCATGCCTCGGCCCCAAATTTAGTTGGGTAGATCGCTCCATTGTGATTCTCATGGAAAAACACACAAGATTGACTACCAGATCATCCAAAACGGATACCCGGTGAAAAAGTCACATTTCACCGCAAACATCCCAAACAAGACACTTGGGGCCCACACCACTATTTGAGTTTAAGCACCCAAAATTGGACATGAAAGGTTCTCCTCATTTTCAAGGTCACAACGCCTCTGACAGCGCGTCAATCAGACGTCGGACGCAGAAGTTACATCCGGTATGAAAATCGCCAAATAATAATTATTATATTATTATTATTAAAAACGAACCTTTTGTATCACCAAGACTTGATGCCAAGATAAAATATCTCAAAATATCTTCAAAAGGTCCACCGTGAAACAAGGATTGTGTGGCCTCAGATGGCACATATAATAGATTTCCCATGAAGAAGATACGGGGGTTTAAAAAAACCCCAGACCCAAAAAAGACCAGACCGGCCCAAACCGGTTTGTCCGACCAGACCTGGGTCATCTCGGCCACCGCAGAAAACATCGGACCTCCCTAGGGCCATCGTAGTCCTCTCCTTCCCGCAGTGATGCCGCGCTACCCCGGACGGTCTTCCACAGACCTACGGGATCACACTGTTGGTAGGATTTGCCATCCGAGACCAGATCTGGGATCCCTGGGATGTGCTCTTCCGTACGATGACCTTAGTTTAAAGGATTTTCAATTTTTGGATGTGAAAAAATATTTTTCGGATCTTCCACTCACCATTGCGGCTCCTCCAGTGCCCAAAACTCAAACTCAAGCACAGATCAAGACTCCTCGGTTCAAGGGCTCCACAAATATGGGTCTAACTTCATGATCGGAGGTCATTTTTGCAAGACGAAAAGTTAAATGATGAAGAACACAAAGAAAGATGAAGAATGTGCCATCTAAAATTAAAACATACGATGTTTTTTGTTTGTTAGGCCATCAGAAAAGGATTCTAAAGCATCAAAAACAAATAGAAAGGATTTTTGATGATGAAATTTCATTCAGGGTGCTATAGAATCCAAAATAGAAATCCTACCTCGAATCTGGTTTTTCCATTATATTCGTTGTGCTCTTATATACTAGCGTCTGAAGTTTCATCATGATCCAATGATATTCGGATGTCAAATGGTTGTCTTCCAAAGCTCCGCCGTCCAAGAGAGAAATTATCTAACCTTGTCTCATTCCTCTAACCTTCTATTTATAGGAAACTGCCAGCAGACATGAAATCCAAACCTCACACACCCTCAAAAACTGAGGTCACCACTAGGGTAAACACCACACTACAAACTCAATGGTAGTCTCGGATTTCCAATCTGATTCCCCATTTAGAAGTTATATAAAGTATCATTCGAAATAAAACAATTTAATTTAATTATTTTATTTACAGTTTTCCCTCCTAGAATTTTTATACATAAGGAATAAACCGACAAATAGTATACCCCTCTTAGGGTAAACAGCACACTATGGACTCAACCATGGCCTCTTATTTCTGATACGAGCTATCGTTTGAGAGTTATTTGGGTTTAATCTATTAAATAAATTAATTAATAAATTAATTCATCCATTTAATGTACCGCTAATGAGTGAGGGGTCTGAAAATCCCATGCTGACATACTTTATGTCATGCCTAGGGTAAACATTGTGTTCCAGACCAAACTGTGGTCTCAGATTTCTGATCTGATCAACTATTTAAGATATATTCTATTTATATTGTGTGAATAGGAAATAACACTTAATATTTTTGTATAATTTATTCCAGGCACACTAGGCCTTGGAATTGAACATCGTCTTAGAACCTAGATCTGTAACAATATATAGAAGTATTCCAAAGTCTTACAAGGAAAAACATGTGTCTCTATATCATTCCAACCTTCGAGATTTTTTTCCCCGAAAGGAAAAATGAGGAAAGGAAACTTTGGATACTGAGCTCACATCTGGATCTCCTGCTCCTTGGAAAAACCTACATGTTACCATACTGGAACAAAATTAGAACCAAAGGGTTGTATCATCTTCATAAGGTATGATACTTTCGATGATGTGCGTAAGAAAACACATATATCTCATCAGTTGAGACACATGGAAGACTCCGTGCACCCACTCTAGCTATTGGGGGTAGGGAAAGGCAGTTGGAAACCTCACCATCTCATGCACAATTATGAACAGACAAAAGAAACTCATGGGATATTTTAATTCCCCAATCGATCCTCTACATTCCATGTCACGACTGGAATAAAAATTTGTCCCTGGAACAGGGTTTCGTGATTCCCTCCTTCAGAATATCCATCAGGTGAAACACCCAAGAATATCTGGTCATGCAAGATTTCACAGTCGATGTATCACAATCGAGACTCTCTAACACGCTTGAGAAGAGAATGAGTCAACACCAACGACTGAAGAAAATTTTTACCCTCCTGCTCCACCAGGGTCAGCTGCATAGAAGCTAACTGCTCTGAAACTTCCCATATTAGGTGAGCCTGAAACTTCTAGATAAGGTAATTTTCTACAATATAATAGTTTTTCGGAGTTTAGAATACCTCTAAGTCATAGTCCTACAATAATTTCAACAAGTACCATCGTATCAGGTTCATGTATATCTAGGGGAAGATACACCTGAGACTCTGTTGGTCTGAACAAACCACAAGGCGCTCTCCTAGAAGATACCATCTCACTGCCAGCACCACATAGTGAGTTGTGTAATTATGTTTATGGTGTTTCAATCACCTCAACTAGTACTTGATAACAGTATCAAGATTTACATTGAGCACACAAGGTACCAACAAACAGAGAAGGTGAGAAAACTCATCCAGCTATAAGAGGCTAGACACAGAAAGCACATGGCAGAAATCATGTGTCTTTTCCCCTCTTAGAAGGAGGGTAATCCTCAAAATAGGCACTCTTCCAAACCAACTAGTAGAACCTCAAACAAAGGTAGTTCAAGTATCAATACTATACTATAAAATACAAGACTTTCTCTGACACTGCACTGCACAACCCCGCCATGAACACACAAGTCATAGGAATTCGTTCACCACACCTTGATAATATCAACTTTGGGTGAAACTGACTTTCCTCGTGGTTTTGATCACATCACAAAAACACATCTCAGTGGGGGAAGAACCCTTATTTATTTCTTATTCAAATCTATGTCGAACAACACCGACACAGGGTTACACAGACACCCTGCAACACCCTAGGTAACTCCTCAAGTAAGGAGTTGGAAGAAAAGAGTACATCACTTAGTGTCAAACAAGTTATACTAGAAAATGTAGAAAAGACACAGAGTGTACCTCTTATCGTCTCATGCACTGTAGGATTATAGACATCCATAGCATGAAGATGCCCACGATGCTAGCTGCCAGCTCCCTGAGCCTGACGAGGGCTGCCTAGTGGTGGTGGAAGGACCTTATAACATCATCCACCAACCATAATTCATCATACTCTTATGCTAGCACCGCATCCCTAGGGACCATCCTATCCCCTTCTAGAAGACCCTTGATCATGAAAATGCCTCTACCTTGGTGGTACATCTACCAAATACCTATGAATATCATCATATTGGGTCGGGTGGTCTCGTGCCACGTGACCTTGCCCATCACAAGCATCTCACTAGACCTCCCTAGTTTTTCCTAGTGCTTTACGTTGTCCCTGACCATGTGCCTGAGTATTATCAAGGAGAGGCATCCTATGTCGAGGGTCATCCAACTCATGTCTGTTAGCTACAGTATACATCCCAACTATGTTGTACCCACTATCAAAACCGGCCAACTAGAACCCCTCTAACGGAAAGATCTTTGTCACAAGTGCCTCCTCCAGCACCCCGAGATAGGTGGGGATACACAAGGTAACACACTGGCAAGAATATCCTATACAGAGACCTTACCCAAACTTCTGTGTCTAGAAGTTTTCATCATGGACCACATCCAAAGAGTACTGAGTAAGGTCTGTGAACCTAGTTGCGTACTCAGCCACTATCATCCCTCCCTATTGAAGCTCCAGTAACTCCTGAAACTGTATGGAGTGTAAGAATGAGGGGCAGTACTCCTCACGAAATAGATGCTAGAATTAATCCCATGATATTGTTGACTCATCGTGCATATGAGTAACCCAGATCTACTAATTCCAATCTAATTCGTGAAAAGATACTCACTGCGAAAGCCAACATATGATACGTTGGTGTCTGAAAAATCCTGAAGAGGAAAACCACCAACTCTAGTCAACCCTCCACTACCTGAGGATCTGGATTACCATAGAACCTCAGAGGTATCTGACTCTAGAACTCTCAAATCATGGTCAACCGATGCATGTCCTCAGTCTGCTCTACTGTTACTAACTGCTAATCCACATGTAGAGGTGTTTCTACCTACCCTCCTTGAGAAAGGGGAATCATATGATAGATCCAAAACTGTGGCCACATCGCTCACAGAATCATTTTCACAAACCATAGCTAGTATCTTGGCTGGCTATCATCATGGAGGCATCCTAAATCTGATCAAGGATTATCACGGTCAAATGAGCATATATATATCAATAACGATGGGGAGATGACTTAATAAGGACATTAAATGACTCAATCCTATATGATGCATGTACCAATTTTCCCTACAATAAGTGTCTCAGCATTCCAAGTCAATAAGATGCTAATCAGGATCCTGGTGAATGGTTACGTCAGTCATCACACCATCACTAGACTTCCTGACCTGAGAGTCGCTCTCGAGACACGTTGACACTATTTCCCTAAAACCCAACCAATTTCTTTTTAGGGATTATCCTAACAACATCCGAAGGAATGAACTACCATTGATACCACTTTTTCACGAATCGACCCATACTGAAGATCGAGCCGCAACTACCCTAATCCCACCTCCACAGGCCAAGGGCTGGAGACCAGTGCCGAAGGAATAACAAACTTGGGGAGGCCTTTACCTAAGTACCTGTACACACACATGCAACCAACTCAATGAAAAAGTGGAAAGGGAAAGGAAAACAAGGTACAACACTGCAGTATATATAAACCAAAATTATACATCGACCTCTAAACAGTACAAGTACAGAAAATTAAACTAAAATGGAAAGGGGTAAAATACACACCTAACCAGAAAAGTGAAAAAACCTAGAAATATGTGGAAAATTAAAACAGATGAGAGATCCCCTCTCTTGGATCCTAATCTATAGCCACCGCACATGATCCAAGAACCCTTCATACCTATTCTTCTCTTAATTCACGATCAACTTGTCTGTCATCTGTAAGGGCACACTGAGTGCGGTAAAATCCCAAGTAGTGGTGAGTATAAAAATACTCAGTAGGATGCCCCAAATGCACAAGGGAGTAGCAAGCATATACTGAAGAGGGATGAAAAAGATAGAAAAAGGTACAATAATAGAGTATAGCTCATCCCAACTAGAGAGTGAAGTAAGCTCATCCAAACACAAGGAGATAGAAATAGTGGGAAGATGAACTTCTCATCAAGTCTTAGCTACCTATAGTAAGAGAGTAGACTCATCCAACCACGAGAATCTAAAAACATAAAGAATGTGGCATACCACGTGCTTCTTCACCTCTCTTGGAAAGAGATTAACCAAAAACAAAGGAGTGGGTACTATAATAAGAAACATATATATATATATATATATATATATTCTCAACAAAAGAAGCCCAAAAAAAGAGTAAGGGGATCTCTATATCACATCTCAGACCAGGAAAATAGTCACCAATAGTTCTAGAAGTAAACATCATTGATGTAAAACATCCCACATGGATTCCCTGAACTACAAGTCAAAGGGGCTCAATCAATACACCTTGATACTATCCTCTTTGGGAGGGTCTGTCTCACCCCCACGGTTTTAGGTCACGTCACGAGGATGCGTCTTGGTTGGAAAAGTGCCCCTCTTTCTTGAGAGCACCAAGTCATATCAAGAACACCTATTCACTATGCCTCACAGTAGATAGATTTTGTCATAAATTAGTGAACCCACTACCTAGCCCCATTGGATGGTATACTTAGAAGAGTCATTGGTGAACCCACTACCCAGCCTAGCTGGAGGGTAAGCCTGAAAGAGTAAACGATGAACCTCACTATCGATCTGCGCTGGAGGGTATGTCTTGAAAGAATAACCAGAAAACCTCACTACCGATCCACATTGGAGGGTAAGCCCTGAAGAGAGAACGAAAAACTTCACTGCCCTACCCCACTAGAGGGTAAGCCCGAAAGAGTAAACGACGAACCTCACTTCCCTACCCCGCTGGAGGGTAAGTCCTGAAGAGAGAACGGAAAACCTCACTGCCCAGCTGTACTGGATGGTAAGTCAGTACTTCTCTGGTGATTCTGAAAACCTCACTGCCATCACTATCCTCATCGACTATTGTCTCGGATAGGCTTCACACCCAGAACATCGAGTGTCAGCTCAGATAGGTATCACAATTAGAACATCTTGCATCGTACCTCAAAATTCACTATGGAGGGCACCATCACATTCTACATGGAAAAACACTCAGGATAGGCTACTCTCAGGCCAAAATCCAAGTTCATAAGAAATAGATACAAGAGGTAGAAGATTCATAAAGTAGTAAATGATACATGTGGGGCCCACATGATGTGTGACCCCACCTCATCATCTGACCATGTACCTAGCCATACTTGGGTTCTAAACTATGTTCAAGTATCCATAAGTTGTGCCTGTGTACTCCCATAGTACACAACACCTCCATCCAAACGGTTTACGAGCACATGTTGGTCTTTACTAATCCAAAGGGTAAAAACATAAGTCTACTAACATGACTCTTGAAAATTTCCTCAGATAAAGAAATAGATAACATCATTGTGATCCTTGTAGAAAAGCGCATAGGATTGACTATTCATTCACCTGAAATGGACTCCCGATTAAGAAGCGGCATTATACTGTGTTGCGCACAAATAGTTCCCCATGGGGCCCATGCCTCGTTCCTGAAACACATCACACAAATTATTCCATTGTGATCCCCTCGGAAAAACACACAAGATTGGCTATTCATTCACCCAAAATAGACAACCGGTGAAAAGGGTTCTTTTCACTACAAATGCTTGATCGGTGCTCGATCACTGCCGGTCATAAAAAGGCTCTACATATCCAAACAGATCGTACCATTCCAATCCTTGCATAAAAACACACAAGGTAGATTATTCACTTGCCCCAAATGGACGTCTGATGATGAAGTTGTAAAATAATTCATTACGCTCTAAAGGCGTATCGTGAGTCCCAAGCCTTAGCTCGGAATTTAGTCTGGTGGATAATTCCATTGTGATCCTTATAAAAAAACACACAATATTGACTACTTGGTCATCCAAAATGGATACTGGTGAAAATGTTACATTTCACCCCAAATGCCTGAAATGGGCCTCATGGGGCCCACACCACGGTTTCATTTTAAGTGCCCAAAATTGGCCTTTAAAATTCTGCCTCAAATTCAGGGTCACAATGCCTCTGAAGGCATGTCAATCGGACGTCGGACACAGAAGTTACGTCTGGTACAAAAATTGTCAAATTATTATTATATTATTATTAAAAATGAACGTTTTGTATCACCGATCCTTGAGCCTGAGACAAAAGATCTCAAAATGGACTCAAAATTTCCTCCGCAAAACAAGGATTTTATGGTCATAGACAGAATGAAAAACAGACTTACCATGAATAAGATACAGGGGTTTAAAAAAACTCAAACCCAAAAAAGACCGAACCGGCCCGAAATGGCCGGCCCACCGCAGCCTGGGCCTGCCCACTCTAGCCTGCCCAGCTACCGCCGCCGCTGAAAACACTGAACCGTCACAGGGCCATGAAAATCCTCTCTTTCTCTTGGTGTCACCGCGTCGTGGCCCACCACAGTGCCGGACGATCTTCCGCAAACCGTCGGGATCACCCCGGTGGTCTGATCTGCGATCTGGGACCAGATCTGGGATCCCCGGGATGCACTCTTCACTGCGATGACCTCTTTTCAAAATATCGTTAATGTTTTTGACGTGACAAAAAGTTTTTAGATCTTACTCTCGCCGTTGCAGCTCCTCTGTTACCTGAAACTCAAAACCGAGCACAGATCGAGACTCCTTGGCTTAAGGGCTTCGCATATATGGGTATAACTTCACGATCGGAGGTCATTTGTGCAATAAAAAAAGTTAACTAACAAAGAACACGAAGAAAGGTGAAGAACGGGCGATGAAAAATTGAAACATGAGATAGTCGTTGTTTGGTCATCCATCATCAAAGGATTCTAAGGTAGTGAAAACAAACATAAAGGATTTCTGACGATGAAATTTCATTCGGGGAACTACAGAATCCAAAATAGATATCCTACCTCAAATATGGTCTCGTTGTTGAATTTTTTGCACACTAATATATCAGTGTCTGAAGTTTCATCATGATCCAATGACGCTCGGACATCTAATGGCCCTCGGCCAGAGCTTCGCCATCCGAGAGAGAAATGAGTCAACCATGGCTCATTCCTCTAACCTCCTATTTATAGGAAACTGCCAACAGATGTGAAATCCAAACCTCCCACACCTTCATGACTGAGGTCACCCCTAGAGTAAACACCATGCTACGAACTCAATGGAGGTCTTATATTTTCAATCCATGTCCCCATTTAGATGTTATTCAAAGTAGCATTCCAAATAAAACAATTTTATTTAATTATTTTATTTACGGTTTTTCCCTTCTAAACGTTTTCCATAGAAGTCTTTGCCAACAAATATTATACCCCTATTAGGGTAAACGGCACGCTCTGAACTAAACCATGGCCGTGGATTTCTGATCCAAGTTACGGTTTAAGAGTTATTTGGGTTTAATCTATTAAATTAAAGAATTTGTAAATTAATTCATCTATTTAACGTACCGCTAACAAGTGAGGGGTATGAACATCCTGCACTAACATACTTTATATTGCACCTAGAGTAAACACCACATTCTAAACCCAACCGTGGTATCAGATTTCTGATATAATCAACTTTTTAAGAGATATCCAATTTTTGTTGTGTAAATAGTACAAAAACACGTATTATTTTTGTATAATTTATTCCAGGCACACTAGGCCTTGGAATTGCATGTTGTCTCAGATTCTGGCTCTAGAAATATAAGTAGAAATATTAAAATGTCTTAAACGGAAAAAACTGGGTACCTACAACTTACTAGGTGAGATTGTGGGAGGCTAGCACATCTCACATGGAAGTAATTTTCTAAATCTAGGACTCTTTATAAATTCAATACATATTTATAAAATCCGTCCTAGTAACTATACAATATACCCATATCTTGAAATATATAGAGTGATACCATTCATTCCTTATCAACCTACAAGTGTTTTTTCCCATATTTCTCTCAATGATTGATTAATTTTACTGCCTTTTAAAGTCATATTGTTGTGTACTCTTGAATTCATCACCATATAGGTAGGAAATAGTTATCAGGAACCTAGGATCAGTCATATGATATAGGTTTAACATGTTTCTCTATTGATGGATTTAGAAACTATGTATTTTGGTTCCATATAATGGAGCACATCATATCCTTCATGGTCATGTGAAAGGAACTATAATGGTTCCTTTTATGTTCAGGTTACTAACATCGATGATAGGCATTTTAATTTCATGAATCAAGGAAATTTATTTATTATTATTTATGGTTTTGAAACAAGTACAACTATGTATTTTAGTTTCAGTTTATGGAACTAGGTCTAGTCCTTTTTAGTTTAAATTTATACAAAGTGGTCTTCAAGATGCAGGTTCCTAATAATGGTTTGGTGTGGGACTTGAATAAAATTTTCTATTTCAAGATTAACTAGACAGATTATTCAAGTGATCATAGGTATGGTATTTCACAATATTATAAGACTATTCTCTTCATTATCTCATCATGTAGACCCATTAATTTTAATTTAATGAGATTATCTAGATTTTGTTAGACATAGTGGTGATTCAAAATAGTCATGGTGGGTAGGCTATAAAATTAAGGTCAGGAAAGGTTTCATTAGTTCTCATGGATAATATATCTATGTTACTAAAGGGATAAAATATTTAATATGGCCCAAATACCCTACCTTTTTTGGGAGAAAAATTAGAGGTAAAAAACTATTAAGGGATTATTTGATCGAACAGGATGAAATGAATGTGGACAATTCCATATCCATGTATATTTATAGGCCATAGAGGAGGAAAAGTGGAATATTCTTTCTAGGGATTCAACAAGGATATAGGGGGTCAATGTGGTATTTTGTTCTATAGGGAAAAAAGGGAGTATATTATCCATGTAAATTTGTAACGCCCCGAAATTATAAATTAAGAACATTGTATTCAATAGCGTGTATGACACACAACACAAAGTTTATAAGGGAATATAATATATTGATACATTATAATATATTTAAAATTTTAAATAAAATAAAACTATGATATAGCTTTCAATTCATGTGATACTGAGTTAGCGTGAGTCAAAAGAAACAACGAGTTTCTTCAGTGGCTTTTGTTACACGTAAGACTAAGTTTTACTGAACAAAAATATATTAATAAAACATTATTATTTAATATTATAAGATATAAACTAGCTGTTAAATTAGAGGATATGAATAGTGTTAACTAACTTATGAAAATTTATGGTTTACAAAAATATAAACTGAATTCATTAGTTAAAAATTAATTAGAAATTAATATAAGAAGAAATTGAATATAAAAGCAATGTTTTATAAGAAACTATTTTTATGTAAACAAATCTATTTTATCATAATAAATTAAATTAATTAAAATTAGTGAGTGATTAATGGAATATATATGTGTGTGTGTGTCTTATATATTCAATAAAATATTTTTTACATTCATCCAATATATTTGATAAGCATAAGATAAGAAGAAACCCAATATTTTGTATAAAATCAATATTTTTGTAAAGGTAATTTTACCGCCTTTTAGTAGAGAACCTATTTTAAATATATTTTTTCGAACTTTTATAAATTTAATATGAACAAATAATCTTTATTTTTTAAATAGAAACATAAAAATTAGTTTAGGGTGAATTTTTGGTATTTTTCTATGAGGTTTCATTTTTTAATGAATAGTGAAAAATACTGAATTTTAATTCAAAACTACATTTTCATCTAATTTATTTATAAGGATAAATTATGTTTTTTAATGATTTTAAAGTTAAAATATATCAATTATACATCAAATAATACAATTTATATCATTTTAAGCAATTTCACTTTGAAATCGGATATAAAACTACAAACTTCAGAACATTTTTACTTCAAAAACTCGCTTTCTAATCCCATCTACAGGATTAAATTTAAATAATTTTTTTAATTTTTGTTATTTGAATTTATAAAAATGGATTAAATGTTTAGAATAATAATAATTTATAATGTATAATAAGGTAAACTTAGTTTTTTTCCAAAAATATTAGTGAATATAATTAAAATTAATTTTAATGATTAAGAGAAAAAATTGCTTAATAAGGGACTAATCCTTAAACTTAATAACCAAAACGGTATATAAACTTGTCAAAAATCCATTGGCTATACATATATCGACCATATAATTCATTTTCTAAAATTGGGTCTATTATTGGAGCCACTTTTCATAGTAAAAATGTGTGTGGAATTCCATTTCCAAAAATTTACAAGAATGTCACTCATACTCCTCCAAAAAAAAGAAACACACTCGTCCCTCTTCCGCACACCTCTCAAACCAATTTTAATCGAACAATATCTACTCAAAGAGCTACTAAAATTCCATACCATCATCCTATGAGCCTAACCTTAGGAAAAAATCAAACCAAGGAATCCCTTTGGTGAAAACCAAAATAAGTTACCCGAATAAGAGAAAACATCCTTCCTCATGCTCATTCATTTAATTTTCATTCTCCATCCCCTCAAATATTCTTCTTCCATGATTATATAATAAAAAAAGTATCCTCAATATAATAATATATTTTTATTCTAATTTTTATACTTAAATTTACACACACTTCCATCTAATAGGTAATAAACTTTCTGTTTATGTGTACGGTGAACTACCACGTCACTAAATGATGTCGTTCCTTTTTTCCTTTACCACACTAAATGATGTCGTTCCTTTTTTCCTTTACCACCTCTCATGGTTGTAAATTATGATTTAAACTATGTTTATATATTATATATATCATATTTATTATGTCTTTATTATTTTATAATTATTATATAACATATTTTTATGCTCTTCATTTTGTGGGAATACGATAATATCATTTACGGATGTGTGGACTATCGTCTCCTCAAAATGATGTGATTTGTTCATGCAATAAATTGAATGTATAAATGATGGTTTTAATAAACCTATGTAACATATATGACATAGATAGTATACTGGATTTATAATATACATATACATATATATCATTTACTTTTCATTATTTTGAAATATGATAAGGAAATGAAAGAATTGTTCATGCATACGTACGGCCTACCATCTCCATGAACGGTGCATTTCATTTCCAATATCCAAACTTTATGGATTATTATCAATACATATATACTGAATATATATGATAATTAAATCACGTTTTACATTCTTGAGATAATTAAATCTTGATCTAATTAATAGGAATAACAAGTAAAAATTTAAAAACATACTTGAGAAACATCACAATTAACACACGAAATAGTGAGAATAATGAAATATTACAAACAAATGAGTAATAATAGATTGTAATAAGATAATATACGATATCATAATTATTAATATGTTTCTATAATAATTTATTAACATGTATAAAACCATTTTACAATAATTCAACTTATTTTCACCCAAAAAGGAAGGATAAGGTATGGGATTTTCATCTCACATTTTACAACTCTGAGATAAATATCATTTTCACCACTTTCTAATATGAGTAGTCTATACACTTCCCCTTTTGATATATTATATCATGAATTATTTTATCTTAAATGTATTTAAAACTTTACTTTAATGTTATTACTTCATGGGTCTTATGATTCAAATGTTTCGAAGTGGTAGGGGACAATTTTTGGAATGTTTAAAGATTATTTTCCTCAAGAATAATTTTAATGATATTTCAATGGTATTTACATTATTTGAGACATACTTCATTTTTATTCACCTAACGTTTTATATATGTTGTACATACTACTAATTTTATATATAATATCATGATTAATTCATTCTCTATGATATTTTGAGTTTTAATTTGAATTATTTCATCTAAGGGGATATGAATTAAGCATTACCAAGTGGAAAATAATTACATAACCCAATTTATTCATTTGGGTTATATTACTTCCTTATTCAGATTTATTTATTATTTATCCATGAGATTTTTCATAAACATACCTATGGATTCATTTCATTCTCATCTTATTGATTATATGGAAATTTTGTTCAATTATTACCTTCCCATTTTGATTATTATTAATTCATTATTGCTACTGCCATACGTAACCCTTACTGAGCATTTTTTCTCACCCTTATTTTATTTCCTTTCCCCAAGATTCCCAAAAGTGTAATAAGAAAGATATTCAAGGATAAACTAGATGTAAAAACTTGTTATCTTCCAATGAAAGAAAAAAATTATGTTGTAATTATTTTATTCATTTGTAATAATAGACTCATATATATATATATCATTTACAAGGGATACTAAACTCTTAGGTCCTTTGGGATTTTATTACATGTAATAATTTCAATGTAATGGTAGCATGACAGTGGATCCAAGAATTACGGGTTTGGGTCTCTACAAAAGTGATTAAGTAAATTATGGTTCCAAATTTTTTCCTTGAAGGTAAAGAAAAAATCTTTTTCAAAAAGGTCTAGGCATGGCTCTCTATTAAATTTTCAAAGTGACCTTGTGTGGAAACCTAGAGAGTAAGCTCAATTTTGATGTGGTCTAGGATATATGGGAGTAAACCATGATAAAATTTACAATTTTGAGAACCTAATTATTTTTTATCCCTTGTGATCTATAATGGTGGTTAATTGGTGACCCTTAGACGACCCGAAGAGATTTGGGTGACCAAGTAGAATTTTTTCTTAGGGTGAATCATGAAAAATTATGCTACTCTAGCCTTTTTAAGGCAATGTTTAAGTGGTCATTCAAGAAGTTTTCAGAAGTCAAAATATTTATATTACATGAAAACAATATTTTTTTCTTATATATAGTAGATTTTTTCTTAAAAATTCACCAAAATTTATGTTTTAGAATCTTGGGCATCTGGTTAGTTTCTATATTTTATTTTATGGTTTTTCCAAGGGTATATCTTATTAAGATGTCACTTGGTGTCTCTTTTGGTCAAAATTATAGTATTGTAGGATTTTTTAGATGAATATAAAGTCTTGTATTCCCATACTGATGTGTTAAATATTTGTAACTACCCCTTGAACCCAAGTCTTATGCATAGGGCATGCAGGCATCAGTGAATAGGTCATGTTGGCTTGAGTGTGTAGGTGTGCAAGCTGGTTGTGTGGAGTTAGCATCATGTAATAATGATCATAGTAAATCATGGTGTCATAGGGGTGTTTTTATGGGAGTTATTAGTTTTTTCGTACTAAATACTTGGTACATATATCTCAATACTAAATTTTTCTTCCTTGAAATTTTTAAATCTTTATTGAAGCATCGTCTTTTACAAAATTTGGATCGCCAAAAAAAATTATAAAAAATGTAATATAAGAATTATTTGGGTACTGTATCATTGATAATATATCAAATGGGTTATTATAACATCGATATATAATTTTTTTATCACATTAGTATAGAGTTTAAAAGAGATTAAAACACAATAATTTCAAATGGGAAATGAAAATGGGGAAATAAGAACCCTTACCACTATTTAGATTCTTAGAATTAATTCGTCCCCAAAAAATAGTAAAACTCCTCATGAAAGAAGAGATATTTATGGGAGAGACACTATAATAGATCTATAAATGGAGAAAGTTATCTTTGTGTGATGGGAAATGAGAAAATGGGGTGGGTATTTATATGCTTCGTTAGTGGAATACTATGAAATAAAATATTTCATATTTTATTTTTTCACCATACCATCTTCTCTACTATGTCCATTGGGATTAATTAAATCCCTTAATGCTCCACTAATATTATTAGTCATAAAATTTTGAAAATATAACCAAATATAGTTAATGTTCTCAGGCCTATAAATATAAAGTCATATTTATCATATTTCACCATCTTACCACATTTTTCTTTTATTCTAAAAATTACATAATTCCACCTCTTTTCTAAATTTGACTCCCTAATTAAAAATATTTAAATATTTTTTTTAAAATTCAATATCTAATTATGAGAAATTAACATTTTATCTTCTTATGACATATTTAAAAAAATTACGTTAGAGTAAACACCATTTTAATAAAAAAATGAGATTATAAATTAATAAAACATATCCACTTGATAAGAAACCACTAATCACACCAAAATAATCCATTAAGAGCATGGTTTTTAAATTTTGTACTTTAATTTTTCATTTTGGCCAGCATTTACTAGGTCTTGATTCCACTAACATGAGATTATTCCAGATATGATTCGTATTGAACCATAATTTTTGAAGTTCTATATGGTCTACATTAAGTAAAAAAATGATAGTGAGTCTACCTCACTCCCATGCTTTGATAAATATACTTCATAAGAGTAATTCATGTTAGTTAAAGACATGGTTTTTCCCGTGTGCACCAATAAACCCATTTTTTGACCTTATTAATATAAAATCAATATTACTATCACATTATAATAATTATATAAATAATGAATATATAGTGGTAATATTTACTCATAAATATTATAAATTTATTCATTTCATTCTAAAAAATATTATTTATCATTTTTATTTCTCTTCAAATTTTAATTATGTGGCTTATATTATTTTTAATTTTTATTGTACTAATTATAGATTTGTTGTTTATTAGACAATATGATCTATGAGTTATCTACATTATACTCCAATTATTAATTTTCTGCTATATATTCCTATATGTAAAGATCTTAATAAGTAATTATTTTTTATTTTTATATATCATTTATTAATTAGAGGACATTTTTATTTATTATAACAGTTTCTAATGTATTACATTCCCCTAATTTATAATAATTTTATAACAAAAAATTTAAATCAATCCATGAAAGGCTGTTGATAATTAATTATCATCACATCACCAAGATTCCATGTTTCAACCTCTAGATAGTGATCCCACAAAAGAACCTTCACCCATAAAGTAATTCATTCCATCAAAAAAATTCCACATATAAATAATTTGAATTAACTCTTCATGATATGATAAATTAAGATATAGTTAAACTTCAGGAACCTTATTAACATATGAAGGGTTTGACATATATCTCCACAGAGGGTATATATAAAAGATATCATTCACTCCAAAAACATTAGGTGGATTTGTTAAATGAAATAATATTTCTCATATCTACTCTATGATTCAAATATCCTAATGTACATTGGCCATAATATTCAATTCATTTCAAATATCATAACCCATTTTACATAAAATTGTTAGGAAGTAATTATTTTGTACATTGAATTTAATATAATTCCTCTAGTTTTTGAAATAAATTTTATATATACTTTACACATACTTGATATGCTGCTAGATGGATAATAAATTCTCTAATGGTTCCTTCATAAGTTCTAAATCCAATAACTTACTTTATGCAACATCATACCATCATGTTAGACTATAAAATATCCTTTAAAAAAATATTCATCAAGGGTCATTTGTATAGTGTTTTGGTAACAATAATAGTGTGAAAAAATAAATGATTTAAAATAACAATTCCAATGTCAATTCATTTCATGTACGAATTATCTTTCCATATCCTCTAATATTCGAGGTAGTATTTTCAGATAATTGATTTATTTGAGGATGATAGGTTGTGATAACATTAACAACTATATTTAAATCCCTCTATATACTCCTTTAAAAAAATTACATAAACCTTGGATATGGTCATATATTATTATGGAGGTTGTACCATGGATTATTAAAAAAATCTTTATATAAAACCTAGAAAGATAATCTTAAGATAAATATTCTTTAATTTTTAAGAAATGGACTAATTTTGTATGATGATATAAAATAACCCATATTTCATTATTCACCATACATGTGTGAGCTAAAAAATACATAGTATTACTATCCCACATCTACTCTAGAATAGTTAATGGTTTCATACAACCTTTGGAATGTTTTCTTTTGTCCCCCAGATGTTGGCAGTCAAAGCATCTTGTAGTGTAATCTATAATACCAAATTTCATATATTCCCACCACAAATGATTTCCAAAATCTCTATATATCATGGTACTATCATGATGTATAGTGATATTTGAACTATTATAGTCATCTAATATATCCTTTTTTAGATTTGGTATTGATAGAACATGTCGCCAATAAAAAATTAAAAAAACTTCATCTTTACTAATGTTAACCTCTATAAACATTTTATTTACTAAAATTTTCATCTTATTTTGTAGGACATAATCATCATGTTGAAATTTATTAATTATCCTCAGTAAATAATTTTGGGAAACTATTTGGAATATGTAATCTTTTCCCTATCTATTAAAAAAATGCCCATTTCTACTAAGTCCATGATAACTGGAAAACAATTACCATCATCATGGATAAGATAACATAGTATAATCTAGTCAATTTATCTACTATTATATTTATTTCACTAGGATGATAATTTATATAACAATAATAATCCTTGAGTTGATCATTACATATCCTTTAATTGAAATAATGGTCATTATAAATAATTTTATATTTCAAACTATTGTGATTTATGTATATATCAAACAATTTTCTTTATATAGATAATTTCTCCAAATAATTGAGTTAAATATAACCATTAGAAAATATAAATCATTAGAAAGATATATAATATCATGAGGATTCAAATATTTATAATCATGAGCCACTAATTTACCATTTTTCATTAGAACACATGCATGAACCTTCCTTATTGCATCACTATAAATAAAATTCCCTTTTTTAATAGATGAAAAGGTTAGTATATGTGTATTAACCAATATCCTATTTAATTATTTAAATTTATCTTCACATTCCTTTCTATTTGAATTTAACCCCCTTAATTATTATCATTGTAAAAGGATTGGCTAATCGGTAATTTTTTTCAAAAAATACTAATAGTATCTAAATAATTAAAGGAAACTACATATTTCAATTATGTCTGTGGACCATAGATATTCCTTAAAAACATTTTTTAAAGGGATAATAAATATACCAACCTTAAATAAAATATTTCAAAGGAAACAAACTTATCAAATCAATATTATTGAGATCCTCATTGTATTATTTACTTATATTTTTTTATAATTAAATATTCTCTCTTGCATTAATTTATATGTTTTGATAATTTTAATTACCTTATAATTATTTTTCATTCTCCATTATTTATTACTGTTTTTGTTAGTATTTCTTGTTATTATGTGTTATTTTAATTAATTTGTTTTGTGAATTTGTATGGTTTATTATGTTTAATATATTTTCTATTTTGTACATTAATTTTTATATTTAATGTGTGTGAATCAATTATTGTTTTCATATGATTTTATGTGTCTAATAAATTATTTTTTCTTTTAATTAATTATATTAATAATTAATTTTTCATTTATTAAATTTTTTCAACTGGAATTATTCTTTTTTAATTTATATACTGAGTTCCTCATGGGTTTTTTTCAGGAAATATTTTTTATATACAGAATATTATGTATGAAAAAATATTTTTTATGTATAGAGTGAAGATTTCTTCAATACATAAACCTTAATCATGAAGTAGAGATTAGAATAAAATTAAAAATTATTTTTTTATTAAATTATATAATATTTCAAATTAAATATTTTGTTAAAGTAAATTTATTCAGTATTAAGGATAAAATCTTATATATTGAATTTGGGAAAAGAAATCATCTTATATATTGATTTCTTACCATGGTATTATATTTTTTTTGAAGGAATTATATTACGCAAAATCATTTTAGTTTAATTTGATTCTTATAAAAGAATAGAAATGGTTCCACTCTTACCTGAACAATAAAGACTTGGAAATATATATGAATAATACCAAATAGAATAATTCTAATTTTGATATTTTTATTGGAGAATGGATCATTGAATAAAGGGTTCAAATCACATGACAGAACAAGACATAAAAGGATAATGTTATTTTAGGAGATATCGTCCATGAATTCTCACCCATAAGAACCATTATGAACCATGTAAGAAATATTTATAGAATATTACTACTCTAAATATTATATACTTTCATGAGATTAAGATCACATATGAATAAAACATGTGGTGGTAAGGATACATCAACTCAAACAATAAAAAACACTACTCGTGTGGGATTGTCTCATCTTAGATTAAATCATAAGCACTGAATAAAAAATTACATAATCTTAGTGAGATTTCATGTTGTTTATGATTAACAAAAATGTTTTAAATTTCAAAATTTAGGATTTTCATAATTAATGTATTTTTAGAGGTAAATTCTATAGATTATTTTTTAATTAGAAGATAATTTTCCTAGTAGATTTTGATTGAGTATTAAATAGGTATTTTAATAGGTTAAAATTTAATTCAAACCATAATGAAAAATTAAATTGAAAATATATATATTTTAAAGATTCTACAGTGAACAGAAAACTACGTAATATTTAATGGAGTAAACCTTCATTTCTTTCCATGAATATTTAAATTTATGAAATTAAAGAAGATAATTTGAAATGATATTTATTAAAAAAATAATTAATAGTTGTGAATATTCTTAAAGGGGGTTGATTATAAGGTATTATTTTCAGAAATTTTATTGGTTTTTTATAGTATTTTAGGAATAAAATTCTCCAATAGTTATGAGGAATTTAATATTATAATATTAATAAAGATTATTTCATATTTTAAAATCATATTTTTTTCATGTATTTTGTCTAATATTATTTTCAAGTTAGGGTTTTGTGAGAAAAATATATATGTAATGACTATAGAAATTTTGTTCTTTAGAAAATTTATTTATGTGATATTATTTATTGTGGATTTTTGATGATTTTTAAATTATAAAGAGAAATTTAAGGAATGTTGCTGACACTATGTCATTTAAATTTTTCTTGAAATAAATAAAAAATTTCAATGATTAGAAATCTTGATTTAATATATATTATCTGGGTAAATAGATATTTGATACAATATTGAGTATTGATTTAGAATATCCTGATTATTCTCAAACTATTAAAAATACTGAATATACATGTTCCCTTTATATTAATATATTATGACTAAAAAAGTGTGGAATAAAATGGATAATAGTAAGGAAGGTTATTTATATTATATTACATTAAATATTCTACTAATGAATTATTTAGATATATACTTAGAAGATATACATACTCTCAAAATAAGGTTCATCATCTATTAGTTTCTCAAGTTTAAAACTATATACTATCAATTATATTTAACATTTTATATCCAATAAATTTAATATGAGACTTATTTTACTATGCATGGGAAAGAGGCCTCATATAACAATTGTGTGGGAGATCCCTGTAAATGTACATATACCATATAAAAATAACTATCAATTGTATGATCTCAATTTTGAGATCCTAAGGAAAAGAATCTGAATACAAATTGACATTCCTGTATTGTATGTTTGTGTAGTGTACTTAGGTAATATCCTAATATCCATGATCTAATTAAAAAATTTCATATGTATTGTTCATTATTTTATTTTAATTTTCCACTACTTATCTAATGAGTGGTGGAGTAAAAATCTAAACCAACTTCAAAAAAGAAGTTTTAATTTGGTGAAAATTTCATATGGATCAATTTATCCCCCCCCCCCCCCCCCCTCTTGTTTTATTCAGTTAAAGAATTAGTAAAACATTATGGTGTCAGATCCTTCCATTTTAGAATAATTTGACTTCACTTATGAATTTTCTAATACCATGAGTTAGTAACAAAATTGGACTCTTGTGTTCTCTACATTGGTTATTTGAAGCTTTAAGATAGATTACACTTTTGGAATATAATAACATTGTGGTATCAAATCCTGATCTTCAAATAAATCATATCTTGTTATCCATAATAATAATGAAAGATAAAATAAAAAATAAAATATTTTATTGAAACACATGATACTATAGAATATATATTAATGCTTAGATATTCATATTTATATGGTGATCACTATGGTTACTAAATATAAATAATGATAATATATTTTAATAATCATTGATTTAAATTCAATATGAAAATTTAAAAATCATATAACATACTTATTTTTGAACCATATTTATGTAGTGTTGATCAATAGATTGATTATGTTATCCATTAAAGAGTAATTAATGCTATCATTTATGGAATATATATGGATGAGTTCAATAGAGTTAATTATTATATTACTTCTCATGATATATAGTAATTAATTACTATTGATTTTGAAGTAAATGACAATGTAAGAAAATATAGCTATAATACTAAAAACTTCAAATTTTATAAATTTAGAAAGTTTAATAATGAATGTATTAAAAATGCATATAAGACTCTATATGATAGTGAAAAATGTTTCTTATTTTGGGTGTTATTTCACCAAAATCACTATAAGCGTTAAATGTTCTTAGAGATCTACCTGCTAGATAGAGTGGAATCTCTACTCCTCTCAAACAGCATACTACTATTAATATGCTAAATGAGTAATATAATTTAAAAACTCAAAATTTTAGAGTACGAAATAGAATAAGAAAATGATCATATGCTAGTTAATAAGGATAATTATTCATTCAAATTTACAACTTAAAATGATGAGAAAATGCATAAAGAAATGATAAAATCTAAAATGAAATAAAGAAAATCATATAACAAAAATAAAGTAAACAATATATGAATGATTTTTTTAGTTATTTTAAGGTTTATAAGGGTAGATCTAATTCAAACACTGAATATAAAAATTTATGTAACACATCGTGATTTTATATGTTTTCCCTTTAAACTAAATTTTAAGTGTTCGATAGCTTTCTTTACACGCAGTCATTAGTCTAAATAAACCCATGATATTGTATACCATTATAAGGAAGTAATTTGATCAGTTGGTGTGTATATAATTAACCACATTTTAAAATATATATATATATAATTTTTTTCAAAAAATAAAATTTATTGATTAATTTTTAATGAATAATTATTAAAAAAATTATATAATCATTTTCTAATTAAGAGTCGTATTTTTTGAATAAATGTATTTTCTACTTTATATATATTATTATCTATAAAAAGTATATTCATCACTATAAAAATTATATTTTAAAAACAATTATTTTTAATTCATGATTAAAAATCCATACAATGGTTATCTTAAGGTTGGTAATAATGATAAAGTCATTTAATGGTAAAAAATAAAAATTTTCATAAAAAGGTTTTTATGTGTATACTGTGATTTTCTCATAATAATTAAATAAAAATTTAATGATTAGTTATTTTAATGAAAATAATATATCTTATATTCAATAATTTATTTTAACATTCATTTTACTATTTTACTATGCATGAAATGAAAACAAATTTATTTTAATGTTTAAACATGTATTTTTCTAAAAACAGATTTTTATTGAGCTTGATATGCTTATTTGTATATTAATATCTAATAATTATAGAAGTTAAATCATATAAATTTGATTTTTTATTTAAAATTAGAAAATATAATATATTTTAAAATTGTAATCTTAATTCTTGGTCTTAATGGGTAGTAGAAATAGTAAAAACAATTTAACACGGCTAAGGTTCAAATGGGTTTATGAGGGGGTGTGGGTTAAACTAAATGATAAAAAGAATAGTTCCAAAAAAACATATATAATTATTATATATATATATAGATCCTATGTTATCCTAAAATAAATTTATTATCCATTTGGATTCACTTTCACAAGAATGTGAGCTTAGATTATTGAAATATTTTTAGTAATTCCATGGGTGTCCCTTCCCTCACTTATAAAAGGGGACATCTTCTCCACCCTTATTCATAAAATTTGAGACTTCAATATCTGAAAATCCCTTTTAAAAATCCATAAATGATCCTTTCTCTTCTTCCTATAAACCGTTTACTTCTCTTAAGACTAATTATTCAATGCTTATGGTGTAATCCAAAGGAGGTCTCTCAAAGAAGAGATATAAATCTTAATAGAGCTATATCAATTTTATTTCTTTTTCCAACTCCTATAAAAAATTATCAAACATAAAATGATGAATTCAATAACATATGTATATATATATTCTGAAATTATTATAATGATTTAAAAATAGTTGCCCACATTCTATAGATCAAATTAAAAATTAAATTATCACTTGTGCGCGCACCTATGGAGTATGACCCCCCAAGCAGAGACATAATTCACTTTTCATCACCCCATAAAATTGATGGATATAATGAAGTATTTAAAAAATTTATATGATATTTTTGATTTAATTATGAATTTTTAATGTCAAAATATTATTTATCTTTCTTTCCCTCTATTCATTAAAAAAATTAAAATGGAAACCATGCGCATGTACATACTACCATCTAAAGGAACGGTGTATTTAATTTTTCTATATCTATATTTTATGGAATTTTATAAACATGTATATATTGAATATCTATTATATTTATACCATTTTAGTATTCTTTAGATTATGGGACCCTGATTAAGGTGATAGACCATAACTACCGAACTGAAACTTTCATGAAAATTAAATAGTTGACAATATTAAACAATGATTATAATAGATAATTATTAATAAATGGGTGTTGGAATGTTATAATTGGTACATATATGGTATTATAGGTACCAATACGGTTCTTTTATATAACTAAAAAAATAAAATATTATCAAACAGGTTAGAGTGCTTATTATGAATTTCAAATATGAGGTAAGGGATTTACATTACAATGTCATTATTACCAAGATTTATTATGCTAAAATTTAAAATTTTGAAGTTATATGATTTATCTCTCATAAATTTCATTTACATTATTCTACTCTATTTAGTTTTTTAAATAATAAGTATCCCTTTTTTCCTCTCTATGTGCTCAAAATTTTGAAAGAATGTTTTTTTGGAAAACTATCTCATTTTTTTATCTACCATGAATCTTTTATTCCATGTACACATTTTCTATAAAAAAAATTAATACTTTTTATACTAATGTCCAATTATTTCCTAGAGTAATTTTTTATCTAATTATTTAATTTCTATAAAAAAAATTAAAATGAAACTTCTTTTCATTTTTCAAACGAGGTAATTTTTACCAAAGGTGTGAAAAAGAATATTTTTTTAATGTATCCATGAGGAATGTATTCTCCCACTGTCATAACTATTATTTTATTTAAAGCTTATTTTTCATGTCTTTATGGTTATTTTATAAGAAAAATATTTCCAAATTATTTTTAAAATTTTTAAATTTTAAATAAGTGGTTTTAAAATGAATATGGTATTTTACTTAGGAAATAATCTATTGCTATTTTATAGGAATTATTAATCTATAATAACAACCTTTTATATTACTTTTGATTCATTGGTGATATGATTATATGATACCATCCTTATTCTTTCTCTATATAGTTTATGATTTTATGATCAAATATTTGTGAAATCCATTTTTATTTCTATGGGTTAAGATATAATGAAATGTTCAATTTTTGCATGATTTTGTGGCATATATTTGAATGTATGGTGATTATGTGATGGGTGGGTCTGTAATATACCTCTAATAAATTCGTTAAAGTTTAATGTTTTATGATATCAAAGGGTACACAAGAGGTTGTCCCAATCCCAAAATATGGTATATGATAGGTTATCCCAAGCCCAAAAGAGGGTACACGATAGGTTATATAAATCCCAAAGCTGGTACATGGGTGGTTATATAAATCCTAACATGTGATGAATGTCTTGGTGGGTGACTTAACATAAGATTTATAATATTAAGATTATTCCATAATTTTATTAAATGATCTTATACTAATATTATTCACTTATGGATCATGTTCTTTTATCCCATTATGATTCTAGTGTCACAAACATCCCAAAAATATTCTATGAATCATGATTATGATCTATTAATTTCTAGGTATGATTTCTAAATTTTAAGTTAATGTTATCATACTCTTATGATCATTTTATGCATAAAAAATATTATTGATAAATATCTTCATTGTTTACCTAGACTCGGTATCTAAGCTCAAACTTTATTATATTTTTCCCCAATATATTAAGAAATTGCTTATATATGATATTTCTATGAAGGGTGGTAGTTGTAAGGAACTTAATATAAGATGATTTATATATTTTATGTAATAGTTGTTTATGTATCAATGTTTCCAAATACATTAAACCATTAAGGTTATGGCATGGATCATAATGATATGTAATTAATTTTCATCTAATAAATATTTTGGGTGCCTTAGTTGGTATGAGAGAAATATTAGGTTAATTTTTGAATCTAGGATGAGGAAGAATTATTAGGAACCCTTAGAATAATACTATGTATCAGAGAACATCTTATGTTATGGTTAAGGGATTTAGGTTTTTAAAAAAATCATCCCTGTATAGATACTGGCTGGTGGATGTGTCTATGTCCTAGATTCATAGAGGGGTAACTACTCTGAAAGGAAAATATTAGGTATTAACTTGATCATTATCAGTGCGTGACGAGTAGGCCTATTATTTCACACCTAGCTAGACAATATTGATGGATATTGTTATTTTAATTTATATTTTCTTTATAATCTATTATGAGTGAATTAAATAGATGATAATCATGGATAACCTAGGTTATAAAAAAGGCATAATAGAATGAAAAAAGGTGTAATGATTTATATACTATAAATTATATTCATGATTATGTGGTTTTTAGCAATTATTATTATTGATCACATTATGCATTTTGGTTATAGAAAATGGATATAAACAAATGGAATCATATCAATAAAAAATTTGAAAAAACATGAAATGATTTTACTATTTATTAACTAAATGATATGGGATATACAATCTAAATACTCGTTATCATTATTAAGAAAATTTCTCAAACCATGATTCATGATGAGATTCCAAATTAGAAAAGTATGGAATAAAGTTATTTTTATTCACTTATGAGGTAACATAAACCATAATTTAGTGGGTATATTGATCTACTAATTGGTGGGAAATGGATTATTAATAATGAAATGATATTTTATATTCTCTAATGTTTGGATCATGATAGAGTTATTTTGGTTGTTTATCATTTAGAATGTGACACAGATCAATGGTACACTCTTATCAAGAACAAAATAAAATAGGAATAAATTTCATCTATTGAGTATGATGAGTTTAAAATTTTATTTTTCAATAATTACATTCCTTATATTATTTTTATGAAAATTTTGAAGTAATTATATAAGCTAAATTATAAGGATGATGAATCCATTATTAAATATTTGGAAACTTTTACAAGAATTGCATGGTATGATTCTGGTGTTTTCATTAATCCTAATATAAATATTGATTGATTCTTTAGTGTATTGAAATAATGTTACTAGATAGAGTCCACTATAATAAACTTCAGAAGAAATAAATAAATCATTCGATGTTCTCTCAAGGTAGAAATAGATATCAGAGTCTCCCATCAATTCATGATTTTGATAATAAAATAAAGATGGAATTTAAAGGAAATTTTAATAATAAAAACCATGAATGGAATAATATGGGTCTTCCATTATTCTAAAAGTGTGGAAAGAATCAAAGAGGAAATTTACTTATGGGTACTAGTAAATTATTTAACTTTGAAAAGTAAGGTTATCGGGTAATCGAATGTTGATGTAATTGGAATAATTTAACTAATTATGTGAAGGGAGAGAAAGCTAAACAGATTACACCACACACACTAAACTATTTCAAATGAATAGATTTTGGGAATTATGCTAGTAAGTGATTGAATCTAGGGGTAAATGATGATAATCAACAATATAAACCTCTAAGCCTAGATAAAAAAGAAAATATCGTTTTAACTCTATTTTTGAAGTGGTGTATGATTACAATGTGGTTAAAGGAACACATACTATCCCCCCTATAACTACTAATGTATTATTAGATTCTAGATCTACCGACTCTTATATATCTAAAAATTTTCTTTTGGGTATATCATTACCACCTTAACAATTAGATGTTGAATTTGTAATGAATAATCCTAATGGTATAATGATTACATCTTAGGTCTATGATTATTTAATGGTTGTGTGAAGGTGTTTATTATATATATTTTTATTATTCATGTAGTTTAATTTAAAATTATTTTGGTCATGTATTGTATTTCTTGATATAAATACCATGTCAATTTCAAATGGTGGGAATTTGCATTTTTTATTCTAAACAAACCTATGATTTTATATCGGTGTGAGGTTAAATATGAGAATTCAAGTAAAATTACATTAATTTTTTATGTATTAATTCCAATTAAAAGGGGATATTTAACTTAGATATTTGGGGAGAAACTAAATATCAAATATATTCTTAAAGTGTGAGTCTTTTCTTATTTCTTTTCAAAATAATTCCATTTTCTTCCCCTGAATCATGAAGTTGAGCTTTCAATAGAACCCATACCTGGTATTACACCTAATTCAATAAATATATATATAATGGACCTAATTTATCTATATAAATTGAATTAGAAACTCTAGGAAAATTTTGATAAGGGATTCATTCTTCAAAGTGCATCGCCATGGTGTTCACCTGTTCTTTTTATTAAGAAAAAAGATATAACAATTAAAATCTTCATTGATTATCAAGAACATAACATGATCATGATCAAGAATAATTATCATCTACTTCATATTGATGATTTTTTTGATCAAAAATTAGTAGCTCAATATTTATTAATGATTGATCTTTGATTTGGATTATGTCGATTAAGGATCACAATGAAGACATTACCAAAACTACCTTCTATATGAGGATTGGACATTATGAATATATAGTTATTAAATTTGGTCTTAATAATGACCATTCTATATTCATGGATTTAATGAATAAAATCATCAAAGATTAACTTGATCAATTATTGATATCCCTTATATAATATCTTCTTATATATTCCAAGATCAATGATGGGCATGAAATTCAATTGAGGACTGTATAGAAGAACCTAAGGTTGGATAAGTCATATGAAAAATTTACCATGTTTTAATTTTTTATGTAAAATGTTTCATTTATGGGTCATATAATCTCAACTGTGGGTATATTATAGATCCATCAAAGATATATTTTATTATAAATTAGACCATACTAACCATTGTGACTGTGATATGTAGTTTTCTTAGATTTTATTGATATTATCGATTACTTATAAAGTATTTCTCGTGAATATCTAATCTAATAACCAAGTTAGCCCAAAAGGGAGTCAATTTCCTTTGAACTGATGAATGTTAATAAAATTTCAATGAACTAAATTTTTAGTTGGTAAATTAACCTATGCTCGAATTACCTTGTAGTGGATAAGAGTTTTGGGATATAAAAGGGTGTATTAATAAAAAGGATATGATGGGTTCTTATACAAAAAAAATTATGTTGATAATATATTCCTCAATAAAATTTATGTTTCATGAGAAAAATTATCTTACTCGTGATTAAGAGTTAGAATTAGTAATATTTTCATTAAATATATAGAAGTATTACCAATAAGGATAATTGTATGACATATATACTGATCATAAAAGTTAAAATTATATATTCACCCTAAAAAAGTTGAATTTTATATATAGAATAAGGTTAGAGTTGATTAAATATTATAACTTCTCAATACATTTCCACCCTAGGAAAGCGAGAAAGGTATATAATGCTTTGAATTGAAAGGATCATACTAGATTATATATTATCAGGATAAAAAAGATCCAATATTTATGGGATTTTAAAGGATAGAACTTATAATCAGGATTGAATGGGATATATGTTATCTTTCTCAAATGATTCATAAACCGGTGGTGATTAATGCTACACAAAAAATGACGTATATATATAAAAGAAGATGATAAATGTTCATGAGTTTAACATTGATTATGATGGAATGATAATGATCAGCAACCAAGTAATTATTTTGTCATTACCAGACTTGATCCAGGATCTATTGGAAGAATCTCATAGATCATCAATTTTTAATCATCATGGAAGTATAATGATGTATAAAGTTCTAAATGAGTATTTTTAGTGGTCCAACATGATGAGAAATATTATATAGTATGTATCTCATTTCTTTGTATTCTAGCTAGTTAAGGATGAGAGATCAAATTTTAAGGGGGGAGTTACAAACATTACCCATACCAGAATGTAAAAATGGAAATAAAGATAGTTATTTCGTCATATTATTCCCCCAAACATCTAAATTATATAATGTTATTTTTTTTAGTAATCCCCATAATTAAGTTAGCACATTTCATTTCTATTATTGAATATTTCTCTATTTATTGCATTTCCTGGATTTATAAAAGGTAAGGGTAAGGTTACATGGGGCACCAAATTCTATTACATCTTATTATGATATAAGGATTAACAAAATGTTTGGGAGAGGTATTCAGAAAGATATGGAAACAAATATATGTTTTATTACAGCTTATCATCCTAAAAAATATGGTCAGTCTAAGAAAACCATACAAACCATGGAGGATATGATATGATATGGTTCTCTATATTTCAAAGTTGGTTAGATAAATACCTTACTCTTGTCAAATTATCTTAAAACATTATATATCACTTGATAACTCAATTGGATCCTTATGATGATGGAAAAATAAAGTTATTGGGGCCTAATCTAGCTAATGAAATGATATGTAAGGTTAGATCCATTCAAAAACATATCAATCTAACTCAATATCAACAAAAGTGTTATTCATAAAACCATCAAAAATATCTAAAATTCATATTTAGTGAGAAATTACTACTATTAATTTGTACATGGATGATGTTTTTATGATTTTGAAATAAGGGAATGATAATCCCCAGATATATCGGCCCCTTTAATATTTTTGAGGTGGTTAGGATGGTTTCTTATTACTTGGTGCTTGTACAGAAGCTCTCGCAGGTCCATGATGTGTTCAATGTATCTATTTTAAGTAAGTACATTAATAACCTTTCACAAATCCAAAACTCATAGGTTTTAATATTGGATTATGATAATTTCTATGATGAAAAACTGGTATAATTCATGGATCATAGAGATAATGTACTACGAAAGAAGATTTCTCACATCGTAAATGTTCTCTGGAGGAATATAAAATTTGAGAAAGCTACATGGGAACCCAAGGATGATATTAGGTTTATAAATTCTCATTTTTTCACTAAAATGATGGAATTTAGAGGGAAAATCACTTTAAGTTGGTAAGAATGTGACATTATACAATTTTATATGATTTTCCTTAGAAATATTCTTGAAGTATTATATAGCATACTATAAAAATAAACCCAAGTCTAAATGAACCTATGTTATATTATACTATTATAACCTAACCATTGCAGTTATGGTTATGAATAAGATTAATACCATTATGAAATACATATAGAAATATTTTTCTAAATTCATATATATTAATAAATTCCTAATACATAAGAATTAAATTTTTAATAAAATAATTAAATGATTAAAAGGCATATATTTCAAAGATAAATATTTTTCTACATGTTATGTATTATTACCAAAAAAATTATATTAACCATAGATAAATATTTATTTTAATGAAATTTATTATTAATGTAAAAATAAACAATCATACATTAACTATCTAGAGATTATGAATTAAGATAAAATATTTTAATGGTAAAAGTGGTATTTTCCATCAAACTATTATTATATGAGTAATGTGTTTTTATTATAATAATTTAAATAAACCATTATTTATTAATATTATTGATGAAATTTATATATTATATATTCAATAAAATATTCTAACATTCATTTTATATAATCTTCTAGGGAAGGAATAAATGTAAATTCTGTTTTTTATTAAAAATATATTTTTTCTAAAAATGTGTTTTCATTAGATTTTACACAATAATTTTAAAATTAATTTATGAAACTTATAGATATTTAATCTTTTAAAATGTATTTCATCTTTTTAATCAATTTAAATAACATAATTTAATGGGTTTAACTTAATTTTTTTCTAAAGGAATAATTAAAGCATTAAAATTTTGTTATTATGGTTAATGTTAAAATTAGTTTACTGGGGGTGAAACTAATTGATAAGGGTAATAATTCCACCTTAATATTTTTAATTATTTTTTTTTTTGAAAATTTTTTGACATTATCATTTCCTACCTTCGATTTATTCTCTATTTGGTTCCACTTTCAATGAAATTTACCTTATATTATTAAAATATTTTTTTATAATTCTATTTGTGTCTCTTACCCCACTTATAAATGGAAACCTCATATCCAACCTTATTCCACCCATATTCATGGTGGGTGGTTATTTTAATGTTATTATGGACTCCTTTGAAAATAAGGGAGGTAGCTCTTTCTAGTAGAAGTCAAGTCAAGAGTTTTCCATCTTTATTTGAAGTAGGGGTCTTCTTGATCTTTGATACACAGTGAACTAATTCACATGGTGAAACAACAAAAAATGAAGAGGATGCCTATACTATAGGTTGGATCGATGTCTCTCAAATTTATAATCCATCACCTCATTCCTAGACATGGATTTTTTATATATTTTTTGAACCCTTTATGGTCTCTCTCTAGTTTTCGTAAATCTTTCATCCACGCGTGATAATGGTAGACGCTTCCAATTTTCTTCTAGATGGGCTTCCATCACAGATTTCCGGTAAGTAGTGGAAACATTGTGGATAAAACCAACAGAGGGTTGTTTTAGATTAACCTACACAATAGGATGATATGTCTCAAAAACTACCTTCAATCTTGGTCAAGGAACTATCCCCCTTATATTCATGACCTGGACCATCTTAAATTAGAGATTTATTACATGGAATCTAGGTTGGAGAATATATGGTATGAGACCTTTCTCAATGAGATGATTCACAAGAAGAAATCCCTAGTGAAGCGACTTCTCTAACTTGAGAGAATAGTGTGAGAGGATTCAAGAGTTAAATGGATTCGTGATGGTGATAAAAAGACATCATATTTTTAGGATTTTATCAAAGAGAAGATGTGAATTGTGAGGCCAAATATTCATCGAGAAGATCAAAATTTCTAAAATGATCAGGGTGAAATTGGAGGTATGGTTGAAGTATTCTTCAAAAGGTTTCTTGAAGGGGAGAATTATTCCATGCATGATGGGAACTCTTCTGTCCATGAAGATATTTTTGATTTCATCACAAGTGTGGTGTCATCCAATGAAAACCTCAATATGAAGTCAACCCCGAATGAAAAGGGGGTCCATGAGGATATTATTGTGCTAGGCCCTAAAAGTTCACATGGCCCTGATTGATTTACGGGTTCCTTTTATGTTTCGTTTTGGGAGTTAGTAAAATGAAATTGTAACACCCTGAGATTTTATGAAAAATATTATTTTAATTTCATTAATGTCTTGTGTTGTATGCTACACCAAGATTACATTGCGCTATACGCAACACCGTATTATCTTGCAGTATACGCAACACTATTCTTGGATCGTGTTACACACAATTTTGATAATAGTTATTCTACGCAACATTGAATATATATATATATATATATTCAATGAATAAATAAAATATGGTTGGATTCTGTTATACAAAACAACTAAGGATTCTTTCACAACACGCAACCCTGACTTGGCTTGCATTACACGCAATCGCGACCTTCCTCGATAGCGTGTGTTGTACGCAATACCGGGTTTTTCTAAACAATGATATATTATTATAATATTATTATGAACTAGCCGTTATGAATAGTATTAACTAAATTTTGAATTTTATAACATTATTATTCATCTTACACATTTTCTAGAACATGGTATAAGAACAAAATAAATTTTTCGGGTAAAATAAGTATTTTTCAAAAAATGCAGTTTTGCCGCCTTTTGATGGAGCACCCACTTTAAATCTAGTTTTTGACATGTTTATAAGTTCCATTTGAAAAAATAAAATTATTCTTTGGAATCAAGAAATAAAAATTTACTTTGGATAAATTTTTCATTTTATTCTGATGACTTTCATGTTTTAATGAATAGTAAAAACACGCTATATTTTAATTAAAAACAACTTTTTTCATCGTAATATCTTATATGGTTAAATTATAATATTTAATGGTTTTAAAGTATAAATAGAATATATTTTTACCATTTAATATAATTTATGTCATTAGCATTGATTTTACCTTGAATTCGTAGGTTAAATCAATTCAATCTTTTGCAATGTTTTAAAGAAAAACCCGTTTTCTTTCGACAACAGGATTAATTTTAATTTAATTTCTGAAACTTTTTTGTATTGAATTTGGAAAAATGGATTCAATATTTGGAATCTGTGGGTCCAAATTATGTTAATAAGCTACTTTTTATTTTTGGGCATTGTGAATAGTAACTACGGTAAATTTTATTTACTATAGTTAAAGGTAAATAGGGTAATTAAGGGTAAATATAAGATTATAAAATTACCCTAACACTTGGAAAAATCCTATTGGATGACTAAAAGTAGACCCATATCACCTAAGGGTTGGATTAGATTCATTTAATGGACTTTTTGCTATGAAAATAATTTAATTATTATTAAAACCAAAGAAAGTGACAACATGTCACTCTCTTAAATACTATAAGTATAATAATTTTAAGTTAGTGATAAACATCATGAAACATAGAACATTAATAATCTACAGAAATATAAAAAAATTATCTACATCATGAGAATTTATTTAGAATATTTTGGGATTAAATAATTATCATTAATTGTGATACAATAGTGATGCGGAAATTATTTATCTAGTGAAAAATCAATAATATAGTTTTTATTAAACTAATAGTGACCATAAAAGGCACAAAACCCTGACCAAAACTTATTTTTAATGTAAATTTAAACTATAATCATAAAATGGTCGAATATTTGACAATTTGGAGTCTTATACAAGCAATTCTGACACTTATATTATTTTATTTTAAATGATGCTAAAGTTGTCACCTTCATAATTTAATAAATATAACAATTTGAATATTGTGATTTTAAGATGATAAATTCGAGTAAAAGTATTATTGTGAAATTTAATCGATTTATCTTCATCATAGGATTTTATTTTAAATTTTTATGCAACAAATCAGTATATTAAATAACTATACAAAAATGTTGTAGTAATTATTTTATTAAGAGATAAACCAAATAAATGATTTTAAAAATAAAAAAATAAATATTACATGAACTATTTAATGTGATCCACTAATTTTATAGATACATATGACCTTTTATGAATCTATTTAAGCTTTTAGTTCGAATATATCTTCTGTATATATTTTATTTAAATTCAAATAAATGAATAGTGTCAAAATTGACACTATTGTTATTTTATAAAAATGACATATTATAAAATTGTTTAAAAAATAACAAAAATATTTAAAAATTATAAATTTAAATTTATATGGTCTATAATATTATAAAGTAAACAATTATTGAAAATTAACAACAAATAAGTAATTATTTGTTCTAATTTAAAATTTAGAATTTTATTACCACAAATAAACTTAAATAGATTAAATAAGGATAAATCAAACTGATAAGGTTTAAAATAAGATCTAAAAATGTCTAAATTTGATTGGTTGATGATATTAAAATCCTATATCATCTAATCTTTGAATATGAGTCATTTTTGGAGGTTTTTAAGTGGGGTTATATTTATTATAAATTAATATTTTTAAGAATTCCAAAGGTGCCCCTCTCCTCCCTTATAAAAGGTCACCTCCTCCCTCTCCTCCTCACACCAATTTGAGCCTTCAAGCTCGGCCAAACCCTGAAAAATTATCTTCTCCAATTCCCTAAAAACATCCTAGAGGTTTTTTTCTACTTTAAATACCAATCTTAGTGCCCTAAGAGGAGGTTTCAAAGAGGCGTATCAAAGAAGAGGTAATTTCTTCTCCCGATTCTTTCAAGCTTCTTTCTTCTTCAACTTCTTCTTCTTTAGTTTTTTCATTATAAAGTAATAACATCAGTATCACTAATATACTTATTTGTTATTATAAATATGAAACAACCTCATTTCACCTTCTATCCATCCTACGGAAAACAAAATCACCGCGCGTGCGTACGTACGGAATACCGTCTCCACGCTGTGGTGTAATCTATTTTTCCACCAACAACTTACATGGATGGGTATAATGGTGTAAAGAATAACTATACATTGTTATTATAACATCATACTGATTCTGATATATTGTATCATCCACTCCAATTCAATTCAATAATTATGGAAACGATATCATCGCTCGTGCGTACGTACGGACTGTCGTCTCTACGACGCGATGAGATTCATTCTCCATGTTAACCATTTAATAATGATTATAAATTATATATAAGCAATAATAATGAAATATATGACCTTATAAAGCTACTAGATTTATGTATATATGTATGTCATCTACTTAATTCCATTCAACTCAATAAGGAAATGAAAACAGCGTTTATGCGTACGTACGGCCTACCGTCTCCATGAACGATGTATTTCTTTCCATTTATCGATCTATTATATATTTGTATATTCTGAATATATATTATATATAAATCATTTTTTATATTCTGAAATTAAGTAATCGTGATCTAAGTAATCATATGAATAATTACAAGTCAAAACACGGACGACAAATGAAACGATTTTACCCAAAACGCTCTTTAACATGGAATTTACAAAAGAACGGGTAATATAAAGTCATAAGTGAACCATATATGATATCATAACAATTAATATGATTCTGTAATAAGTCAATAACATTATTTAAATCATTATACAAGTGGTTTGAATACGTACGAAGCATATCAGACATAAGGTAAGGGATAAATTTTGCAAATCTCATTTTTATCCGAGATTGCTTATTCGTAAGTATTTACTGGGGTTATTGCTATCATCCTTGTCCATGTTTTATAAAAGTGTATTCATGTATGTTTGAAGTCCTTTTTACCCATTCTTGAATTTTACTACACGGTATGTAAGGAATCTTTTTTTACGTTACGAGGTACTTTTTGACTTTTCCAGCAAAAGTACGAGAAGAATGTTTTTTTAACTTATACGGCACGAACGAATTTTTACGGTTATATAAAGAATTATTTTAATAAAGCTTCCTAAAAAATATTTCATGACTATTTTCAACAAAATCCTTTTCTTTTAAAATTGCATGACATTTTGTGAAAAGAAAATGATTTTGAAGAAGAAATGATATTTTCCTCAAGAATTCATTTCAAGTGTTTTATCAAAACCATTTTTCATCTAAGATGACATTATTTCATGTGTGTATGTTTCAAGTATCATGTCTTTATGATTTACATGGTTTCATTTTTTTTATTATGAAATGATATCCATTTATTTTATATGGATTATGTGATGATGGAATGATGTTTATGAAACCCATTTTTTTTATTGGGTTATTATGAATGATGTATGTTTTTTTTGTGGCACAAGTAAGAATGATTTCATTATGAGATGGGTGGGACCTATATCTCCCTCCAATGCATTGGGTAAAGATTTTATATCTCATGAGATAGACATGGCTGGAATGTTAAGTTAATCTGGTTCAGTGTTATAGGACTGAAACGAGGAGTGAACTCGATTCAGAATGGGACTTTGTCCACTAAGATGGTCTTGGCAGCAATGCCTTGGCTACTATGGAAATCATTACATGTGCTTAATGGATGCCACAATTACATGTTTTATTCCCATGCTATTTTGTCATTCTTAATGTTTCTTTATGATCTATGCCATATGTACTTCCATGTTTTATGTCATTTCTCAAGCTTTTGATGTTTAAACATTATGTTCATGTTTTTAAGTTCAAATGTATATGGTATGTTTTATTTTATCCATGCTTACCCTTATTGAGCATTTGAGCTCACCCTTTTTATGTTTTCTTTTCCCCAGGATATAAAGAAATGTTTTAGGTAAGAAAAAAAGGGAAAGATCTTTATGGGAGATGTTGAAGATCTTTCACCACGATTAGAAGATTACGTTCCAAGTTTCCAAAGACACTAAACTATTATGGTCCTTGTGTGTCTGTTTTTTTATGTATTAAGTATTCCGCTAAAGTAATGTAATGTCCATGTACGTCAAGCTTTGGGTCTCCACAGTTGGTATTAGAGGAAAGTTGTAACACCCTAGGTAAATAAAGAATATGACATCTTTATATTTACCCATATTTGTGAATCAAACATTAATATTACTTTAAAGGGGAAGCTATGCTCGATGGCGTACCCAATACGCAACAACGAGTTTCTTGGGAATCTTACGTTGCACTCTAATAATAAAATAATATTATTTTAAATGGTAGTTAACATGTAGCCGTTGTAATGGCGGGAATGGATAGAAATAACTAAAATATGATTATATATGTTTTTAAATGTTTTTACATTTATCCAATAAAGGATAGAGGCTTAAAATACGGAAAGAATTCAATTTTAGGTGCATATGCCCTAGTTTTCACTAAAGGTTCACTTATCACCTTTTGATGTTGAACCATCTTTAAATATAGTTTTGTTCACTCTTAAACATTCTTTTGGACCAAATAAAACTCTTATTAAGAATCGGGACATCAAAATTTACTTTGTGTAAATTTTTGGTATCTTTCCGATAAAGTTCATTTTTTTAATGAATAGTGTAAAATGTTGTATTTTAATTCAAAACCTCTTTTTAATCTAATTTATTTATATGATTAGATAATATTTTGATTTGGTTTTAAAGTGAAATTAGAAAATATTTTTACCATTAAATCTAATAGTGGTCGTTGGAATTAATTTCACTTTGAAATCAGACTTAAACTAGTGTCAATCTTTTGATACTTATTGTTTCATAAAAACACGCTATTTGCTCTGACAGCGGGAGTTAATTATTAAATTAATTAATCTGACTTATATGTTTTGAATTTTGTAAAATAGACTTCATTTTCGAATTCGGAATATCAAATATAGCTTAGGGTGAATTTTTGGGATTTTTCGGAAAAACTTCAATTTTTGATGAATAGTGAAACCACTAAGTGGTACTTATAAAGGATGATTTTTTGTTTAAATGAAATTTTACCACTTATGTGTTTTGAATTTCAAAAATCCGACATACATGGTTTTCATTAAGAAGTAAAATGTGGTTCAATGGGATAAAAATAATTTTTTGGTGAATAGTAACTTATTAAGTTTTTAATCGCGATTAGTGGTAATTAGTGTAGTTTAAGGTAAAAATAATGCTTTAATAATATAAGATGAGCTTGACACATGTCCTACCCTCATTGGTTGTGTCATGGCCGACCAAGAAAAGCCATGGGTAAACTTGGGGACCCCATGGAGACACTTTGGTTGGGAAATGACATAAATAACTTTTTATTTAATGTAAAAGTCAAAATGACACAAACATCATATGTTTTACGAAAACAATTTTTACATGGGGTTATAATGATCCGATTTTTGATTATAAATAATCATTGGAAAGATAAAAAGATTTCCTACATCATAGTATTTTTTTATGATTTTTAGACATTAAATAAATTAAATTATTTATGACATAATAATGATGCAGCGATGACATCATTATTTGACGATTTAAATAAAATGGAAAGATAATGTAAAATCTATGAACTACACATGGAAAAAACCAATTGGATGAGTGTATTTCGAACCCTTATCACATTATCCACGAATTATATCAATGTGGGACCTTTTGAAACCGAAACACATTTTCAAATAAAGTAATATTTCTTACTTTCCAAAAGTGCCCCTCCTCTCCTCTTATAAAAGGCCCCCACCTCTACCTCATTTCACACACTCCTCAAGCCTTTGGCTCGGCCAAACCCTGCCCATTTACTCTCTCCACATCCCTCTCCTCATCCTAGATGATTCCCTTTGGGCATAATCCTTTCAAAGGAAGCCTTTAGGCTCAAATCAAAAGGAGTTACACTTTTAAAGGTAATTCATTCTCTCATGTTCATTTGTTTTATTTTGCTTCTCCAACCCCCTAAACTATTTTTATTTATTTATTTTGTAACAACACCAGTATCTTCAATATAATAGGATGTTGTTATAAGATTTATTCGAGCTACACTCTCACACAACTACATCAAATGGTTAAAGAACATACGGTTTCCGTGGATGGCGAAATTCTGCCTCCCGAAACGATGATTGTTCAATACTCATTTAACACCTTCAAAGGTGGCCATTATGATGTCACTATTTTTATATATGATATAAAATATGTTTATGTTTTCCTTAAGATTCTGTTTTTTTCATTTTGGGCATACCTTTATGGTTTCCATTATGGGTAAACGCGATATCTTCATTTAAGGAAGTGCGGACTACCGCCCCCTCAAAGTGATTTGATTCGTTAAATACCATATGTGGGACGTATAAAGGATGGAACTATGATATTATATATGGTATTATACTGGAATTATAATATACCTTTATATCATTATTATTCCATTCTATAAAATACAAAATAGAAATGAAAGTAGCGTTCATGCGTACGTACGGCTTACCGTCTCCATGAACGGTGCATTTCATTTCTTAGCACTAAATGATTATGTAATGTTATAAATGCATGAATGTACTGGATATATATGTCATATATGAAATCTAAATCATGAATACAATTCTGGATATAACAAACATTTGGCCACACGAACATAATGTAATTGTAAGAAGTCCACTTTCGACTTAAGAACCAAATATCGGCAAAACAAATATTATTAACTTAAATGATTAAATAATGTTTATGACATGGTAATAAGTGATATAAAAGGAATAATGTACTTGAAAAAGGTTCTTAAGGAAGTAGAAATTAACTCAAGTTTATTATTCAGGATATTAAAGAACGATCGAGTCAAGTCGGACCCGAGGTAAGGGATCCTACTCCTCTCTTTCTTTTTAAGTACACACTTTTATGTCATTTCTTTTAAAGCTCATCTTTCTTGTTATTGGGATGATCTTTTATATTACACTTACTGTAATTTTTATGTTCATGTGATGAGAGACCTTATTCTCTCTCATCAATCCATTTTGGAAGTTTTGAGTGGCGCCGTTAGACTGCCGAACTTTCGTAAGAGATCTAACCTCTCTCTTTCTTTTTACGTACTCTCCTTTATGTCACTTCTTTTAAGATCCACTTTTTAATGTTGGGGGATGTTCTTTTATATTCCACTTGCTGTAAATTTTATTGTAATTTGATGAGATACCCTATTTTATCTCATCAATCCATATTCGGAAGTTTTATGTGGCGTCGTTAGGCTGCCGAGTTTTCGTAAGGGATTTTTCATCTCACTTTTATTCCCGTGAGATTTATGCTACATTTTCCACAAATTCCATTGAGTGGTGTATGTACTGCCCATTATTCTACTCTTTGTGTAATATAATTTCGTTTATGAGTATTTACATCAATGATCTATTGTCCTTCTTTCATGGGGTGTATGTTTTGAAAGATACCCAAGTCGGTAAGGGAACCTTTCACCCTCCTCTTTTTTAAAAGACTTCTTTTGATTGGTCTTTTAATTTACATATTGTTATGTTGGTATATGTTCTCATATATCCTTATTGATGTAAATTTTATGTCCAAGTGATGAGATACTCTTTTTATCTCTTATCAACTCATTTTGATGTGATGCCGTTAGGCTGTCAAGGGAACTTTTTAACCCAATCTCGATTTCTTTGGGTTCAACAGGTAGTCATTGAATATGTCATCCATTGAATATGTGTGAATGAAATTTTATTGTTGTACACTTAATATCCACTTATATTGAGTGTATTTATATTTGTCACACATATTTTTTGAGATTTATTTGTCCTTAATTTAAGGATACCTTCTTTATAAGGGATTTCATCACATTTGACATTTCTATTGAGGGCTCATTGTTGTTATGCACCAATTCACTCTTATATGGTGTATATACTGTCCTTTGGAGTATTATATCATGAATCCTTTTATTCTCATGATATTATAAAATTCTGACTAAATGTTATTCCTCGATTATTGTATTCAAGTGTCTTAATTTTGGTAAAACCCCTTTAACCAAAATATCGTTTTAAATGTTTTAATTATTTGTTCTTATTAATATCCATGTTTTCAAAATGGTTTTAAGGATTTATTTATATGGATATTAATGGTTTAAAATGTTAAAATCTTCAAGGTGGTATGGGACACTTTGATTCAAAAATCTCTTTATTAAATGTTTTAAATGGTTTTGGAAATGGTTTCTTTTTGAATGGATTCATTATTTCAATATCCTAAAATGTTATATTGTGATTGAAATGTGGGAATGTTATGTTTCCTTTATTCATGTTTATGTGATACGATTATGTATGGTTCTTGGGCATTGTTATGAAGAACGGGTGGTTCCGTGATAAACTAAGGGCGGGTGAGCCCGATATAGCTCTCCAATGCATTGGGTAACGCGAAGGAGTGAAACGTTAAGGTTTCCCCGAAGAGATTTAGGGAATATACTGTGATGGGTATTCCAAACGTAACCAAGAGGGTTACTCCCTACATAAGAATGTTATGAATTCCTCAAGTTACCTTTATGTTTTATGTTTTCTATGATTTATTCATGATTTGATATGCCTATGTTTTATGGGTAAAGTATGATTTCATTCTTATGTATTTATGAACTCATTTTTCCTTTCCATATTTTTATAACCCTTACTGAGCTTTTTATGCTCATCCCAAGTTTTTGAAATGTTTTTCACAGGTCAAGGGAAAGGTACATGATGTGATGATAGTGTCAAGGATGTGTCAAGAAAGAATCTTTGTTTTATTTTAAATAGGTTTCCGTTGATGGGAAGAATGAATATTGTATTTTATGTAACCACTTTGTTTAAATGTGGAATGTAATGCAAGTTTCATGATCTAATTCTCTAAAACTCTAAACCTGAAAAGATCCTCAATGTGTAATCTTGTAATAACTCAAGATTAAGTAAGGTTTAAGGCTGGGGCCTTATAGTTGGTATCAGAGGTCGGTTTAGATAACTTTAGAGGTTAGGTTATTCTTTAAGCATAAGTGACATTACCATAATGGTTAGGATTTCAGAAAGAGTACTAGTTTTAGATAAAGTAAACGAGTAAGTGTATCTTAGTGTTTACCTTCCTCATTAGTACATGATGGTTTTGTTGATATACTCACACTGACATTTCTATTTTTAGTGAATGGATGGATCTAGCCGGCACCAAAGAGACAAGAGGTTTGAAGGAAACTGTGGTGGTTCTCTGATTAAGAGACTAGATAAAATGGAGGATTCAATGAGGAAACTCATGGTTGTTCTAAACCAAATATCAATGAGTCATGATCAACCACTTGAACCTTGGTGAGTTCTCTAGTGCATCATGTACGAGATGGCCAACTCGATGTGGAAATTCAGGTAATAATTATTAAGCTAACCATTAGGGTTTATATGATCCTTAATTTTTAGGTAATTATGGGTTACTCTATGATATGATGGAAAATGAAAGGAATGAGATAAACTTTAGGTTAAAATATGTTATGATTATTCTTGAAAATTTTATCTCATTTTGGGGAATGTTTTAAGAATTATATAGTTTTGGAAAAAGGACAACACGCAGACCGTGTGACAACCCGTCGCGTCGGACAAAGCCGCGGGAATCGAACCCACAACCAAAGTGCGACTGGTATTATCGCCTACCACTGGACTACGTGAAGTCCCTGGTTAGTTTGACTGATTCTTTTTAGTTATATGATTTTATGAATTAAGAGTAAGTTGATTTTGGAGGATATGTGATTAGGATAATTACTTTTCAATGTGAGACTTTAGGAGCAACTGATGTTGTTTGGAGATAAATGTTACGATTTAACTTGGTAGACTATGTGACTAAATCCTTCAAATATTTGGGTTTCAATCTTAGTTTGGTTTACTTTGAAGAATTTTATGGAAAAATGGTCCTCGTTTAACTTTGGGTTTTGTTGGACAAATTTTGGAGATTAAGAATAGATTTTCTTTTTATAAAGGGTTATCCTTTTCTGGATTATCTGGTCTTGTACTAGCCTTTTTGGTTTTGGTTTTGGTTAAAGACATGGGAAGTATATAGTTCTATTTTGTGGATTAGGTGATTCTCTAGAAGTTGATTATAATACTCTTAATGTGAACAAGTCTCCCTAAATACTCGTCTTTTGGAGAAAATATGAGTTTGTGTAAGGAATCTAATAAAAGTTGAAAGTCAATATGATAAGTGATTATGTTTCCTTATGAATAAATTCCTCAATAAAAAGTAACTTAAAACAAAAATGTTGTCTATTAACTTTTCCTACTGGGGAATCGAATACCGTTTAACCCATCACAAGTTTGTGATTTTCTCATGGTTAACTTTCTCCTAAACATGTTTTCTATCACTCTCCATCAGAACATGACCCTTTGTTTTTTTCCTCCATGTCCATATATTCATACTTGGAATCCTAGTATGGGTTAACTCGGGTGACCTTTGTACTTATCTCTCTTTATTTTAAAGTGTTTGTTTTACCGACTTTTGTTCCGATGTGGGACTTTCAAGGATGTTTCCAAGAGCAATTTTAAAATTGCGAGGACGCAATTCCCAAAAGGGGGGAAGGATGTAACACCCCAGGTAAATAAAGAATATGACATCTTTATATTTACCCATATTTGTGAATCAAACATTAATATTACTTTAAAGGGGAAGATATGCTCGATGGCGTACCCAATACGCAACAACGAGTTTCTTGGGAATCTTACGTTGCACTCTAATAATAAAATAATATTATTTTAAATGGTAGTTAACATGTAGCCGTTGTAATGGCGGGAATGGATAGAAATAACTAAAATATGATTATATATGTTTTTAAATGTTTTTACATTTATCCAATAAAGGATAGAGGCTTAAAATACGGAAAGAATTCAATTTTAGGTGCATATGCCCAAGTTTTCACTAAATGTTCACTTATCACCTTTTGATGTTGAACCATCATTAAATATAGTTTTGTTCACTCTTAAACATTCTTTTGGACCAAATAAAACTCTTTTTAAGAATCGGGACATCAAAATTTACTTTGTGAAAATTTTTGGTATCTTTCCGATAAAGTTCATTTTTTTAATGAATAGTGTAAAATGCTGTATTTTAATTCAAAACCTCTTTTTAATCTAATTTATTTATATGATTAGATAATATTTTGATTTGGTTTTAAAGTGAAATTAGAAAATATTTTTACCATTAAATCTAATAGTGGTCGTTGGAATTAATTTCACTTTGAAATCAGACTTAAACTAGTGTCAATCTTTTGATACTTATTGTTTCATAAAAACACGCTATTTGCTCTGACAGCGGGAGTTAATTATTAAATTAATTAATCTGACTTATATGTTTTGAATTTTGTAAAATAGACTTCATTTTCGAATTCGGAATATCAAATATAGCTTAGGGTGAAGTTTTGGGATTTTTCGGAAAAACTTCAATTTTTGATGAATAGTGAAACCACTAAGTGGTACTTATAAAGGATGATTTTTTGTTTAAATGAAATTTTACCACTTATGTGTTTTGAATTTCAAAAATCCGACATACATGGTTGTCATTAAGAAGTAAAATGTGGTTCAATGGGATAAAAATAATTTTTTGGTGAATAGTAACTTATTAAGTTTTTAATCGCGATTAGTGGTAATTAGTGTAGTTTAAGGTAAAAATAATGCTTTAATAATATAAGATGAGCTTGACACATGTCCTACCCTCATTGGTTGTGTCATGGCCGACCAAGACAAGCCATGGGTCAACTTGGGGACCCCATGGAGACACTTTGGTTGGGAAATGACATAAATAACTTTTTATTTAATGTAAAAGTCAAAATGACACAAACATCATATGTTTTACGAAAACAATTTTTACATGGGGTTATAATGATCATATTTTTGATTATAAATAATCATTGGAAAGATAAAAAGATTTCCTACATCATAGTATTTTTTTTATGATTTTTATACATTAAATAAATTAAATTATTTATGACATAATAATGATGCAGCGATGACATCATTATTTGACGATTTAAATAAAATGGAAAGATAATGTAAAATCTATGAACTACACATGGCAAAAACCAATTGGATGAGTGGATTTAGAACCCTTATCACATTATCCACGAATTATATCAATTTGGGACCTTTTGAAACCGAAACACATTTTCAAATAAAGTAATATTTCTTACTTTCCAAAAGTGCCCCTCCTCTCCTCTTATAAAAGGCCCCCACCTCTACCTCATTTCACACACTCCTCAAGCCTTTGGCTCGGCCAAACCCTACCCATTTACTCTCTCCACATCCCTCTCCTCATACTAGAGGATTCCCTTTGGGCATAATCCTTTCAAAGGAAGCCTTTAGGCTCAAATCAAAAGGAGTTACACTTTTAAAGGTAATTCATTCTCTCATGTTCATTTGTTTTATTTTGCTTCTCCAACCCCCTAAACTATTTTTATTTATTTATTTTGTAACAACACCAGTATCTTAAATATAATAGGATGTTGTTATAAGATTTATTCGAGCTACACTCTCACACAACTACATCAAATGGTTAAAGAACATACGGTTTCCGTGGATGGCGAAATTCTGCCTCCCGAAACGATGATTGTTCAATACTCATTTAACACCTTCAAAGGTGGCCATTATGATGTCACTATTTTTATATATGATATAAAATATGTTTATGTTTTCCTTAAGATTCTGTTTTTTTCATTTTGGGCATACCTTTATGGTTTCCATTATGGGTAAACGTGATATCTTCATTTAAGGAAGTGCGGACTACCGCCCCCTCAAAGTGATTTGATTCGTTAAATACCATATGTGGGACGTATAAAGGATGGAACTATGATATTATATATGGTATTATACTGGAATTATAATATACCTTTATATCATTATTATTCCATTCTATAAAATACAAAATAGAAATGAAAGTAGCGTTCATGCATACGTACGGCTTACCGTCTCCATGAACGGTGCATTTCATTTCTTACCTCTAAATGATTATGTAATGTTATAAATGCATGAATGTACTGGATATATATGTCATATATGATATCTACATCATGAATACAATTCTGGATATAACAAACATTTGGCCACACGAACAACATGTAATTGTAAGAAGTCCACTTTCGACTTAAGAACCAAATATCGGCAAAACAAATATTATTAACTTAAATGATTAAATAATGTTTATGACATGGTAATAAGTGATATAAAAGGAATAATGTACTTGAAAAAGGTTCTTAAGGAAGTAGAAATTAACTCAAGTTTATTATTCAGGATATTAAAGAATGATCGAGTCAAGTCGGACCCGAGGTAAGGGATCCTACTCCTCTCTTTCTTTTTAAGTACACACTTTTATGTCATTTCTTTTAAAGCTCATCTTTCTTGTTATTGGGATGATCTTTTATATTACACTTACTGTAATTTTTATGTTCATGTGATGAGAGACCCTATTCTCTCTCATCAATCCATTTTGGAAGTTTTGAGTGGCGCCGTTAGGCTGCCGAACTTTCGTAAGAGATCTAACCTCTCTCTTTCTTTTTACGTACTCTCCTTTATGTCACTTCTTTTAAGATCCTATTTTTAATGTTGGGGGATGTTCTTTTATATTCCTCTTGCTGTACATTTTATTGTAATTTGATGAGATACCCTATTTTATCTCATCAATCCATATTCGGAAGTTTTTTGTGGCGCCGTTAGGCTGCCGAGTTTTCGTAAGGGATTTTTCATCTCACTTTTATTCCCGTGAGATTTATGCTACATTTGCCACAAATTCCATTGAGTGGTGTATGTACTGCCCATTATTCTAATCTTTGTGTAATATAATTTCTTTTATGAGTATTTACATCAATGATCTATTGTCCTTCTTTCATGGGGTGTATGTTTTGAAAGATACCCAAGTCGGTAAGGGAACCTTTCACCCTCCTCTTTTTTAAAAGACTTCTTTTGATTGGTCTTTTAATTTACATATTGTTATGTTGGGATATGTTCTCATATATCCTTATTGATGTAAATTTTATGTCCAAGTGATGAGATACTCTTTTTATCTCTCATCAACTCATTTTGATGTGAAGCCGTTAGGCTGTCAAGGGAACTTTTTAACCCAATCTCGATTTCTTTGGGTTCAACATGTAGTCATTGAATATGTCATCCATTGAATATGTGTGAATGACCTTTTATTGTTGTACACTAAATATCCACTTATATTGGGTGTATTTATATTTGTCACACATATTTTTTGAGATTTATTTGTCCTTAATTTAAGGATACCTTCTTTATAAGGGATTTCATCACATTTGACATTTCTATTGAGGGCTCATTGTTGTTATGCACCAATTCACTCTTATATGGTGTATATACTATCCTTTGGAGTATTATATCATGAATCCTTTTATTCTCATGATATTATAAAATTCTGACTAAATGTTATTCCTCAATTATTGTATTCAAGTGTCTTAATTTTGGTAAAACCCCTTTAACCAAAATATCGTTTTAAATGTTTTAATTATTTGTTCTTATTAATATCCATGTTTTCAAAATGGTTTTAAGGATTTATTTATATGGATATTAATGGTTTAAAATGTTAAAATCTTCAAGGTGGTATGGGACACTTTGATTCAAAAATCTCTTTATTAAATGTTTTAAATGGTTTTGGAAATTGTTTCTTTTTGAATGGATTCATTATTTCAATATCCTAAAATGTTATATTGTGATTGAAATGTGGGAATGTTATGTTTCCTTTATTCATGTTTATGTGATACGATTATGTATGGTTCTTGGGCATTTTTATGAAGAACGGGTGGTTCCGTGATAAACTAAGGGCAGGTGAGCCCGATATAGCTCTCCAATGCATTGGGTAACGCGAAGGAGTGAAACGTTAAGGTTTCTCCGAAGAGATTTAGGGAATATACTGTGATGGGTATTCCAAACGTAACCAAGAGGGTTACTCCCTACGTAAGAATGTTATGAATTCCTCAAGTTACCTTTATGTTTATGTTTTCTATGATTTATTCATGATTTTATATGCCTATGTTTTATGGGTAAAGTATGATTTCATTCTTATGTATTTATGAACTCATGTTTCCTTTCCATATTTTTATAACCCTTACTGAGCTTTTTATGCTCATCCCAAGTTTTTGAAATGTTTTTCACAGGTCAAGGGAAAGGTACATGATGTGATGATAGTGTCAAGAATGTGTCAAGAAAGAATCCGTGTTTTATTTTAAATAGGTTTCCGTTGATGGGAAGAATGAATATTGTATTTTATGTAACCACTTTGTTTAAATGTGGAATGTAATGCAAGTTTCATGATCTAATTCTCTAAAACTCTAAACCTGAAAAGATCCTCAATGTGTAATCTTGTAATAACTCAAGATTAAGTAAGGTTTAAGGCTGGGGCCTTATAAAAGTTTTAGTCAACCTTTGGAAACTAGGATGCGAAAACATTAGTGAGATCCCTAGAGATATTTCTAAGGTATGTCTAGGGATGTACCTAAGGATAAGAATACGTATAGGATATAGTCCTAGAACTACGGTAACTATCTTATAATTTAACCTAAGATGTTAGATATTGAGGGTGCTCCCCCTTTACTATGTTGTTTTCCCTAGCATGATTTTTTCCTCTCACACTATTCTTTTTGGGTTTTAGAAAATGGCTGGAAACAGGAAGATTCATGATAATGGAGGATATGACGGACAATGGAATGATTTTCTTCCTGAGAAACCAAATGAAATGGGATCTAGAAGTCCAAAAATCATTATTATGCCTAATCATAAATCTCATAATATGATCAATAATCTCAACTTTGGTAAGTTTCCCGACTTAGATAATAAGAGAAAGATGGAGTTTCATGATGATCATAGAGGAAAGAAAGTTCAATTTCCATCATGTAAATCATGTGGGAAGAGGAATCAGTGAGATTGTTTCAAAGGAACTAGAAGATGATTTGGGTGTGTAAAAGAAGGACACAAAGCCAGTAAGTGCAAAGGAAAAGGTTCAGTTAACACCATGGACAAGGATAATGGTATTGCTACGACATCAACAATGATTATATGTTTTAAATGTGGAATGTACGGGCATTATGCAAACCAATGCCCTAATGGAAAATCTCATGAAGAGAATCAGCATGGTCATATGGGTAGTATTTATGTGGATGATGATGAGGAGACTACAAATGATATATGAGCTGAAAGAAGTGTTGAAGCTCAGTCGGTTGTTTTAGAAGCTAGTGGAATGATTGTATGTTTATCAAGAGTTATGTTGTATAGTTAATGGTACTATGGAATAAAGAATCATCTAAGGATTGTTACACTATTGTTTTTCCTAAAATTATTTGAAAGTATATATTGAATGGTACCAGTAACCATGGAATGTTATTCAGATATTTTTGTAAAGTATATGATATGCGCATAATGAAGGAATAAGAAGATAATAAGATGTTTGATTGTATTCATGAGCTCATGATTGATATAAGGACTAAGTGATATCATGGTTTGAGTATATAGAATTTTGAGGATTTTGGTATGTGGAAAGTGTTAACTTTTAACTGCATTCATGTTTTCACTAAGGTTCAATGGGTATTCATTTTTCAAGAGAATACATGATTAAGGCCTTCGAACGTTTGTAATGTGACCAACAAGACATATCTTATGATATATGGGGATCAACGATGGTATTAACATGCTTCTTATATGAATCTCTGGTAATATTTTTCAATATAATATGACAATGGACTGCAATATTATGGATAATCCTAAAGATTGGAATGGATTATGTTGGACATAAGTTAGTATTGATTAAGGATAGAACCTTTTTAGATAGTATTGATGGGATGATATAGTAATGTAGTTTTAGAAAAAGGACAACCTGCAGGACGGGGACAGCCCATCGCGTCGGACAAGGCTGTGGGAATCGAACCCACAACCGAAATGCGACTGGCCTTTATCACCTACCACTGGCCTACAGGAAGTCCCTGGTTAGTAGAAACTAGTTTTATTTTATTAGGCGGTATGATATATGAAGTATAAGTTCATTTTTGGAACCATATACGATTAATCTAACCATAAGATGGAATTATAACTTTTGCTAACCTTTTGTTTGAAAGAGATGGAATGACCCATCATTCTATCACATGATCTGCTAACACATCATGAATAACAAATTCAACTTCATTTCTTTAAGAGATGAAGTAAAAAATGTTCAATTCACGAACAACAGTAAGATTGTACCAAAATCATGCAAGTATTTCTTTTAATTCATCAACTTTAGGGAAATGATCTTGAAAACCAAAAATGTTATCCTAGTTCTCTTATATCCGATGAATCAGATGGTACCTTAGATCATCACAAATCAATATCTTTGTGATTGTTGGCTTTTTCATAGCCATGTTCTCTACCACTCTCCATCAAAACTTGATGGTTAGATTTTTCTTCCATATCCATATTTTCACCTATGTCCTCCTGCGTGGAAACCCAGTGATGAGTTAATTTGGGTAACCGTTACATTTCATACTTTAGTTTTTAAAGTCATGTTCTGGTATTCCTTTTTACGATGTCGGTTTCTATTAAACAAACTTTCAAGTAGTAAACCATTTATAACCCCGACGAATTTCGAGGGAGAAATTCATTTTAAGGGGGGTAGAATGTAACACCCCGAGATTTTATGAAAAATATTCTTTTAATTTCATTAATGTCTTGTGTTGTATGCTACACCAAGATTACCTTGCGCTATACGCAACACCGTATTATCTTGCAGTATATGCAACACTATTCTTGGATCGTGTTACACATAATTTTGATAATAGTTATTCTATGCAACATTGAATATATATATATATATATATATATATTCAATGTATAAATAAAATATGGTTGGATTCTGTTATACGAAACAACTAAGGATTCTTTCACAACACGCAACCCTGACTTGGCTTGCATTACACGCAATCGCGACCTTCCTCGATAGCGTGTGTTGTACGCAATACCGGGTTTTTCTAAACAATGATATATTATTATAATATTATTATGAACTATCCGTTATGAATAGTATTAACTAAATTTTGAAGTTTATAACATTATTATTCATCTTACACATTTTCTAGAACATGGTATAAGAACAAAATAAATTTTTCGGGTAAAATAAGTATTTTTCAAAAAATGCAGTTTTGTCGCCTTTTGATGGCGCCCCCACTTTAAATCTAGTTTTTGACATGTTTACAAGTTCCATTTGACAAAATAAAATTATTCTTTGGAATCAAGAAATAAAAATTTACTTTGGATTAATTTTTCATTTTATTCTGATGACTTTCATATTTTAATGAATAGTAAAAACACGCTATATTTTAATTAAAAACAACTTTTTTCATCGTAATATCTTATGTGGTTAAATTATAATATTGAATGGTTTTAAAGTATAAATAGAATATATTTTTACCATTTAATATAATTTATGTCATTAGCATTGATTTTACCTTGAATTCGTAGGTTAAATCAATTCAATCTTTTGCAATGTTTTAAAGAAAAACTCATTTTCTTTCGACAACGGGATTAATTTTAATTTAACTTCTGAAACTTTTGTGTATTGAATTTGGAAAAATGGATTCCATATTTGGAATCAGTGGGTCCAAATTATGTTAATAAGCTACTTTTTATTTTTGGGCATTGTGAATAGTAACTACGGTAAATTTTATTTACTATAGTTAAAGGTAAATCGGGTAATTAAGGGTAAATATAAGATTATAAAATTACCCTAACACTTGGAAAAATCATATTGGATGACTAAAAGTCGACCCATATCACCTAAGGGTCAGATTAGATTCATTTAATGGACTTTTTCCTATGAAAATAATTTAATTATTATTAAAACCAAAGAAAGTGACAACATGTCACTCTCTTAAATACTATAAGTATACTAATTTTAAGTTAGTGATAAACTTCATGAAACTTCGAACATTAATAGTCTACAGAAATCTAAAAAACTTATCTACATCATGAAAATTTATTTAGAATTTTTTGGGATTAAATAATTATCATTAATTGTGACACAATAGTTATGCAGAAATTATTTATCTACTGAAAAATCAATAATATAGTTTTTATTAAACTAATAGTGACCATAAAAGGCACAAACCCCTGACCAAAACTTATTGGTCATGTAAATTTAAACTATAATCATCCAATGGTCGAATATTTTACCATTTGGAGTCTTATACAAGCAATTATGACACTTAAATTATTTTATTTTAAATGATGCCAAAGTTGTCACCTTCATAATTTAATAAATATAACAATTTGAATATTGTGATTTTAAGATGATAAATTCGAGTAAAAGTATTATTGTGAAAGGTAATAGATTTATCTTCATCATATGATTTTATTTTAAATTTTTATGCAACAAATAAGTATATTAAATAATTATACAAAAATGTTGTAGTAATTATTTTATTAAGAGATAAACCAAATAAATGGTTTTAAAAATAATAAACGAAATATTATATGAACTATTTAATGTGATCCACTAATTTTATAGATACATATGACCTTTTATAAATATATTAAAGCTTTTATTTTGAACATATCTTCTGTATATATTTTATTTAAATTCAAATAAATGAATAGTGTCAAAATTGACACTATTGTTATTTTATAAAAATAACATATTATAAAATTGTTTAAAAAATAACAATAATATTTAAAAATTATAAATTTAACTTTATATGGTCTATAATATTATAAAGTAAACAATTATGGAAAATTCACAACAAATAAGTAATTATTTGTTCTAATTTAAAATTTGGAATTTTATTACCACAAATAAACTTAAATAATTAAATAAGGATAAATCAAAATGATAAGGTTTAAAATAAGATCCAAAAATGTCTAAATTTGATTGGTTGATGATATTACAACCCTATCTCATTTAATATTCGAATATGAGTCATTTTTGGAGGTTTTTAAGTGGGGATAGATTTATTATAAATTAATATTTTTAAGAATTCCAAAGGTGCCCCTGTCCTCCCTTATAAAAGGGCACCTCCTCCCTCTCCTCCTCACACCAATTTGAGCCTTCATTCTCGGCCAACCCCTGCAAAATTATCTTATCCAATTCCCTAGAAATATCCTAGAGGATCTGGTCTACTTTAACGACCAATCTTAGTGCCCTAAGAGGAGGTTTCAAAGAGGCGTATCGAAGAAGAGGTAATTTATTCTCCCGATTCTTTCAAGCTTCTTTCTTCTTAAACTTCTTCTTCTTTAGTTGTTTCATTATAAAGTAATAACATAAGTATCACTAATATACTGATTTGTTATTATAAATATGAAACAACCTCATTTCACCTTCTATCCATCCTACGGAAAACAAAATCACCGCGCGTGCGTACATACGGAATACCGTCTCCACGCCGTGGTGTAATCTGTTTTTCCACCAACACCTTACATGGATAGGTATAATGGTGTAAATAATAACTATAAATAGTTATTATAACATCATACTGATTCTGATATATTTTATCATCCACTCTAATTCAATTCAATAATTATGGAAACGATATCATCGCTCGTGTGTACGTACGGACTACCGTCTCCATGACGCGATGAGATTCATTCTCCATGTTAACAATTTAAGAATGATTATAAAGTATATATAAGCAATAATAATGAAATATATGACATTATAAATCTACTGTATTTATGTATATATGTATGAAATCTACTTAATTCCATTCAACTCAATAAGGAAACAAAAACAGCGTTCATGCGTACGTACGGCCTACCGTCTCCATGAACGATGTCTTTCTTTCCATTTATCGATCTATTATATATATGTATATTCTGAATATATATTATATATAAATCATGTTTTATATTCTGTAATTATGTAATCATGATCTAAGTAATCATATGAATAATTACAAGTCAAAACACGGACGACAAATGAAACAATTTTACCCAAAACGCTCTTTAACATGGAATTTACAAAAGAACGGGTAATATAAAGTCATAAGTGAACCATATATGATATCATAACAATTAATATGATTCTGTAATAAGTCAATAACATTATTTAAATCATTATACAGGTGGTTCTAATACGTACGAAGCATATCGGACATACGGTAAGGGATAAATTTTGCAAATCTCATTTTTATCCGAGATTGCTTATTCATAAGTATTTACTGGGGTTATTGCTATCATCCTTGTCCATGTTTTATAAAAGTGTATTCATGTATGTTTAAAGTCCTTTTTACCCATTCTTGAATTTTACTACACGGTATGTAAGGAATCTTTTTTTTACGTTACGAGGTACTTTTTGACTTTTCCAGCAAAAGTACAAGAAGAATGTTTTTTTAAATTATACGGCACGAAATAATTTTTACGGTTATATAAAGAATTATTTTCATAAAGATTCCTACAAAATATTTCATGACTATTTTCAAAAAAATCCTTTTCTTTTAAAATTTCATGACATTTTGTGAAAAGAAAATGATTTTGAAGAAGAAAGGATATTTTCCTCAAGAATTCATTTCAAGTGTTTTATCAAAACCATTTTTCATCTAAGACGACATTATTTCATATGTGTATGTTTCAATTATCATGTCTCTATGATTTACATGGTTTCATTTTTCTTATTATGAAATGATATCCATTTCTTTTATATGGATTATGTGATGATGGAATGATGTTTATGAAACCCATTTTGTTTATTGGGTTATTATGAATGTTGTATGTTTTTTTTGTGGCACAAGTAAGAATGATTTCATTATGAGATGGGTGGGACCTATATATCCCTCCAATGCATTGGTTAAAGATTTTATATCTCATGAGATAGACATGGCTGGAACGGTAAGTTAATCCGGTTCAGTGTTACAGGACTGAAACGAGGAGTGAACTCGATTCAGAATGGGACTTTGTCCACTAAGATGGTCTTGGCAGCAATGCCTTGGCTACTATGGAAATCATTACATGTGCTTAATGGATGCCACAATTACATGTTTTATTCCCATGCTATTTTTTCATTATTAATGTCTCTTTATGATCTATTCCATATGTACTTCCATGTTTTATGTCATTTCTCAAGCTTTTGATGTTTAAACATTATGTTCATGTTTTTAAGTTCAAATGTATATGGTATGTTTTATTTTATCCATTCTTACCCTTACTGAGCATTTGAGCTCACCCTTTTTATGTTTTCTTTTCCCCAGGATATAAAGAAAGGTTTTAGGTAAGAAAAAAAGGGAAAGATCTTTATGGGAGCTGTTGAAGGTCTTTCACCACGATTAGAAGATTACGTTCCAAGTTTCCAAAGACACTAAACTATTACGGTCCTTGTGTGTCTGTTTTTTTATGTATTAAGTATTCCACTAAAGTAATGTAATGTCCATATATGTCAAGCTTTGGGTCTCTACAGAAATCCCATTGTTTTTTTGTAGTATTTTTTCAATGGAGGATATATTCATCACGCGGTGAGTGCAACTACTTTAGTCCTGATTCTGAAGATCAATAATATATTCCTTGAGGCATTAAAGACCAATCAGTTGATGTAACTTCAATTACATGGTATTATAATGTGTGATAAATAGAATAATGTCACAATACATACCAACATGGGTCTCAAATGAGAAGCATGGTTTTGTTAAGGGGAGTAAAATTCAGAGTTCCATTGGCTTGTCATGAGAAATGATTAGCAATTTAGATCATAATTTTATTGGTTAAAATATAGTCATCATATGGATATAGATAAAACATATGAATTACTCGAATGTTCATTCATTTTTAAGTTCCATCCTTTCATGGGGTGTTCATTATAGATTATTGACAATATGTTTAGATTCTTATGCTCCATGTGGCACTCTATCTCATTCATGAGAAAGAATTTTGGGTTCTTCATGTGTGTTAGGGGTCTAAGACAAGGAGATCCATTATCTCCAAGATGCAACATCCTAATGTAGGATACACATAGTATGTATATTAATAAGAGAATACTTGAAGGGACTATTTCCCCCTACTAGTGTATATCTCACTTCAATGAAATTTATCATCTTATGTTTACAGATGACATGGTCTTTTTCATTAATAAAAACAATCGATCAATTCAGGTTTTCAATAATATTCTCACTTAATATTTTATGTGGAGTTTCCAGCTAGTAAACTGGGATTAGAGTTGTGTTTATATATATAGTAGGTGTTCTAGAATGAAGGAGAGAGTCGTGGAGTTTAATCTGGGATTCATTCATTAAGAGTAAAGATAACAATAATTAACAGCATTATTTCTTCCATTCCCATCCACATGTTGTTGGATCTCAAATATTTGAACATCGTAATCTCTAGTATTGAGAATATAATTGCAATTTTCATCTAGGATTTTTATTCTGAGGGAAGTGTTGATGATAATCCTAATTTTTGGGTGAAAACTTCTTTCCAAAATATTTTGAGAAACCTAAAGAAATATGTAAGTGATATAATCAGAGTAAATAAATCAACACACATTATTTTTTAATGTGGAAAAACTCTCACGTGCAGAGGATTAAAAAACCACAGGGAAATTCCTAAAATATCCACTATGAATCATAGAATACAAAGAATAAAATTAATACCCAAACTTGAATTACAAATGAGAGAGTATAGAAAAAAATTTTGAAAACCAAACCCTGATATGCCTCTAACTTCTCTTTGAAAAACATCTCACCAATGCCATGTATCAAAAGATCAGTCTATGAAAAAACATCACTCTTTTGTCGACAAAATATCACTACCTCAAAGATCTTTATCCGAACATGCTTCATCCTTGCACCATCTTATGACACCCGAATGATTTCTCTCTCATGATCTCTCCATCATGATGTTCCACTGATCATAAACTAGGACACACCACCTGATCATCGCTATTAGGGAGTATTTTGATACATGGACTTGGCCATCAATTACACCATTGTTGCTCTGTACTTGTTAAACTCTGATATACCATACATGATATCACTGACACAGTAGAACCCTTCTTTCTATTGGTGTAATACATCTTAAACACCTTTCCAAGAATATTTCCACACATACAAGATAATTAGGCCATCTTTGTCATGTCACATGAGCCATCAAAAACGCGACAACCCCTTCCTAGTTTTCTCTTGCAGGCTACATCATGCTAAAACCCCATCCAAAATGTGTTATTTCATCCTCATATATATACACCAAGTCCATATATCTAATAAATGTGGTTAACATTCATTATTTCATTCATTAATGTTGGGATAAAATCCCCAATTAATGTTGAGATAAATCTCTCCATTAATAATTTTATCTCTCATCAATAAATGTGATGAATCCCAATAATCTCCCTCTTCATCAGATTAAATAATATAAACATACAACAAACCCATTTATAAAGAAAATAGGTTGGTATCACATCCACCATCGTCATCTATAAAAAATATTATGATGCCTTTTTTCACTTCTCATAAAAACAAATTAGCTCCCCCTACAAAAAGAAATATAAACTCTGAATTCTTCATCACATCTATATTTTCACCATCCTATTGAACAAGACCAGAACTAGAAACATCTTGATCCACCATAATAGTTATTATCATATAATTCATAGAACCTTCCAAAATAAACTTCTCCCACTTCTCAACATCCCATGAGTGGACATGTGTATCACCTCGTTCAACCTGCTTTAATTTCCAAACCTTATTCTCCTCCACGCATGTATCGGTGGTCCTCATAGAAACTTCCATAATTACTGTGTTAAAATTCAAGAACATTCACCTTTTATACCACTTGTTGGGGAGAATCCTAATTCTAATCCAAAAAGTTCTTGTGAAAATATTGTGAGAAACCTGATGAAATATTGAAACGATATAAGAAGAATAAATAAATCATCACACATGATTTTTTAACATGGAAAAATCCTCCCATGAAGAGGATTAAAAACCCACAGGAAAATTCCAAAAATATCCACTATAAATCATAGATTACAAAGAAACTAATTAATTCCCAAACTCGAATTAAAAATGATAAATCATAAAAAAAACTATGTAAAAACCACACCATGATACGCCTCTACCTTCTCTCTAAAAAACATCTTGCTGACACCATGTATCAAAAGATCAATCTATGACAAAACGTTACCCTTCAGTCAATAAAACTTCACTACCTCATAGATCTTCATCTGAACATGCATCAACCTCTCACCATCTTGTGACACCTGAAGTATTTATCTCTCATGATCTCTCCATCATGATGTATTTTCTGTCATAAACTAAGACACACCACCTAATCACCACTATTATGGATTCTTTCAATACATGTCCCTGATCATCAATTATGTCGATATTGCTCCACACTTGTTAAATTACAACATTCCACGCATGCTACTGAAGACGCGGCATCACCCTTCTTACTCTCAGTAGAGTAAATCTTGAAAACCATTCCAAAAACATCGCCACACATACAAGATAATTGTGCCATCTTCATCATGTCACATGGGACACTGCAAATGTGTAAACCCCTTACTAATTCTATTTTTCCGGCTACATCATGTGGGAACCCCTTCCAGACAAAATTACTTCATCCTATTATATATACACTAAGTCAATGTATCTAATAAATTTGGTCAAAATTCATTATTCCATCCATTAATGTTGGGATAAAATCCCAAATGAATGTTGAGATAAATCTCTCCATTAATAATTTTCTCTCTCATCAATAAATGTGATGCATCCTAAAAGGAAAGTACCATTGGGTCTCATGGGAAAGGCATGAAAAACTAGAGAGTGAGTAAGGTATCAATGTTAGTAATTTAAAAGAAATAATTAAAGCCATGTATTGAAACTTTCATAGGATTTCATGGTGGGTTGATTTTTATGGGGAAGGTTTGCCGATACAAACTATGGAAGAGTGTTGGATCCACAAAATGGGAATAAATCATCCCTATAGAAAATGTTTTAGTCTCAATTACCTTTTATCAAGATATATGAGCATCGGATAATCATCATGGGTGATATTAACTTCTAGCATAAGAACTGGTTAGGTAATCTGTTGGGTTTCCCAAGGTGTCCAATCTCAAAAAATTACTTCAGGTCATCCATCATGTACCTAAACTTCATTCAAAATATTTTAAACAAAGAGTAACATGATGTATTTGTTATAATAAATTTGAAAAGGGACTCTGAAAAATGTGTATTCACTGGTTCTTTATTAGGATACTTCACCATCAAAGTTTATCATAGAATTATATAGACCTCGGGTGAGCATGATAGGCAAAGAAATATGCTATAGGGAAAATACATTCCATAAAATTATAACTTCCTTTTGTGGTGCATCAAGAACCATGAAATCCTAATATAATTAAATATCAAATGAATTGTAATTAACATGTCATCTAGGAGTATTTGTTGTAGCGATACTGACTAAAAAACTTCATAGTATTTATTCTTTGAGATCCATTGGTAGAAGAGTGTTGGGATAGATTTCAAAAGATTAAGGGATTTTTCTTGTCAGTACCTCTCTAGTAGAGACTCTCTTAATCGATGGTTCCATGGAGCATGGAATAACACCATAAAGAAGAAGGTGAGAGTGGTCATTCTTACTTCAAGATGTCAGACTATATGGAAGGAGAGGAATTGGGCTCGAACTGAGGGAATCACCACCTGGATAATGGGTGTGATGTTTAAAACCAGAATCTTACTAATTTATTTAGTTCAACTTCTCATGCACGGGGCTAATTCCTCATCCCTTAGAATACTTATTAATACTAGGTATCACCCTTCCTTTAACAACTCCCCTTCCCCAACCCTCTGGATCAAATGGATTCCTCACATCAGTAGTATCAAGTTTAATACTAATAGTTCATGCTACATGGGTGTAAAATGGGGTGGTGGGTTTTTGTACAATATCATAGGGTTTTCCTTATAGAATTCACAACCTCCTTCAAATTTAGTGACTCCCTTTAAGCTGAAGCTAACATACTGCTTAAGTGGTTGGATATTTTCTCTATCTAGAGTATCAGGTTAGTTATGGTGGAAATGGATCCCCCCCATTATTTATAACTATCTACATGGGCACTTCCAAATACCATGGTACATATCCTATATTATTCTCAAGTTCAAGGAAATTATCAACCACACCACAAAAGTCATACACACGTGGTGCGAGGTGAAAAAGTAGCTGACTACCTTGCCTTTGAATCCCCCCAATACAGTCTTACCAATTATTTCTCCAGTATGGGATCCTTTCCCTATGAAGGCATGAACATTTTTTGAGTTGATGCTCTCAGGATCCACTTCTTTAGACCACCTTAACTTTGTATTGCGCTTAGGTGGGTTTTTCCTCAAGAATAAAATGTGATTATAGTGTCTGTAAATGAAAGTAATGCTCGTGAATATGTTTTTGGATTACCACCTCCACATGATGATATGACTCATTATCCATCATTTCCTAACACTAATGGAGATAATTAAGGATTTAATAAATATATATTATATAAATTATATAATTATGATTACATAATGAGAAAATATTATTTATCATTCTTTCATTATTTTCATTAAAAATGTTAAACATTCATGTGTACCTATGGACTACTGACTTCATGAACGGTGTTATTCATTGTTTCATCTATAACATTTATAGATAGTAATATATATATATATATAGATAGTAATATATATATATATAATATTTATGATATGTATATCAAGAATAATAATCTATAGATTATGTAATAATGTTCAATGTTCAAGGATAAGAACTACTGAACCAAAACATTCATGAAGAAATGAAAATGCTAACACATAAAAATGATTATTTTAATAAATAATTATTAATAATTGGGTCTTTAAATGTTATATGTATTATATATATAGTATTATATGTATGAATATGGATATGATATATAATTATAAATTTCAATTTGTTATACGGTAGTTTAGAGTGCTTATGATACAAGTCATACTTGAGGGGGGGGGGGGTTTACATTACAATCTCATTTTTATTAGAATTGTTTATGATTAAATATAGGATTCTAATGTTATATAATATATCTCTCATAAATATTATATATTTTCTTCTCTTATAGTTATTTTTTGAATTCAAAAGTCTTCCTTCCATTTTCCTCTCTTTATGAACTCAATAGTTCAAATGATTGTTATTAAGGAATATTGATTATGTTTTCCTATTTGTTCAAAAATCATTTATTCCATGTAAATATTATCTATAAAATATATTTATGAATTTTTTTTAATATTATCCATTTTTTCATTATATTTTTTTACCCATTATTTAATTTTAATAAAATGTTATAAAATGAAAATTCTTGAAATTTTCAAAATGAGGTACTTTTTAAAAAGGTGGGAATGGAATATTTGTTTCAATGTACACAACATGAAGGTATTTTCCTACCATCATGACTAATATTTTCCTTGAAGCTTCCTTTTAAATTTTCCATGGTTATTTTATATGAAAATGTTTTAACAGTTTTTTGTAAATTTTTACATTTTAAATAAGTTATTCCAAACTAAAAAGGTCATTTTCCTAAATATTGATTCATGTAATCTTTTAGAGGTATTATTAATATATGATAACATCCATTTATGTTACTTGTGACACACTATAGATATGTTCCTATAATACCATTCTTTTTTTCTTATATATGGTTTATGGTTACGATGCAGAAACATTCATAAAATCCATTTTTATTTTCCACGAGTTATGCTATAATGAAATGATAAATGTTTTTATGATATTGTGGTATACATAATAATGGATTATGATTATTTGATGGTTGGTTTCCTTACAGTACTCTAATTAATTGGGTAGAGGTTAGGGGTTATGAGATCAAAGGGTACATGAGAGTTTATCCTAAGACCAAAGTACACGCATCGATGGTTAGTCAAAGACTAACATGTGATGAATGTCTTGGTGGGTGGAATTGACATAGTATTAATATGATTATGATTACGCATCACTTTATTGCAATATTTTATAACATGATATTACGTTAATGTTATGATCTCATAGATCATGTTCTATGATTCTATTAGGAATAATTTATTATGAATCAAAAATAATTTTTCTAAGACTCAAGATTATGATATATGAATTGTTGGATATGATTTTCAAATTTAAATCCCATGTTCTTATACACTTATGAAATTTTTGTTCTTATAAATAATTATTTATTTATATCTACATTGGTTTTTCTTATTAATAATCTAAGATCATTATTTATTATTTTTTCTTTCCCCTATGATATAAATAATTTTTTTAATTATGATTTTTATATGAAGGGTGATAGTGGCAATAAACATAGTGGGAGATTATGTAGATCTTATATGTACCAGTTGATTATATATCCAAGTTTCCACAAAAACTAAACCATTACAGTTCATTTGTGGATCATAATGATATGAAATTAATTTTCATCTAATTAGATATAATATTTATTCATGTAATTATTAAAACACCTCAAATAAAATAAAAAATAAAATATACATATTATGGATCAGAATGAAGAGAAATAATATTTCTTCTCACATATTTTTGAAACTAATAGTTTTTTTTTTGTGATCTTAACTATTATTGTATTATTATTGAAGATAAATATAATACATTAAATAAAGACCAAAAAATTTGTAGAGATTTATATGATTGTGTTGATAATGAAAAAAATGATTTATCTAAATAGATTTTAGAAATAAAGAATAATCTTGATAAGGATGAATCATTTTGTGCCTTGTATGATTATAGAATTAATGATTTTTTATATAAAGATGATTCATTAAAATTTTATTCTACTATGTTTACTAAGGCGGGATTAACTTCACAAAATTATTAGTAATAATAAATATAATGAGAGTAAACTTGAGATTAAAAGTAATGGTGAAAGGACAACTCCTTATAAAAATTATTTTGTGCTGTGTTTATCAAGTAAAATCATTTCTAGAATTTTTATTTCCTCTATAGTATTTATAGACATTGTGCTAGTGATTGTTTGATTTAAATTTAATCAAAATTATGGTGTTAAGAATCTATATATTACCTGTAACTCCTAAACACCAGAAGCCTAGAGTCGGTGCATTATAACATAAAATAGGCATGATTATAAAAGATCAAGTCTCAAAAGACTGATTATTTTAGTAGCCTTGGAAACACTAGATATATTTATAAGTCCTACATCATATGATAAAATGGAAAACTACAACAACATAGTCTCCATATTCCACACTCATATCCCCGCAGACTATACCTGTAGGTTAGCCATAAAATACTTCTTCACATCCTGGGAAAAAATAAAACATAGAAAGGGGTGAGCTCAGATGATCAGTAAGGATAACAATATAGCGGAAAGATTCATAAATAAGCATAAACATTTAAGGCAATGTATAACTAAAAGAAAATACTTTTAAACTTGAACTTCATCATAACATGGAAAAAATAAAATGAAATAATTCCATTTACTTATTCACATGGATATTCTACTAGTCGAATAATCACATGCACAATCAATATGAAACTTTCATAATGATGGAATGCATAATTCCAGACTATCATAACGACATAGTTAAGGCCTTGTTCCAAGACTAAAAATAAGATTTTTTCAAGGCCTTGTGCCAAGAAAATAGTTTTCCTCATGAAACCTACCGATGCATCAAGTAGATATAGTGATCTCCACCCATCACTTACTAAGTCCAATGCATTCATCATATGAAAAGTTTGAAACATAACATAAACATTCGTATTAAAACTAGCATACAAAATGTCAATACTTTATCCCAAACCATGAATGGTATAAAAATAGCACATCCATAGTCAAACATAACTCATTCAATACAATAGGGAAGATTTTATTGTAACATATTAACCTCAATCGAGAATAATGAAGTATATTGACATAGATGAAAATAATCATCAAAACTATTTGAGAGAAATATCCCCCTTTTTCTTGAAAACATTTAAAAGTCACACTATTTGTTAAGAAGGCATTTAAAAATATATTTTTGAATTAAAGTTTCCCATACCACTTTGAAACTTTTAAAAGGAATTTTAATTTTAAAACTTTAATGTCCATAAAAATAAATCCTTAAAACCATTTTTAAAACAAGGATATTGACGAGAAATATTTAGAATAATAAATCTTTAAAACATTTAAAATGATATTTTAGTTAGAGTTCTTAACCAAAAGAGAGACACTTGAATACAAATAATTGAGGTAATAAAAACTTTTTAATATCATGAGAATAAAGGGATTCATGATATACTATGTCAAAGTAAATTATATACACCATATAAAAGTCATTTGGTGTATAACAACAAAGAAGTCTCAATGGAATTTAAATTGAGATGAAATCTATTATAAAGACCATATCCTTAGGTTAAGGATAAATCAATGAAATAATTATGTGTGACAAATCTAAATACACTCAATATGATTGGATATTCAGTGTAAATAAATCAGAGGACATTCACACATATTCTTGTAAAAACAACACCAAGGAATTGGATATTTAACTTAACAAATGGAGATTGAGTTAAAATTACTCTTATCAAGTTCATATCGATGACTTGAGAATTTATCAATGGAGTGATTATGTGTATCAAAAGTATAACCATAGAAAGAGGAGTAGAAATTATGACATAAGCAAATGAATAGTGATTCCACACATAATCTTGGAGTAAAATAATCAATGAAGTACGCGTAAAGCCAAATGAGTGGAAATTGAAATTTCAAATTCCCTTATCGATTTGATAACTTATGAAACATACACCCATGAACGAAGGATCATACAGTGATGATATAAATATCCATAAATTAAAGTATATTACACAATGAATACAATCATGGGTATTACACACACCACATGCAATAAATAAGTGGTGAACAATGGAAATCTCATGGAATTAAAAGTGAGATAAGAAACCCCTTACTTTGTACTTTTTCATTGGTAGAGGGTAGGTAAACCTCCTTTATCATGGTGAAATAATTGTTATTAAATTATAAAAGAATCATATACATTAATATGATATCATATATGATCTTTTAACATTTCTTTGTTAATAATATCTTAGTATTATCGTCGTTTTAGGTGTTAACGGATTCGTTTTACTTTATATTCTTTGTTTTGTGAGTCATATTTTTTATGGAAGAGATGTATCTTATTCACATCCACAATTATATAATGTCTATAAACATTATTTTTAATCATCAAATGAAATTTATCTTGAATGGATACGATGGGTAATGAATCTCATCGCGTTCGTGGAGACGGTAATCCCTACGTACGCACGAGCGATAATATCAGTCTTTTGATATTAAAATAATATATAATTGGATGGTATATCATATATACAAAATCATTATCATGTTATATTTATTATTTACATGAATTACACATCATTATTATACTCATCCAAATAATAATGTATTAAATAACAATTACACCACAACATGGAGAGGGTAATGCGTACGTACACACGTATGGTGACATTCATTCAAAGGATGCATAGAATAATGAATATGGATGTAACATATTTATAATAAAATCACAGTATATAGAAGATACTAGATTTATTATTTTATAATGGAAATAACAAATAATTAAGAAGTGGAAGAAGAAAATAACTTGAAAGAGGGTGGTGAAATTATTACCACTTCTCCAGGTTCTTCCTTTTGATTTGATTGAAAGGGCTCCTTAAGTTGGTTTTCTGACTAAAGGAAGGCCTCTAGAATGAAGTTATGGAAGTTGAGAGGATATTTTGGTAGGGTTTTGCTGAGGCAAAAGGCTTTGAAGGTGTGAATTAGAGAGAAGGGTGAGTTCCCTTTTATAAGAGGGGTGAGGGGCACCTTAGGAAAAGCTAGAAATATTATTTTATAATAAAATCATTTTCAGTTTTTCAAGGCAAAAAAATGGATTATTTAAAATATAAGGTAGGGATGGGTTGAAAAACACTCAACCAATAGGTTTTAGACAGGTTTGGGTCACTATATTAACTTTATCTTTTAGATTTAACTCTTAGTTAAATAGTTTGACATTTACCATGTCTCTTTGTATTTTTATATTATATGGTTAATAAACATACTATATACTTCCAAGAGAACTCCAAGTGGTTAATTAATGATACACCTATCATTATATAAGTCCTTTGGCCGAACCTCAGATTTTTAGGAATAGAATATCAATTAATAATATAATAATTGTTTTAAAAACTCTCTTATGTCAATTTTGACACTATTTGGTATTTTGTTTTTTCAAAATTCATAAAATCATTATTACTTTGAAAAAAATTCATCTAACCAACCCTAATATATCATATTAACCTATAAAATTAGTTTAATTCATAAAAAGTCTCAAATTACATTTATTTGGATATTTATAATATCAATTATTTTAATATTTCATTAATTAGGTAATTACTGCATCATCATTGGTTCATAAATGAATTAAATTATTTAATGTCTAAAAAATATAAATAAAATACCATTATGTAGGAAATATTTTTAGATTTATAATGAAAATTTATAGTAGAATTTATCTTATGTTTATCCCTCTATTAAAATTTGTTTAGTTATTAAACTTTGATTTTAACTCTTTTAACTCTTCTTTAAATAAAATAATAATAAATGTCCTAATCTAATCCACGTGGACCAAAGAGGTTCATATTTTATTCCTAAGGTTGTTTTTGGTCGAATTATACTTATCCAATAGAATTAGGATATGTGTAAGGGTAATAATAATATCATTTTTTACCCTTAATTACCCTATTTACTTTTAACCGTGGTAAATAAAAGTAAAAAAGTTACTATTCACCAAAAATTATTTTTATCTTATTGAACCACATTTCACTCCTTGATATTAACCATGTCTTTATGATTTTCTAAATTCAACTCACAAAAGTGGTAAAATTAATTTTTATGTGAATTTGCAAATTCTCCTTGGAGGTGGGTAAAAGACGGTGAAAAGTTCAATAAACATTTTATATATCTAAAATTATTACAAAATGAATCCAATGAATTACATTGAACTTATATAGATATTATATATCTATTTTGACCTAAAATAAATTTAAATAAAATAAATAATTATTTAAATAAAAATTTGGTTTTAAACTATAACTCAGTGTTTTTCACTATTCATCAAAAATTAAAAGTTTTCAGAAACATACTAAAAATCACCCTAAGCTAATTTTAATATTCTGAATTCAAAAAATGAATTCTATTTTACCAAATTCAAAACATATAAATTTCATTTATTAGTTTAAAATTAATTCTCGTTGTCAAAACCAACAAGCGTATTTTTAAGAAATAATAACTACCAAAAGATTGACATTTGTTTATGTCCAATTTCAAAGTGAAATTACTTTCAATGACCAACATTGGATTAAATGGTAAAAATATAATCTAATTATACATCCAAATCATTCATGTTTATAGTTGAACACTAAAAATTATTTTGATTAAAAAAGTTGTTTTCAATTAAAATATATTTTTTCACTATTCACCCAAATATGAAAGTTATCAGAAAAACACCAAAAATTTATTGAAACTAAATTATTATGTACCTATCCAAAAGAAGAAGTTTATTTTGTCAAATTAAATATATAAAAGTTTCAAATATTGTATTTAAAAAGGGTTCTCCATTAAAAGGCGGTAAAATTGCATTTTTTGAAAAGTACGTCTTTTATCTGAAAAAAAAATGAATTTTGCCTTGCATTATGTCTAAGAAACTCATAATATGGATTCTAAAATTATAAGGGTTATATAAAGTTCAAAATTATATTAATACTATTCATAACTTCTTTTGAATGGCTAGTTTGGTAAGTCGTGGTGCGCTTAAACTCGATGTTGTGTGTTGTGTAAGTTATTGAATTACTTTGAAGAATTAACATACTATAAAATCTTGGGGTGTTACATTCTTCCATCCTTCAATAAATTGCATCCTCACAATTTTTAAAATTTAGCTTGGGAATATAATGGAAAGTCCCACATCAGAAAAAGAGTCAATAAAACTATCACTTTAAATGAAATAAAGAGAAGTACAAAGGTCACCCAAGATAACCCATACAAGGATTCCATGTAGGAAAACATGGATATGGAAGATAAACTAAGTGTCAAGTTCTGATGGAGAGGGATAGAAAACATGCTCAGGAGAAAGTTAACAACAAGAAAACCACAAACTTGTGATGGGACAAATGGTCATTAGTTTCGCAGTAGGAAAAGTAAACAGACAACATTTTTTTGCTTTAAGTTACATTTCATAAAGATGAGGAATTAATTTATGATATTGACTATGAACATAAAGAGATATACTTAATTTTTAAGTAGATTTTCATTCTTTAATAAATTTCTACCATTAACTCGTTTTTTTTAAACGATGAGTATTCAAGAGGACTTGGTCACACCGGAAGAGCTTGAATAAACTTCTATAGAATCACATGATCCACAAAGGATAAACTATATATTTACATTGTCTAGATTAATCAAAACCAAAATGGTTATTACAAGATCTGATGATCCCCCTAAAGGATATTCCTTTAGAGAAAGAAACACTTATCTTAATTTCTAAAATTAAACCAACAATACCCCAAAGTTAAATAAATACCATTCAATAAACAATTGTCCTTAAAATCCTTCAATATAATACAAACTAATATTGAGACCCAAAACGTAGAAGAATTTGGTTTATGTAGTCTTCCACGTTAAATTGTATCTCCAAATGACATCAACTACTCTTAAATTCACATACTTAAAAGTAATTAACCTAATCACATATTCTATATTATATGTTAATCATTTCCATAAATAACCCAAATCACTATAAATCCACAATAAAAAAATAGATAAAAATCCACCATTACTGCTCAAATGAAATCCCATAGTATTCTATTTTCCTTGGGCATATAGTGTTTCCAACAAAGCAAACATCTTCCAAAATAACATTTATCACTTAATAACCAAATCATTTTCCAATACTAAGTGTATTCATTTGATAAGACATAAGATCCCAAATCAACATATTATTGATCAATAAAATCATTTAACTAAAAATAACTAGTCACACTAACCAGGGATTTCATGTAGTATAGTGGTAGGCGATAAATCTCAATCGCAATATGGTTGTGGGTTCGATTCCCACAGCTTTGTCCAGCGCGACGGGTTGTCACACGATCTGCGTGTTGTCCTTTTTCAAAAACTATATTTTATAACATTAGCAAAATGAGAAAAATTACTCAAAATAACTATAACATAATTTAACCACAAATGTTATCTCATACCTTGCATTTTCATCCCAAAATATAATAACTTGTAATTTCCTCAAACCCAATGATCATATCAAACCAAATGGTTTTTTATAACTATATCCACAGGAGAAAAGATAATTATTCCTTAAATATCATTTTCAAATGACAACTGCAGGGTTACAAATACAAGATAAAATTATTCCAAAGTAATCCCATCAACAAGGAGCACTAATACTTTTAAACATTTCTCCAACCATTTATTTCCACATAGCTTCTTCTTTGACCAAGAAAATATCCTATAGAATAGTGCATTCACTCAGGTAAAGGCCATGTCCCCTAAATTTATGACAAATGACTGTAAATGGATTCTTGGGACCATTTTTATTTTCTTCCATAGTACTCTTCATTTTTTCTCGGCAATTCTTTAATTTATGTCTTTCTTTCCCACACGTAAAGCTTTTCTTTGTTCCATGGAGACACTTTCCTAGGTGTCTCCTTCCACATTTCCTACATGATGGAATTTGAGGATTCTTTTCTCCATGGTCTCCACTGCTGGAGCTCTTATCATTCATCACCATTCTCTTATTTGTTGAGTCCGGGAGTTAGTTAATATATATTGTTGATCATATTTTTGGAAAACTGATTTGGAATGAACATAATATCTTTTACGCCTATCAACATTCAATGTTTTTTCTTATTTCTACCACCATTCCCACCTTGTACATCATTCTCAAAGTTACTATGACTTCCTTGGAATCCATCCATTGACTAAAACCAGAAAGAATTGTGTGAGTTACAGTAGTCATAAAATCATTTAGAGAATATCATGACACCATATTTTCAATTTGAAACACCTTAGGATTAACCAAGGTCATTTATTCTCATCTTATATTAAAATAATTCAAATCGGTTTATAAAGAAAATATAAATTATCATAAGCATATCCCATTGGAGTGTCGTAACCAAGAGTGCAGCAAGGCCCGTTGTCGTGCACCAGTTCCCGTTCGAGTCTAGCTCAAAGAGTTGTTTTCGGGTATTACCCCTAGTTACATCTGTTCTAGAGCCTCCTCTACTTGCTTGTATCCATACAGGGATGTATTTCTTGTAAAACTCACAAAATCTCTATAATACCAAAATTCTGGTAAGTTCTTCTATACTAATCCTCAAATTTTATCTTAGGTCTATGTTCTCTAATCAGAGTTTATCTAAATATAGCTTCCAAGGTTTGTACTAAACTTCCTCTGATACCAACTGTAATGCCCCGACCGAGAAGCCCAGAGTCAGTGCATTATTACATAACATTTTCATGATCATAAAAGATCAAGTCTCGAAAGACTGATTAGTTTAGTAGCCTTGTAAACACTAGATACATTTATAAGTCTTACATTACATGATAAAATGGAAAAATACAACAACATAGTCTCTATAGTCCACACTCATATCCCCTTAGACTATCCCTGTAGGTCAGTCATAAAATAATTCTTCACATCCTGGGAAAAAATAAAACATAGAAAGGGGTGAGCTCAGATGCTCAGTAAGGATAACAATATAGCGGAAACTTTCACAAATAAGCATAAACATTTAAGTCAATGTATAACTAAAACAAAAGCCTTTTAAACTTGAACTTCAGTATAACATGGAAAAATAAAATGAAATAATTCCATTTACTTATTCACATGGATATTCTACTAGTGGAATAATAACATGTAGTATCAATAAACACTTTCATAATGATGGAATGCATAATTCCAGACTATCATAACCATATAGTCAAGGCCTTGTGCCAAGACTAAAAATAAGATTTTGTCAAGGCCTTGTGCCAATACACTAGTTTGTCTCATTAGACCTACAGATGCATCAAGGAGATATAGCGGTCTCCACTCATCACTTCTTAATTCTAATGCATTCATTATATGAATATTTTGAAACATAACATAAACATTCGTATTAAACCTTGCATACGAAATGTCAATACTTTATCCCAAACCATTAATGGTATAAACATAGCACATCCATAGTCAAACATAACTCATTCAATACATTATGGAATATTGTAATGTAATAGATTAACCTCAATTTAGAATAATGATGTATATTTACATAGATGAAAATAATAATCAAAACTATTTGAGAGAAGTATCCCCCTTTTTCTTGAAAACATTTAAAAGTCACACTATTGGTCAAGAAGTCATTTAAAAATAGATTTTTGAATAAAAGTGTCTCATACCACTTTGAAACTTTTAAAAGGAATTTTAATTTTAAAAATTTAATATCAATATAAATAAATCCTTAAAACCATTTTTAAAACAAGGACATTAATGAGAAATATTTAGAATAATGAATCTTTAAAACATTTAAAATGATATTTTAGTTCGAGTTCCTAACCAAAAGAGAGACACTTGAATATAAATAATTGAGTCAATCAAAACTTTGTAATATCATGAGAATAAATGGATTCATGATATACTATGTCAAAGTACATTATATACACCATATAAAAGTGATTTTGTGTATAACAACAAATAAGTCTTAATGGAATGTAAATTGAGATGAAATCTCTTATAAAGACCATATCCTTAGGTTAAGGATAAATCAACGACATAATTATGTGTGAAAAATATAAATACACTCAATATGATTGTATATTTAGTGTAAATCAATCATAGGACATTCACACATATTCTTGTAAAAACAACACAAATGAATTGGATATTTAACTCAACAAATGGAGATTGAGTTAAAATTACTCTTATCAAGTTCATATAGATGACTTGAGAATTTATCAATGGAGTGATTATGTGTATCAAAAGTATATCCATAGAAAGGGGAGTGTAAATTATGACATAAGCAAATGAATAGTGATTCCACACATAATCTTGGAGTAAAATAATCAATGAAGTAGGTGTAAAGCCGAATGAGTGGAAATTGAAATTTCAAATTCCCTTATCGATTTGGTAACTTATGAAAAATACACCCATGAAAGAATGGTCATATAGTGATGATGTAAATATCCATAAATTAAAGTATATTACACAATGAATACAATCATGGGTAGTACACACACCACATGCAATAAATAAGTGGTGAACAATGGAAATCTCACAGAATTAAAAGTGAGATAAGAAACCCCTTACTTTGTACTTTTTCATTGGTAGAGGGTAGGTTAACCTCCTGTATAATGGTAAAATAATTGTTATTAAATTATAAAATAATCATATACATTAATATGATATCATATATGATCTTTTAACATTTCTTTGTTAATAATATCTTAGTATTATCGTTGTTTCGGGTGTCAACGGATTCGTTTTCCTTTATATTATTTGTTATGTGAGTCATATTGTTTATGGATGGGATGTATATTATTCATATCCAGAATTATATCATGTCTCTAAACATTATTTTTAATCATCAAATAAAATTTATTCTTGAATGGATATGATGCGGAATGCATCTCATCCAGTTCGTGGAGACGGTAATCCGTACGTACGCACGTGCGACAATATCATTCTTTTGGTATTAAAATAATATATAATTGGATGGTATATAATATATACAGAATTATTAATATGTTACATTTATTATTTACATGAATTTCACATCATTATTATACCCATCCCAATAATAATGTATTGAATAACAATTACACCATGACGTGGAGATGGTAATCCGTACGTATGCACATATGGTGACATGTCATTCAAAGGATGGATAGAATAATAAATATGTATGTACCATATTTATAATAACATCACATTATATAGAAGATACTGGATTTATTATTTTAAAATGGAAATAACAAAGAAATAAAAAGTGGAATAAGAAAAGAACTTGAAAGAGGGTGGTGAAATTATTACCTCTTCTTCTGGTTCTTCCTTTTGATTTGATCAAAAGGGCTCATTAAGTTGGCTTTCTGACTAAAGTAAGGCCTCTAGGATTAAGTGAGGTAATTTTATAGGATATTTGGGAAGGTTTTGTCCGATCCAAAAGGCTTTGAAGTTGTGAATTAGAGAGAAGGGGGAGTTCCCTTTTATAAGAGGGGTGAGGGGAACCTTAGTAAAAGCTAGAAATATTATTTTATAATAAAATAATTTTACGTTTATAATGGCTCAAAAATGGATTATTTAAAGGATAAGGTGGTTTTCGTTATAAAACCACTCAACCAATAGGTTTTATATAGGTTTGGTTCACTATATTAACTTTATATTTTAGATTTAACTCTTAGTTAAATAGTTTGACATTTACCATGTCTCTTTGTATTTTAATATTATATGGTAAATAAACTTACTATATACTTCCAATAGAACCCCAAGTGATTCATTAATGATACACATATTATTATATAAGTCATTTTTCCAAACCTTAGATTTTTAGGAATAGAATATCAATTAATAATATAATATTTGTTTTAAAAACTCTCTTTTGTCAATTTTGACACTATTTGGTCTTTTGTTTTTTCTAAATTTATAAAAGCATTATTACTACAAAAACAATTCATCTAACCAACCCTAATATGTCATATTAACCTATAAAATTAGTGCAAGTCATAAAAGTCTCAAATTACATTTATTTTGATATTTATAATATCAATTATTTTAATATTTCATTAATTAGGTAATTACTGCATCATCATAGTGTGATAAATAAATTAAATTATTTAATTTATAAAAAACATAAATAAAATAACATTATGTATGAAATCTTTTTAAATTTATAATTATTATTTATAGTCTAATTTATCTTATTTTTAGCTCTATATTAAAAATGTTTTAGTTATTAAACTTTGATTTTAACTCTTTTAACTCTTTCTTAAATAAAATAATAATAAATGTCCTAATCTAATCCAAGTGGACCATAGAGGTTCATATTTTATTACTAAGGTTTTTTTTCGAATTATTCTTATCCAATATAATTAGGACATGTGGTAGGGTAATAATAATATCATTTTTAGCCTTAATTACCCTATTTACTTATAACTATGGTAAATAAAAGTAAAACGTTAGAATTAACCAAAAATTATTATTATCTTATTGAACTACATTTTACTCCTTGATATTAATTGTGTCACTCAGATTTTCGAAATTCAACTTACAGAAGCGGTAAAATTAAGTTTTATGTGAATTTGTAAATTCTCCTAGGAGGTGGGTAAAAGACGGTGAAAAGTTCAATAAAATTTTTATATATCTAAAATTATTATAAACTGACTCCAATTAATTAAATTAAAATTATATAGGTATTATATATCTATTTTGACCTAAAATAAATTTAAATAAAATAAATAATTATTTAAATAAAAATTTGGTTTTAAACTATAACTCAGTGTTTTTCACTACTCATCAAAAATTAAAAGTTTTCAGAAACATACCAAAAATTCACCCTAAGCTAATTTTTATATTCTGAATTCAAAAATGAAGACTATTTTACCAAATTCAAAACATAGAAATTTCATTTATTAGTTTAAAATTAATTCTCGTTGTCAAAACCAAAAAGCGTATTTTTATGAAATAATAAATACCAAAAGATTGACATTTGTTTATGTCCAATTTCAAAGGAAAATTACTTACAATGACCAACATTAGAATAAATGGAAAAAATATAATCTAATTATACATCCAAACCATTCATGTGTATAGTTGAACATTATAAATTATTTTGATTAAAAAAGTTGTTTTAAGTTAAAATATATTATTTTTCACTATTCACCCAAATATGAAAGTTAACAGAAAAACACCAAAAAATTATTAAAACTAAATTCTTATGTCCTGATCCCAAAGAAGAAGTTTATTTTGTCAAATTGAATATATAAAAGTTTCAAATATTGGATTTAAAAAGGGTTCTCCATTAAAAGGCGGTAAAATTGCATTTTTTGAAAAATACTTCTTTTATCTGAAAAAAAAATGAATTTGTCCTTACATTATGTCTAAGAAACTCTTAATATGGATTCTAAAATTATAAGGGTTATATAAAGTTCAAAATTATGTTAATACTATTCATAACCACTTTTGAATGGATAGTTTGGTAAGTCGTGGTGCGCTTGAACTTGACATTGCGTGTAGTGTAAGTTATTGAATTACATTGAAGAACTAACGTACTATGAAATCTTGGAGTGTTACATTCCGAAAAAAATATCCTACATTAATGATATAATTCCTAAAAAAATATATATATATATTTGAAAACAAAAATCCTTTATATGGATCACTAATGAAATTATAAATATTTGAGTACTAAAACATATACATTTTATCAAATTTCATAATCAAGGAGACAAAATATTTATCATTAAATTATATATATATTGGGGATACTTAGAAAATATGCATGGAGACTTCTCAAATTTACATTACTAATCCAAAATTTGATAAAGATCAAGTCAGATTTAGAGATAATGGAAAATGAATCATCATTGGAATTGTATTGGTTTTAAATCTATGATTTTCCCTCATCAAAAAATTACTTTATAATAATGGTTTATAACACAATATGATAATTATTTTTCAAATTTTTTATAATGATTATATTTTTAGGAAGGTATTTACTAATAATTTTTTCTCTCTTATTCAAATGCATTGAATTTCAGTTACTTATATTTACGGCTCAGAGGCTAAAACCATTTCATTATGATGAAGACCACATTAACCAATAATAACTATCATTAATTATCTATTTTTATGTGTTTAATCTTATTAACCAATGTGCATTGATAGTTGTTTCACATGATGCATTGTTTCGTATAGAGGAAGATTTAGTTTAACTATACTCTCATTATATAATTTTATTATTGATATTTTTATTAAACTATTAAATGATTTATTGTTTGATGAACATATAAAAATATATTCTATGTATTTAAAAATAATTCACCAAATTGCAGGCAATAAAATTATTCATTAATACCTATTAAGTTTATCAAATTATTTATTATCATTATATAAAAAAACTGTCGGTTGCAAATCTTCTTTTTTTTATATGGCTAGTGTACATGGGATTAATTATTATTTCTTATTTTTAACTAATTAATTTCTTATTTCACACGATAGGGTAGTATCAAGAGTTAATCTATTATATATTATTATTATAACTATTTTGATCTAACCTATAACCTACTCCTTTAAAATACTAAAATAAATATCTTTTTTATTAATATCATTCTTGTAAAATGAGACTAGTTTTAATCCATCACATCTAATGTAAATTATGCAATCTAAATTTGAATAATAGCTCTATAGATGAGGGAAAACTAAGAAATATTTCACAAAAAATCCTAATAAAGATCCATTGAGAAATCAATAATTATGGATAAGTACACATATAATCAATAATCAATGGATAAACATTATACATATGGAGACTGGAAAGTGGAAAAGATACATCGATAAAAACATAAATGGAACATAATTTTTGAAAAAAAAATATTTGTAAAAAAAATTAAATCATTAACAAAAAGTTTTATTCCTAATGGAATAATTATTGATATCTACAAAATCTAATAACCAATCCTATAAATATTTGAAGGAAAAATATTGAAAAAAAGAAAAAAATATCAAATTAATTTTTTTGGGAAGAAACTCTATGGTTCATTAATGATCATACTTTGTGTCCTAAAATAGTTCATGAATCTATAATAGAGATCCTTTAGAGATAAATATTAATCTCATAGACTAGAAATTGTTTATGAATCCGTAAGAGTGAACTTTTGTATTTATATGAAAATTTATTGACCTTAAAATCATTCAACGTGTTCTTATAGAGATCCATTATGGCTACATGAAAGCCTCATGGCCTGAAAATTTCTGTACATCCATGCATGTTGTGAAAGAAAATTCATATGTATCATTTTCATCCATTTTAATGAGCTTTAAGTGTCATTTTTTCATCATAGAAAGAATCCTATGTGACGACATATTTCGTTTATGATGAAGATTCCAATAATTATGAGGAAATAAGTTGTGTGAAGATCCTAAAATACCCACACATGCATTTTGAGTTATTATTCTTTTTTCATCTATAGAAAGAAGTTTGAGATGAGAATCATATCATTTCTGAAAAAATTTATTTGCATGGGAACTTGAAAAAATATCTCTTATAACATTAGAATTTATGTCAAATAGAGAGGTGGAAATGTACCATGTATTAATTTTGTGGTAAGGAATTTCTCATATAATAAATTCACAGTGCCTTCAATATAAAATAATTTTTTATGGATTCACACATAATTTCTTCATTTAGGGTTTCTAAAAAACATTATTCATGAAAAACAACCATAAAGTAACGTGACATTAGATAAACATAACCAATTTCATAAAATTAAAACTTTTATGTAAAATTTGGATTTCCAAAGTTGATCTTATTTCTCATTACAATGCTAAATATATGTAAATGAATGCTTATATCATTAATTAAATCATAAAGGATACATATTGAAGATACATGTGAGGTCTTTACATCCCATATTCAGCCTCAGTCATTTAACTAGGTTGAAATAATCCAAATGACCATATCAACTTCCTTTCACTAAGTCGAAACCCCATTAATGATACATAAATATCATAAGCCTCTAACTAAGGTGTAAGCACAAATAATATCCTCTCCTTCCAAATAATCAATAATATTGACAAACTATAAAGTTATTCTCATGAAAATGTATAATTCCGAGCATTGTTAGCCACTCTTCACCTCATAGTTCAAACCACATGACTTTATACTGCATAACAAATAGTCCTTTATGCCTGATGTAAAACTAATCAATATAGGTCCTAATGGTATTATATAAAAATAAAATACAATATTGTATTGGAAACATGACCTTAAAAGGTACACCAAGGTCCCAAATGCATGATCTTAAAAGTCACACCATTGGTCCCAGATGTGTAACCTTTTAAAGAAACTTCATTTGATCAAAGATATATGACCACAAAATCCACTACAAAGTACATTTCCAACAGCTATAAAAGGTATTATCTATTATATTAAGTGGCACTAAACTACCTAGTTTCTGATTCCTTTCAAAGGTATAAGATAGAATCCACTATCATGTGCATGATACTAACAGCATTACACCTTCCACCTCCTTGGATGTTGAAAAAAACCAAATCACCCAATTGTGTGGCATTAAATCATGACATAACCAACCAAAAAGGTAAATATGGAGAATCTATGATGTATATAGATTTTAACATCAATGAATTGTAATTATTTTCCACTCTCATGACCATGGTGACTAGTATTGATACTAAAAAGAATTTCAAAAAATGTCTTAAATCAATAAGAGAGTCCTAGACGATGAAAAATGACACAGCAAGGTATGAGTGGAACTATTATCCTCTTGACCAATGCATGATTAAATATTCCATGAGTGTATCCCAATGATCCCTAGAATTATAAATTAATCCATCAACATACCCAGATAGTACAGTCCTAACTATACATTATTACAGAAATGTCGAAATAGACATTAAATGTTTTACAAATGAAAAATATTTTTTGACCATACACATTTTATTATCATGAATCACTAATGGGTTCTTTGTATATGGTTTCTTCTTTTGGATATCCTATTCTATTCACATGTAATTTCCATGCTCATAGTCACATGTCATGGTTACTGAAAAAATTACTTATATCCACATGAAACCTTAGGTTATCCCATAAAATAGCTATTTCTTGAGAGTTATGACTCATCTTTGATAATCATTCCCACATGTTCTCAACTAATAATTTACCCAACCTAATTCCTCCCAAAATTGGTAGTGAATTACATATTGTGGTAATATCATCAAAATGGATTAATCCTGACCATGAAGTTGGATCATAACAATCTCAAAGAGATGGATCCACATAGGAAATAACACTAATGTGAGAACATGAAAGTGGAAGTGGACCCTAATACCATGTCTAACATCTTTGGGATTCTATCCATGGTGCACAACAACACAAACCTATTTTACTATAGATGGGTATAGGTGGAAACCAATAATGTACCTATTTTTGGTCAAAAGCTACACTAGATAGATCATTCCTGTCACTATTATCATTGATTCCCCACAACCATAGGTCATCAAGAATATGATAGAGTGGTCAAAATAGAGATCATATCCTAGTTTATATAAACCAGGAAACCTAAGAGGAAGAACTAACCAAGTTAGCTAGCTACTAAAGCTCAAGAGTAGGCTTAGATCCCCAATCATGTAAACACATTGATAGTTCACTGTCATGTTCTCAAAGCAACCGAGAAGTTGAATTATAAATTTTTTTTCGATTAATGCATATGAATTAAATAAACAAATTCTAATGGAACATGAGAAGAAATATCATATACATATTCTTTACAATGCCTATGAATCCCATCAATATATTCAATGGAAGCTAATGACTAAGACCATATCCTAGTTCCATTTAATTCATATGAACCCTACTTCAATATTTTTACTCGATCTAAGGAGCAAGCTCAAATCCATATTCCTGTTGAAACCTATGAATCTTGGTGGAATGTTACTATAACAACTAAGTGGTATGATTATATCCCCTTCTTATCAACAATCATGATGTCTGTTTGTATATTCAAATGGAAACCATTGAGTAGGATTATATCCTTGTTCTTATATATGATTATAAAGCCCAGTAAAATATTTCTAATAAAAAAACAAGATGAACAATAACTATTTTCCCATTTTCTCTTTTAAATACCATTTATATATTCATATGAAAACAGATGTGAAAAAATCATATCCATGATCCATCAATACTCATTATGTTTATCAGTATATTTTTATGGAATAAAATGAGAAGGATCATATATATATTCTTATCATCAATGAAACCCATCAACATATTTTGATGGAAATTTAGGTTAAGGTTCGTAGATTTATTCCTATTGACGTTCAGGAACTTTTTTCAGAAAACATTGATAGCTTCTACAGAGCTGTATCATGTCCATATTCCCATCAATGCTTATGATGTTCGTTATAATATTTTGATGGAAAAGTGAATAAGGATCCTATCCATATTCTCTTAAACTAAAAGTATGTTCATAATAATGTTATAATGATACCCATGGATTCTTCTAGGATGGATTTTACTCATGATGTTTTATACTCACATTTCAATACCCAGTTTGTAATTATGATTCATACCCCAGTCTCCCATTTGAGAATATCTATAAATATGGTCCATTGGGTAAAATATATAATCCAAGAGTAGTAATCCAATACTATAGTCACTAATATCCTTTAGGTATATTATTATATTATGATAAAGACCCAAATATCCACCAATGTATCATAAATAGTGAAATTAAACTACCATTAAATAATTCTTCCATGTAATACAATGATTAAAAACTCTAGAGGATATTCTTAGAGAACCAACAATAAAGATTCACTCCATGTAAACAAACATACTAGTTTTTGAATTTAATACTTATAGTATTATATTGAAGATCATAAATCACAAATTTCTTCCTTGTGATATGATGAAACATAACTCTAGAACCTCCCCATAGTAGCTCCATAGAGGTCCTCTCTAGTGTAATATTAAAATTTCTCCTGAAGGAACATATTATAAAAATTTTAGTTGTGTTCCTCCCTATATAATAAATATAGACTATAAATTAGGTCCTCACCTTGAAAACTCATCAATAATTAGTAACGAAATAGGTCCTCCCTATGGAAACTAAGCCAGTGACTTTAAAGGACCTACCTAGGCATGTGTTATAGATTCTCTTTATATGAAAAAGTAAAAAATCCAATGTGAAGTCTCAAAACATCATGAAGGTAACAAATAAATTAGAAACTATATATTTACTATATAGAAACCAATATGATATCACTGAAAGTCCGCTCCATGGAATATGTTTTTAGAAGTACACTTTTTAACAAAACAGTTGGCCAAAATTGAGGTCCTTCTCATGATAACAAATCATGAATCAACCATAGAGATTGTCCCCATAGTTCTCTATCTAAACACCCTCCTTAAAATGATATATATATTTAATATGAATTTATTAATCCTATTGAATCACTCTATAGCTTCCATCATATCAAGCGGGAAATGAAAAATCAAGACTAGGTATACAAAATTCCCCATTATCAATAAAAAATGTCTTGTCCTACTCAAAAGAAATTATAATTTGATGATCATAATGTCTTAATCCCCTATATATTTATACTATTGATATGAAATAATAGGTTCATAATTATTTAACCCTTTTGACAAATTATTATATAAATTACCAATATGGTCAAATTAGGTCAAAGAAACCTTCATCGAGGAGGAAGAAAACTCCACGATCGTCTGGAGTGAATTAACCAAGCATAGAATATTGGTCATGTTCTAGCATGTGACCAATCTGAGTTGAAGCATTCCTAAGACATTAAAAGTTGAATACATTCCTCTTTTACATTAAATATTTTGGTAAAATATCTATCATCTCATGAGCAAATACATGTCTTATAAAGAGTGTGTAAACCATATCATGATGATATATGATCCTTACTGCCAAGTTTATATGGAAAACATTTCTTTAGGAAAATACCCTAAATATATGAAATAGAATTAGTGTATCTAATATTCCTTCTGTATTAGTATGTATTTACTCCATCAAAAAAACATTAACACCCCACTGGACATACTTATTAGAGGTTTGTGTGAGTGTGAATTTTTTCATTTCACCCTGCTTATAGTTCAACAAGGGTTGTTGGGGAAAAATATTACAATTTCATAGATTAAAACCATGTCTTGAGAACTGGGTAAAAAAATTAATTTGGTAAATAAAAAATCAAACTATCTTAATAGCCTAGAATTAACATTATTAGTGGGAACAATCTGTCAAAAAATTCTTAGTGGTAGTACCATAGCTTCCCTAGCCTATAAGAATGGGGGAATTATTACCAAAAAGAAACTCTGAAGTAATAGAATTTTCACTATGGAATGGCCATAATATTGGGAAAACAAAATTTTCCTTAACCCACAGATTTGGTAGAATTTTTACCCATGCTTCTATATGAAGATTGGTCTCCTTTAAAATAAAAAAACCCTCATAGGAAATGACCTTATTATTTATTCTACTTTATTTTTCAACTCCTTCATTAATGGAATCTTTAGTGAAATCCATTATGGATTCCATTAGGATTAACTTTCAAAAACCACATTTGGGGAGTGGAGAATTGATTTAGAGAAACCACTAAAGGGACATAAATAAAAATTTTCTACTAAGAAAATAATATTTAATTATGATTATAATATTACCCTTTATAGATATTAATGGGGTAATGAACCCCTTACTACTTTGGAATAGATAGAGATATGATTCTAGATACATGGTTTTTATTGGTGAATATTTTTGACTTCTTCACTATATATAGTATTTTGAATTACAATGATGTATAAAATCATCATGAATAGGATTCAATTAAAAATGTGGTATACACTATGATACATGAATTAGGAATAAATAATCAGTATCAAATGTAGAATCATGATCATGAAGATCCTCAAATTTTTTAGTTTCCACCTACTCAGTGAGCTCTAGTTAAAGATAAAAGGAAAGGTGTTGTTATATCTATCGATCACCCTCCACCTAAAAAATTTGAGATGTGTTCTAAGAGGAATTATTTTCTCTATATTATGTTGATAATTAGAAGTTTACATGACTCAATTTTGAATTTTTGTTAGATTTAATATACCTACTAAGTGTAGCTACCATCCTGAAACTAACATTTTCTATTTAGTAAATCACCTTCAATAGAATGGAGCTGCTCAATCCATGAGAGTAGATTCCAATTATCTGGCCTGATCAAATCCCTAATATGAAGTCTATTTAACCTTATAGGCCATGTACTATCATGTATTCACTTTAATTTGTTATAAACTACCACTAATTTATGTGAGATACCATAAGGAGACTCAATATGGATATCAACAGTAGGAGAGATAAGCTTATAGTGCCAGTATCCACCCACTACCTCTACTCGAGAACCATTATAAGAAATAGTACCACATGAAATCGTTGAAATTATTGAGTCTATTATAATTTTAAGAGAATAAGTTGAATTTTGATTCATAATATTAAATCTAGGGAGGAAATCATATACTGACTAGTTTGACATAATACATCCTCTGCCCAATATCATGAATCAAACTATCTCGATATTCAATAGTATGGGAAGATTAAAATTATCCCATCATGTATTTTGTATCTTGATGACACCTAGGATGGGAACACCAATGTAGTTGGAAATTTAAATTTATAATTTCATAATAAAAACCCTTTAAGTACAATTATTTTTCTATTAAATAAATTTTTAGCAGGATATGTCAACAACTAAGAAGATATCTAATGAAATCTCCTTTACCAGTTCATCTCCATGGTATGGAAAGTGATAGTTCTTGACATCTTAAATTTCATATACAATGATAATTAAAGTTCCCCAAACTTCACTATCTAGTATAAGTACCTTAAACAATGGTTGTAAGATTACATTGAAAGTCATTACATTGATGTTATTCATGTAAAATCACTATGATGGACTACAAATTCCACTCATTACATTGAAATTACATGGTGGATTATAAATTTTTGAAGCCATTAAACAATGGTTGTAAGATTATATTCAGTGTTTCAAATCTGAATCTTAGACAATACATACAACACATGGAAATAAGCTTGGTAAAGAAGTAACTATAACCATCATTCTTAAAAAAGAATCGGTACCAGATCTAACACATATGTACTCTCAATATCACATGGTACCTGCTCATGAATAGTGTAAATATAAACTATATTTTCAATAGAGTGGGAATAAGAAATAAAAATTTCCCAAAATTTATTTATTGGATGAATATGGTTAATTACTTCTGAAAATAATGAGTTCCATGTTTTTTTATCACTTCCCTAGAGGAAGATCTAATAAAATTAATAAAAATTAGGATACCAAAGTACATATGTATTAATTATCTGCATGATTACTATCCCTTCTATTAGATATTGTCACATAATATCTAAGAATGTTTTGTCATAAAGGAAATACTCTAGAACTTGATTGAATCTTCGCATGTTATGTTGGGAAAACCATTATTGTAAGTGACATATTTCCTTTTCAATCCACTAGATGAAGAAGGGGAGTGACCAGAAATCCCAAACATACGTGTATAGTGCTTTGATGAATGGATGACCCAGATTTGGTCATCTAAACACATGCAATGCTTAGGGAAAAAATTGATCAACTATTCATAATCCTAACTCCCTCTATGATTCCATTGGTGGTGTAATCATTATTAAAACCATCCAGGAATTAGTATAATCATCACTAAGGAATGATGTCTTTTGAATAAGAACCCATTATAATAATTATATCAATCCAAACAGTTTAGGTTTTCTTACACACATTATGGGAGGATGGGAACTTCTACTGTAGAAAAAATCCAGTATCAAATGAGGAGTCAATATATGGCCTCATCAATTTCATTCAGTTGAAAGATCATGTTAATGATGAGATGGATTCATATAAACCTATATTACCCATTTATAATTATGAATGAGGTCATATATTTTGAGGAAGATGAGGATGGAATACACCATGATGTTAGGTAATCATTTCCACAAAAGTTATGGTGTAAACTAAGACCTAAAATCAAGAACCTCAATAGGATTAGTGAGAATGTCTTCAATATTTGAGGTCATATTCTGAAATGATCATACTAGTAGACTAGTTATAAGATATATGAATGGTCAATAAACAATGAGGAATGGAGTGATCATTTCAACCTAGCCTATATACAACTTGGACAACCCCCAAGTCTAAAACTAGGGAAAACCTTTGAGAAGTATGTATATGATAATAGACTAGAAGTATTAAATTTTAAAGCTTCTTAATGTCATCAAAAATGTGACCTCAATATTTTATGCAAACCATAATTCAACACAACATAGTGAAAAACTAATTTAGGAAATTTTATATCATATAGACACTAGTTGAATTAAATTTTACATTTTTATTTCTATTAGAAAACATAACCAAGAAGTTACGATACATGGGAATATCAGGGCCATGTATATACCTGGAAATCATAAAGATATTAATTTATATCAATCATAGTTCAAAAATGGTTAAGGTTTCATGTTCATACTAATTTGGATCCTTAAATGTCTTTAAATCACAAGTGAAATTCAAATCTCATGGTTATTTATGAAGACATATAATTTATGATCTTTTTGGGATAATCATGGATCCATATATAAGAAATAGTTCCTCGTTATATCATCAATACCTGAAATACTCTATTGAAGGACATGTAGGGGTAATAAACTTTCATGAATTATCTTTAAATTCTTATTAATATCAATATATAGATGAAAGGTACTATTGAAGGAAAGGTAATCAGGTGATAGTAAATAACACCAAATTGATTACTGCCTTAAATGGATTGTAAATCTCCCACGTCAACCCATAGAGTGAATTTAGTAAAGATTTTATCTTTACCATCATCTTAATTGACATAAAAAATCAAGATTCCAAGATTCATTGGGTTTTATTGGAATATTACATGAACGATCCAATCATTTTTGTAACACACTAATATTTTATGAAACAGTTTTTTAAAATAAATTTGTATCTTTGATAGCTTTCATTACAAGTAACAAAAAGACCAAACAAACTATAATATACTATTAGAATATTATTATTATTATATGTTATCACCTAGCCATTGGATTAGAGGTTATGAATAGGAATATCTAAATTATGATAATTTATAGATTATATAATTATAAAATTAATTCATTAGTTATCAATTAATTATAAATGAGAATATAAAATAATTTGAAATTAAGTATATGTTTTTATAAAAAAACATTTTTATGCATGAAATATGTATTTATCATAATAAATTAAATTTATCACTATTGGTTAATTATTTAATTTAAATTTATTAATTATATATTCAATAAAAATTTAAACAATCATCTAATATTTTTCTAGGCATGGGATAAAAATAAACCCAGTTTTATGCTTCACAACTATATTTTTATAAAATGAATTTTTTCCAAGTTTTGCACACTTAAAATAAAATTAATTTTTTCTAATTATATGTATTTAATTTGATAAAATAAATTCCATAATTAGACTCAGAAGGTCCAAAGATGGTAAATAGGTTCCTTTATTTTTGTCAATATGAATAGTAACCATGGAAAAATATATCACATCAGTAAAGGATATATCAAGTTAATATAGGTTAAAACTAAGTTATAAGACCATAATTTTTCATTTTAATTATAATTAGATGAATGGAATTCAACCCTAATAACCTTAGGATGGATATTTATTTTTTTAATGGATAATTTTACACGAAAATGAATTTTATAATATTTAAAACAAATAAAGTTTCAAAGTTTCATTCTCTTATTTTTAAATATAGTTTATGTATTACAATAGTGAAAAAAAACAAGTTATTAATGATTCATGGTATTCATTTTGATCTTAATGAAATTATTTTAATGATATAAATTTATTTCTAACTTTTAGTAATTATATAATAACATTAAATGATTATGCAACATAGATGGAGTATTTATCCAATTAAAAATAAAATAAAATAAACGATAAAAGTAACATAATTTGAGTGATTTAATGTGTTACACAAATTTTTTAGATGAATATTACATATTAGTGATATATTAAAAAATAATATTTGAATTCGAACATTTTATTTATCTCTTTTAATCCAAACTAAATGAATAGTGTCAAATTTTATATTAATGATATTTTATCAAAATAATATTTTATTAAATTACATAAAATTCATAATAATATTAAAATAGGAAAAATGGGATAATATATGGTTGAAAATTTCATCCCTTTTCCATTTATATACATTTTGGAACCATTTTTAATGGGAATAACTTTATTAATATTTAATCATTTAATAAATTTCAAGTGTGTCCTCTCCCTCCCTTATAAATGGACACCCCTTCATTCTATTATACATACCACTTTGAGCCATATATCTGAAAAATAAACTAATTTTTTTTCTAAAAATATTTATATAAGTTTTGAAGTAACTGATATACCATAAATACTAACCTTATATTCCTTATGAAAGGATCTAAATGAGGTTACCTGAAAGAGAGGTAGTTGTCTTACCCGGCACATTTCAATTTATTTCTTCTTTTAATTAATCTAAATATGTAGTATTTATCATAAAATAATAACTTAAGTATCCTCAATATGATTAAATTTTATTATTTTTATAAAAATACCATTATATGTTCTCTTTCCATCAAATTGGAAGTGAAAGTATCTCCCTTGCGTACGTATGACTTATCACTCCACATAATAATTAATTTTCCATCACCATATTTCATGGATGGTTATTATGATAGTTTTAAAGTTTTTATATGATATTTATTACATAATTATACCTCTAGAATTTTAATATTATGTATACCTTCTCCCCTTCCAAACCGATGGAAAACGATAATGTTGCTCGTTCGTACGTGTAGACTACCGCCTCTATGAAGCGGTGTGATTCATTTATCATATCTATTTTACTTGGATGGTAATTAGGATAGATATAATAAATACATAAGACAAATATGATATAATAATGATTCTGTAATGGTTAATTATTATTTACCTTTCTTTCATTTCATCCATTAAAAAATGAAAATAATGTTATTACATATGTACGTCTGGCCATCTCCATGAACGGTGTGATTCTTTTTATGTCTCCACTATTATTTATAACTCTATATATATGTATATAATAAATATATATTATATAATAATAAACTAATTTGTTATTTTATATAATTATATAAAATTTAAATTTATAATACAAGAGTTCAAAATGATTTCAATGAAATTAGAACTCGTGGAAAGGGATTTTAATCTCAATTTTACTTCTCTAAGATACATGCCATATTCACCACTTATTTATTTTAAGTGGTATATATATTTCCATTGAATTTATTTTATGATCATTCTCATGAAAATTGTAGGAATTTATATATCCATATAATTTTCCCTCTTTCATGAGGTTTTTATTTGAATGATACCAAAGTGGTAAGGGTTTATTTCATAATATCTTTATTATTCGGGATTATTTATGATTAAGTTTATGATGATGAAATATTATGATATACCTATTAATAAACTTATAAATTTTCTTATTTTATTCTTATTTATTTAAAAAAATTATTTTCCTTTCATTTTTTTCACCTTATGTTCTCATGATACTAAAAATATGTTTTTAAGGAAAATCGACTCTATTTCTCTCTATGGTCGAAAAAAAATCCCATCCATATCAATGTTTTTATAAAAATATTTTAATGAAGTTTTTTAATATTCTACTATTATTGATTAAATCTCTTTTAACTAATGTTTTACTTTTTAAAAAATGATTTGAAAGGAATATTCCTTTCATTTTATGAATAAGGTACTTTTTAATGTTTTTACAATAGTGTGAAATGAATGTTTTTTAACTTATAAAACATGAACACTATTTCCCACCATTGTGACTAATATTTTTTTAAGCATACTTTAAAAAAAATTAAGGTTATTTTAAAATAAAATGTTTTACATAATATTTTGGAAATTTCTATATTTTAAATAAGTGATTTCAAATGGAAAGGTTATTTTCCACAAAAAATGTTCCAATTAATCTTTCAAAATCGTTTTCCTTCTATGATGACATACTTTAGTGTTAATTAATCCTTAATATGGTTATAATCCAATGATAAAATCCTTATTCTTTCTCTAGATGGTTTATTTTTATGATGACTAGATGTCTATGAAACCCATTTCATTTCCACAGGTTATGCTATAATGAAAGTTTTATAAAACCCATTTCTTTTAATGGGTTATGATATAAGGACTGACTTATGATATTATGGAATACATATGTATGATTTTCATTATTTGAAGGGTGGAAACTATATATCCATCTAATTCATTGGTTAATTAATAATATTCTATGAGATATAAAGGTATGTGTGAGTCTATCCCAATCCCAAAATAAGGTCTACAGGTGGTTAGCCCAAGCCTAAAATGTTATGAATGTCTTGGTGGGTAACCTTGACATAATTTTTTCTATATTTATGTGTATTCCACAATTCCTTGTCTTATTAAAATATAATTATCCCACGGATAATGTTCCATTATTCCTTTATAATTCATTTCTTATGAACTTCTTATCTTTATGTCATGACTCAAGATTATGATATATGATATATAGGGCATAGATTTTCATTGTTAAACTCATGTTCTCACACCCTTATGCTCATATTACACATATATGTTCATAGATACCTCCATTTTTTACCCTTAATGATCATTAGATCTTACCTTCACTTTTTTTTCTTTTTCTATGTTATGAACAAAGTTATTATGTATGATTTGTCTAGGAAATGTGTTAGTTATGATGAACTAAGTGAGATATGATGTAGTTCACTTATGAACTAATTACTTAGGAATCCAATATTCCAAAGGTTCTAGACATATATGATTTGGGTATGGATCATCATGTTATGTAATGAATATTCATCTAATAAGATTTGATATTTATGTATGAAAATTATAGATCTTTATAGTTTGTATTAGAGAAATTTTTAGTTAACATTTAGAAATTAGGATAAGAAAACATTAGTGAGAAGCCTAGGGATAAGTCTAAGTATAAGATAGAATCCTAAGGTTTTGGTAATATTCATTAATAGACTAGTTTAAACCTAAGATTTTATACATAGAAAAAGAAGTTATCATGATACTGACAACATATAAATAATTTTTCAGGATTATGTGTTTTCCCTCTATGATTAATGTTTATCACACTATTCATTTTGGTTTTAGTTGATGGATGGAACCTGAAGGAATCATGTTAATGCTGAATGAAATGGAAAATACAATTATTTTCCTCCTGACAAACCAAATGTTATGAGGACTAGAATGAAAAATATCATTAATACAATCACATAACATTCTAAAGCTATGAATCACATTGATATTCCAAATGAGAAAATAAGGGAACAATGTTTTGTTGATTCCTTAATGAGCTAATTACCATCTTATTTTAATGAGTCTACATATCCAACAATTTATTAGTAATGTATTATTACCATCGAAAATATATTTTTCATTATCCTATGTTCGGATTATGGAAATGTAATTTTTTCTATTTACCATTGGGAAGGATAAATAGATCAATAGTGGTATATTATCAATAATAGGAGGGAACAAGATGATATTAACTCCATAATGTGGGGTGAAATTAAGATCATATTTTTCAATAAGTACATTCCTCATATTCATTGAACAAAAAATGAGAATGAATTCCTTTAGTTAAAGAAAAATGATATTGAATCTTTTGGTACCTATGAGAAAAAATTTACAAGACCTACAATGTATGTTTCTAGCATTATCATCCAATATAAATATAATGTTGATTGATTCTTCAGTGGCATGCAACCATGTCTATAAAGGGAATTACACATAATGGAATTTGGTATTGATGTGGAAATATTTTTATGTTCTATACATGTTGAAATTGATATTATATTTACCCATCAATCTTATCATATTGATAAGAAAAGAAAGATGGAATTCAAATGGAATTATAAAAACAATAGAACAAATATTTAAGAGTTTTTTTATGTGAAATGTGTTGAATGAAAGATGAAGGAAATTTTCTTAAGCGGACTAATATATTTTTTTAGTGTGGAAAGGAAGGCCATATAATAACTGAATTCTGAATTTATGGGAGGAGATTATTTAATGATGAAAATAAAGAGAAATCACTAAATAATTCACCACCCACAATCCTGTGTTTCAAATTCTAGGATTATGGTAATTATGCTAATTGATAACCAAATATGAAGGTTAATAATGATTATCATAACCAAAAACCTCTTAAGTTGAGTATTAAATATCATGTGATCTCTATTTTTTATGAAGGGTGTAATGAAAATGTGGTGAAAGGTATAACTATAATCCACTTTAAAACCTCTAATATCTTATTTGATTCTATATTTACCCAAGATTTTAGTTTTTAGAAATCATCTAAGGGTATGAAAGTACCACCTCAATGATTATATATTAAATTAGTAGTGAAAACACTAATTGTACAATGATCACATCTAAATACTATGATTCATATCTAGTTGATGTTTCTAGGAATGTGCTTCTTGTAAACCTTTTTATCCTACCTCTAGTTACATTCAATGTTATTTTTTTCATGGATTTGATTTCTTTACATAAATCCCACATAAATTTCCAAGGAAGGGAAGTCATGTTGGATATTTTCAACCAACCTATGATATTCTATCTATGTGATTATAAATATGAACTTATGTTGGAAATAAAATCCATTTTATGGGTCATGTTTCCTATAAAAAAGTGGAGTTTATCTTAGATGTTTGAGGGAAACTCAACATCAAAGATATTCCTATTTTGTGGGAGTTTGTCGATGAATTTACAAAATAGTTTCTTGGTCCTTCACTGAATTGTAATGTTGAATTTTTAATAGAACTCGTGACTATTTTTATTCCTATTTGTAAGACTACATATAGAGTGTCCCATATTGAGTTACATGAATTAAAAAAGAAACTCTAAGAGAATCTTGTAAGGGATTCATTCATCCAAGTGTGTTACCTTGGTGTGCTTCTATTCTTTTTATTAATAAGAACGATAGATAAATATGAATCTATGTAGATTATAAGGAACTTAACAAGATTTATATCAAGAAAAACTATCATCTACCCCATATTGATAACTTGTTTGATCAACTACATGGTGATCAATACTTTTCCAAGATTGAAATTATTTTTTGATATCATCAATTATTGTTAAATAATGAGGATATACCTAAAAAACATTCTGAAGAAGATATGGACACTATGAATATATAGTGATTATTTTTTGGTCTTACTAATGCCCCCATTACATTCATAGATTTAATGAATATAGTTTTTTTTAAGAAGGTGGTTCCATGGTCCAAGACCAGAGCACAAATTATTATAAAGAGAAAAAGGAGTAACATGAGTCTAAAGGATGAATCTTATTAAAATCTTTATCATAAAGAGGGAGTAAATCAACAGGAAGGTTATCCAGCCAAGTGATGTCGTGGTTGACTCCCATATTAGCAACTCCGTCTGCAACTATGTTCGCTTCATGAAAAGAATGAGTGACAATGTGGTTCATCTTTAGAAGTGAAGCAAGATAGTTCATCCAATGAGTAGTAAGCGGCCAAGAAAGAGAACCACACCATTCCAAATGTCCTAGACAATAGTGGTCGAGTCAATTTCAATCCAAATATTGTTCCAACCCTTTTGCTTAGAAAAATAAATATCATGGATAACACTCATCATTTTTGCTTCCAGAGACGAGGTGACACTGTAACTTCCAAAGAAACAACTGAGACACTTCCCAAGGTAGTTTTTGAAAATAGCACCCCAACCCGTAGGACCCATATTGCCTTTAGAAGAACCATCAAAATTCACTATAATCCAACATGGGTGTGGGTATTTCTAGAACACTTCAAAAGTGAATCTAGGTTGACAATAAGTTCCATAAATCTGAAGTCGATAGAGGATATCAAAGTCTCTAATATTGTTTTCACAATAGGCTTTCTAAATGGAGGCATCATCATGAATGGAAATGAGGGTCCTCATCCAACCTGCATTAAGACTGGATGAGAAATTATTATAAAGAATATAATTTATATCATACCAGATCACATGGGGGGGCTTAGCAATAGCAGTTAAAAAAATATTCTTGATTTGCTGAGAGGTTACAAAAATCCACACAACACTTTAGTTGGGAGCTGATTGACTTAAGAAGTAATGATCTCCAATAAAATATGTCAAATATATAGTTCCAAAGATCTAATGTTGTAGAAAAAGATAGAAAATTATGGTTAGTATCTTCTCTATGTTGGTTCAAACATGAAATTTAGAGAAAAGTTGAATCCCAAAATACTAAATACAAACCTCAATGGGGACTCTTTTATGAGAAAAATTCCAAACAAGGGTAATCCTCAAGATCTTAATCCAAGGTTTGTCAAAAAAAATTAACCAACAGAAGTGAATATCATAATTTAAAAAATTGTGGTTATAAAAACGTTTGGAATCTAGGACTCCATTATGAGTAGCTTCCCAGATAAGGAAATATTCAGAATTGGAGTAGGTATAATTGTCCATAACATGAATAATGTTATCAGGAAGGTTGATCTTATGAGAGTTAATAACATCCCTGATAGATCCATTGGTGTTCTCTGGAAAATTATTGGGAGGAAAGATGGAGATTAAAGGGACACTGGTCCAGTTTTCTAGCCAAAATTTCATGGAAGATTTGGTACTAACCATCCATCTAGAATTATTCATGATGTTGTAAAAATATTTTCTAATGGATGGATAAATGGAAAAGGTAATATAATTTAGGTTTCATTTCTTTAACTTATTAAGGAATCAATTTTTATGGAAAGAAATTGAATCAGAGTTATTGTAAACGAGCCTTCAAGTAGGTCTGGCTTGAAGAGCATTATTAAAGAGTTTATGTTTTTTTATTCTAAGACCACCCTTATCTAAAGGTTTATGAAAAATATCCCATGTAATGGTCACAAGCTTCCTTTCTAGAGTACTTCGGGTCCAAACAAAGTTTTTGATGTAAACATTTATTTTCTTAAGGAGACCAGCTAGCCATTTTTAAACCATCAGTGAGTAGACCATTTTAGAGACAATTGTAGATTTAACAAGATAGATCCCGCCAGCCATAGAGAGGGATTTACCCTTCCAAGAGGAAAGTTGATTAATGATTTGGTCAAAAGTGGTGGAAAAGTAACTGAATTTAGGTATTCCCTAAAAAATTGGTACACCAAGATAAGTAAAAGGGAAAGATCTTTCCTTGATTCCTAAATTACTGATGATATTACCTTTTCTATTAGAAGGAAATTTTTTCCCAAAGAAGACAAAATACTTGTTCCAATTAATTGTTTGACCAGAAATTTCTTCATAATAAGGCAAAGAATTTTTGAGATTTTGAATATTCCTTTTATCACCCTGTAAGAACAAGATGATGTCATCTATTCATAAAAGATGTGTGGGCACATTTAAATTTCTAGAAGCCTGAATAGGTTTAATCTTGTTCTAATCAACAAGGTGATTGAGCAATCTTCTTAATTAATCTTCCACAATTGAAAAAAATAATATCAGATAAGGGGTCACCTTTTCTAACACTTTTGGTGCATTTAATGTAACCCTTAGTGGAACCGTTGACAAGAATGAAGATGGAGGCTGATTTCAATAAGGTTTTTATCCTACTAATGAAAGTATCATTAAAACCAAATCTCTGAAGGATTTCCATGAATAGAGTCTTTAGGGATTACCATGATCAATTTGTGGTAGTATTTATAAATGATTTTCTTATATATTCAAAGATCAAGTAAGATCATGAAGATCACTTGAGGACTATTCTTAAGACCCTAAGGAAGTATAAGTTGTTTGAAAATTTTTGGAAATGTAAATTTTTCTACTAAAAGTTTCATTTTTTGGTCATATAATTTCAATGGAGGGTAAATCTTTGGATCAATAAAAGATGAAATCTATTGTACATTGTCTTAAATAAGCCATGAGTACTAAGATATATAGTTTCATTTGTTTTTTTGGATATTATCAATAATTTATAGAGAATTTTTAATAGATTTATAATCCACTCACCATGTAATCTCAGAAGAGATCCAAGTTTCTATAGATAGATGAATGCATGGAATCTTTTAAGGAATGAATGAGAAGGCTAGTCAATGCATAGATGCATTGATCTATCTATAGTTGATAAGGGTTTTTACTCTATAGTTATTCATAGAATAAGGGATTAGGATGTGTCCTCATAAAAAATAATATGGCTATAGCTTATAACTCTTGACAATTGATGATTCATGAACAAAATTACACAAAACATGATTTTGAGTTTGTTGTAGTACTTTTCTCATTAAATATATAGATAAATTAACATTATAGAGAAAGGTGTGATATATATATACATATCAAAAAAATTAATGTGTATATTCACTCAAAAAGAGTTGAATATTCACCCGAGAATATGGTTATAGCTGATTAAATATTATAAATTCTAAATATTTTACCATCATGGGAAAGAAAACAATGTGGTTGATGTATTACGTCAAAAATATAATGCAAGATTATCTATGATGGGTATCAAAAAAGATTCAATATTCTTAGATTTAAAAAGGATGGAACTATACATATTAAAGTAAGGGTAAATTTCATATTTGGATCAATTGAGTGCTCAACCATCTATCCATGTAAGGATTAAAGAGGCATATAAGAAAGTTGTAGAGTCGTAGAATAAGGTGAGAAATATTCTAGAGTTCATCCTTGATTGTGATGGAGTGATAAGGTTTAGGAACCCTATTTATGTCCCCTACAAACCAATTTTTAAAGGAACTGTTGGATGAAGCTCATAGTTCATAATTTTCTATTTATCCTGGATGTACAAAGATGTATAGAGATTTGAATAATTATTTCTAGAGGGATGGTATGAAGAGAGAAATTACAGATCTTTTATATTGGTGCTTGGTATGTTATCATGTTAAGGCTAATAGAAAAAATCATAAGGGGATGTTATAACCATTATACATACCAAAGGGGAAATTGGAAAACATCCCCATATATTTTTTCATTAGAAAACCAGAAATGATTAAAGGGAAAAAATCTATATGGGTTATAGTTGATTTCCTTACAACATCAACACACTTCATTTTTATTAAAGAATATTTATCTCTAGAAAATATTATTAGTATATAAATTAAGGAAGTGGTAAGGGTTCATGGATTATAAAATTACATTATATATTATTAGTAGTCAAGTTTTACCATAAATATTTGGTGAAACCTTCAGCAGGATCTAGATACAAAAATGATATTAAATATGAAATATCACCCTTAGAAAAATGCTCAATCCAAGAGAACTATTCAAACAATAGAATAAAAGTTGAGAGGTTTCTCTATGGAATTCAATGGTGGTTGGAATAAACACCCTCTATTAGTGGAATTCTTATGAAATGATAGCTTTCACTCTAGTATTCATATAGATCCTTATAAATAATTTTATGGTACAAAGTGAAGAACTCCAATGTGTTGGAATAAAGTTAGATAAATTAAATCATTGGAACCTGACCTAATTAAGGAAATGGAATATAAGGTTAGATCCATTCAACATCATATAAGGGCGGCTCAATGTTTGCAAAAGATTTACACTGACAATCGTTGAAAAGATTTGGATTTTGAAGTTGGTGAAAAGGTGTCCCTATGAATATCTACATGTTAGGGGATGATTATACTTGGAAATAAGGTAATTTTGGGCTTAGTTATATCGGTCCTATCAAAAATATTGATCATTTTTGGGAAGGTATCTTATCAATTAGTGATTCTATTGAATCTCTCTCAAGTTCAGGATGTTTTATTTATATCTGTATAGAGGAAGTACATATATGATCTTGCACTTGTACTGAACTCAAAGGCCATAAAGTAAGAGAAATATATCTCTTGTAAGGAATAACTAGTGGTGATTATGGATCATTGAGAGATATTTCTACAAAACAAGACTACTCACCTTGTCAATGTTTTGTGGTGAAGACACCGATTTAATGAAGCTATGATGGAACCCAAAGATATAATGAAATATATATATCTAAATTTTTATTTATTAAAGTGGATAATTTTTTTGGAAAATTTCATTTTAAAGGGGGTTAGAATGTAACACCTTGATATTTTTTTAAATATTTTTTCTAGTAAATTTATTTCTTTGATAGGTTGTGTCACACATAATAGAAAGTCTAAGGACAATGCAACATACTATTAAAATATTACTATTATATGTTATCACTTAACAATTAGATTATAAGGTATGAATAGGGATAACTAGTTTATGAAAATTTATTGCTTATAAATTTTTAAAATTAATTCATTTTTTATTAATTATTTATAAATGATAATAAAAAACAATTTTAAAATAAAGGATATTTTTTTCTAAAAAATTATTTTTATGTGCACACTGTATTTTTATAAAAAAATTAAATTTATCACTATTTAGGAATGATTTTAATGAAATTTAAATATAATTTGTTAAATAAAAAAATTAAACATTCATGTAATACTTTTATATGCATAATATAAAAATAAATTATGTTTTATGACTAAAAACTATATTTTTATAAATTAAAAATCTCACATTTTTTGTACTGAAATTAAAATTAATTTATTCCACTTATTAGTATTAAATTTTATAAAATTAATTCCTTACTTATAATCAGGAGGTTTAAATTTGGAAAATAGTTCCTTTTTTTTTGGTCAATTTGAATAGTAATTGTGGTAAAATTTATCAACTCGATAAAGGGTAAATCATTTTACTATAGAATAAAACTAAGTGATAAGGATATAAATTTTCATTTTAATTATTATTATATGAATGGAATTATATCCTTGTCATATTATTCTTATGGTTTATTTTTTTAAAGGACACTTATCCATGAAAATGACATTTATAATATTTAAAACAAAGAAAGTTACAAAGTGTTACTCTCTAATTTTTAAATATTATTTATGTATTCACATAGAGAAAAAACTAGTTGTGAATGGATAATGATATAATTTTTACTTTAATGAAATTATTTTTATGATATAAATCTATTTCCTATTTTTTTATAATTATATAATGACCTTAAATTCTAATGAAACACTAATGTGTTATTTCTCCAATTAATAAAATAATATAATAAATGATTAAGAGTAACCAAATTTGATTACGTTAATGTGTTCCATGAATTTGGTAGATTAATATTATATGTTTGTGTTATTTTAAATAATTAGATATGAATTCCAGCTTTTATTTATGACTTTTAATAAAAATTAAATAAATAGTGTTAAAATTCATATTAATGATATTTTTTAAAAATAATATTTTATTAAATTATATAAATAATTAAAATATTAAAGGTGGATAAAGGGGAAAATATTTGGTCAAAACAATCATCCCTTTTCCATTTAATGTCCATTTGGAACCATTTGGAATGAGAATAACTTTATTATAATTTAATCTTTTATGAAATTCCAAGTGTGTCATCTCCATCCCTAATAAAAAGATACCCATATTTCTATTCTAAACACATAATTGAGAAATATAGATTGACCATACCCTACCAAATTTTCTTATAAACATTCTTATCTAGGTTTTTTATGTGTTTATCTCCCCAAAATACCATCCATAAGTTCCTTAAGAAATGATCTTAATGAGGTCTCCAAAAGGAGAGGTAGTTGTCTTACCTGACTTGTTTCCATTTATTTCTTCTTATAATTCATCAAAATATATACAGTTTTCCATAAAATAATATATTTATTATCCAATATATTATGAAATTTTATTATGATTATTAAACTACTATTTTACACCCTCTCTCCATCAAATGGGAATTGAAAGTATCATATGTGTAAACGTACGTCTTACCGGTTCTACATAGTGGTAAAATTCATCTTCCATCACTATATTTAATGGATTAATATTATGATGGGATTAAATTTTATATATTACATTTATTATATAATTATTTTTTTAATTATAATATCATATCTACCTTTTTACCTTCTAAATTGATGGAAAATGATAAAATTTCTTATACATACGTATGGACTACCACCTATATGAAGCGAGATTAGTCGTTTTTTTTTTTTGTTATTTTGCCTATATGGTAATGAAGATGGATATAATTAATATATATGATTTATATTATATAATAATTATTATGGAAAGGTTAATTATTATTTACCTATCTTTCAACTCATCCATCAAAAAAATAAAATAACATTCTTGCATACATACGGCCTACCATATCCATGAATAGTGTGATTCTTTTTATATCTATACCATTATGGATGGATATAAATATATTTATATAATGAATATATATGATATAATAATAATTTATGTTATTATTTTGTATAATTATAATAAATTTAAGTTTATCATAAATTATGTTAGAATGCTTTCAAAGCAAGCAGAACTCAAGGTAAGGGATTTTCATCACACTTTTACTTCTGTGAGATACATTCCATATTCATCATTTTTTTTCTTTTACATGGCATATATACTACCATTGAATAATTTTATGATTATTCTCATGAAAATTATCAGGATTTAAATATCCATCTAAGTTATATATTTTGTGAGTATTTTATTTGAAATATTCTAAACTGGTAAGGGTTTATTTCACAATCTCATCATTATTTGGAATTGTTTAAGATTAAGTTTTAAATGGAGAAATATTTTTATATATATATTGAGAAACATATAGAATTTCTTATATAATGGTTATTTCATGAAAATACACATTTAAATTTTATTTTACTCACCTTTATTTCTCAAGAGATGAAAAATATGTTTTTAAGGAAAATTGAATTTATTTCTCTCCATGGTTGAAAACACATTTTATTTCATATCCATATTTTCATATAAAAAAATTAATTAAGATTATCACTATTCTACTATCATTTTTTAAATTAATTTTGACCCATGTTTTAATTTTTGAAAAAAAAAATGAAGGGAGTATTCTTATCATTTTCCAAACAAGGTACTTTTTAACATTTTTACAATAGTGTAAAAGGAATGACTATTTAAATTATACTCTATGGAAAACTTTTCCCAAAATCATGACTAATTTTTTTTTGAATCCTTATTTAAAAATTTTCATGGTTCTTTTAAATGGATTTTTTTCCATATTATTTTTCAAATTTTTAGTTTTTGAAGATTTGAGTTCAAAATTACAAGGTTTATTTCCTCAATAAATATTATAAGTAATATAACAAAATCATTTTCCATATAAGATGACATAATTTTGTGTTACTTAAGGCTTACTGGGGTTATGATATAATGATACCAAACTTATTATTTCACTGTATTGTTTATTTTTATGATGAAAATATGTTTATTAATCCCATTTATTTTCCATGGGTTATGTTATGATGAGATATTTATGAAACCCATTTCTTTTCATGGGTTTTGATATGAATAATATTTTATGATCTTGTGGCACACATATATATTATTTTCATTATGTGATGGTTGGGACCTATATATCCCTTCAATTAATTGGGTGATTATCAATGTTTAATGAGCTCAAAGGGTACACGAGTTGTTATCCCAAGCCCAATAGAGGGTACATATGAGGTTATCCTTATACTAAAGCAGGTACGTGGGTGGTTAACCCAATCCTAAAATGTTATAAATTTCTTAGTGGGTAACCTTGACATAAGTTTATATATGATTATGTTTATTCCATAATTAAATGTCTTATTCCAATTTTATAATTTCATGGATAATGTTATTTGATTCCTTTATGGTTCATGTCTTATGAACTACCAAGATTTATGCCATTACTCGAGATTATTATCTATGATATGTTGGTCATAGATTTCTAATGTTAAATTCATGTTCTCATACCCTTATTCTCATGTTATGGATATATTATAATATATATCTCCCATTTTTACCCTTAATAAGAATTTGATATCACCCTTTATTATGTTTAATATTCCTAGATTATGATAAAAGGTATTGTGTATGATATATCTAATAAGGGTTCTAGTTATGAAGAACTATGCGGGAGATGATTTAGTTCACTTATGAACTAATTTATTATGTATCCAATATTCTATGTTCCCTAAAACTGTACTATTCTAGTGTGGATCATAATGTTATGTAAAGAATATTCATCTAATAATATGTGATATTTATGTATGAAAAGTATGGTTATTTATAATTTTCTGCTTATATAGTGGTTCTCTTGATGTTTCCACTAAATAGTCTCCATTAATAGAGGATAAGACCCCTATGTAGTTTATGTATATTTAATTCTTTCTTAAGTGCCTCTACTTGAACATGGGTTTGAATAATTTTTAAATTTTAGTTCCAAGGCACTTCAATATCATGGATATGAAGGCTCAAAGAGGATAACAAGGTTTTAGAACATTTTCTTCCATTCTCATAGTGTCAATGAAACAAAATAAACCCAACTAATCAAAATAAGGTTGTGATGTTGATATAAGTAACATTGACCTTGTGTAATAACCAAGAATAACATTGATTGCTACTAAAATGGACCCTGAAAATAGATGGATGACTATGGATATATAGTAATAACCATGAATAACATTGATTGCTACTAAAATGGACCCTAAAAAGATTAAAAATATATAAATTTACATAATAATGAATGATAAGAGTTTCTATGAAATTATATAAAAATATCAAGTTGGATACTTAGGTGGATAAACCAAATTTAGTTTTCTATGAAAACCATCATGGGAAAAACTAAACATCATGGAGGATACATCTACCCCATATTTACATGGTGGGAATAGAAATTGAAAAGATGATCAAATCCATCATCATCTTGGAAGTTCAATACACATTTCACCAGTATTATTCTCATCAAGAAAAGGAATGGGAAATCTATGCATTGGTTGAATTAAAGGATCTTAGATTCCATGGTCAAGGACAATTTCCTTGTATAGATAATTAATTTTTTTATCTTTTTAATGGCTATCATTTATTAAATATCATTTACGGATGGGTATTTTATCTACAGAAATATCAAAATGGACCATGCAGATAAGGAGTCCATCATTTTCAATGAATGGTAAGGGGTATAATATTATCATGTAATCCCACATTGATTGAAGAACACTATAACTACATAGGAACCAGCCACACACAATATTTTCATGTCCTTTTAGGAGAAAATCATAGCGTGATATACTGATGATTCGTGATTAAATATCAACAAAACTATCATCATCAAGTTGATCTTAAAGTAATATTAAAAAAACTAGAGAAACAAAACATCAATAGAAACCCCTTAAAATGTTCATTCAACTTCATAGAAATAAAATTCAAAAGCTTTAGTACATTCATTTTTTATATCAATATCACCCTCAATAAGACCAAGTAAATACTCAATAAGAATCCACCTTGAATCCTTGAAGAGTTGGGAGGATCCCAAGTATATCTCAACTATATTTTATTCTCTATAATCATCCTTAGTAATAAGTTCTTTCCCATTAGGAACATAATAATGAATGGGGTCACTTGTAAAGACCCCAATTCCAGTAGCCCATACATGGTGTCTCCTTTATTACATTAGAAATAGATACAAGGGATAAAACTTAAAATGACCAAATAGTTTAGTAGTATAAGTAAACTATATGCATAAATTCCTCCAAATTTATATTGAAAATAAAATATAAAAACATAGTGAGAATAATTATTTTTCATCCTTGAACTCATTCAAATATTCCTTCTTCATATCCCAATGAAAGGAAACAAAATATGGTGTAAGCTCAGATACTCAGTAAGGGTTATGTACAGTAGAATATATTATGAATAAAAAAATTCATAATAAATATATTAAGGTAAATAACTGAAAACAAATTCTATTTAATCAATAAAATGAGCATGAAATGCATCCATAGATAATTTCAATACAATAATCCCATGGATAATAATAACTGAATTATTAATTATGGTAATTATTAAAATTGGATTTCATAATCTTAGACATCATAATATATTTACCATGAAATCCTTATGAAAATAAAAATTATTTTCTGGGTAGGTATACACCAAAAACCCATTTAATAAGGGTAGCTGAATAGTTTTTCACATGAGACCTATCAATGCATTGAAGGGATATATGATTCCAGACCCCACCCAATACTACATGTCCAAATCATTTTTCATTTATTTACTAATCAATTTAATTCATAAACAATATTCCTTATGAAAAAAAATTCTATTAAATAAAGTATATGTAATATCAAGATTCCCCAGTCAATAAATAACATTTATAATAAAAATCTATATATATAAATGGAATACATATTAGAAAATAATCATATCCATGATAAAAAGAATATAGATTTTTAAGATAGATGTAATGTCCAGTTTAAAATGATCTCAAAAAAGTGATTGTTTAAAGAAAAAATTAATCACCACAATATTAATAAGAGAAAAAAATAAACATAAATTAATTATAAATTTAGGTTTTATAATTGAATAATGTCATTTGGAGAAATAATGAAAATGAAGAGAAATATTGAAATAATAATTTATAAAAAGATTTTGGAAAACCATTGAAAATATATTGAAGATATAAAATAATATAAAACGGATATGGTGGTGGGAATATCTCTTAAATCCATATACATTAAAAAGAAAACATTATTTTTGACTTTTTATATTGAAAGTTTAAAATGATCCTTTCAGAAAACATTATGAAGATTCCTTTAAAAACATGAAAAAAATCAAGGATAGCATAAAATTTCTTTTATAAATCCTTTGACTAAATAAAATGGACTTTTTTAATTTAAAAAATTAGACATGGGTAAAAAAATTACCTGATCAAAAAGAGAAATAATATTAGTTTTTCATTTAAAAATTTCATTACTAGAATAAAGTTACAAAGAGTGGAAAATTTAGAAGAAAATAAGGAAATGTCTTATGTATTCAGAGCATAAGTAGATATATAGTGTTCATAAAAGATATATCATAATATTACTTCAATTAAAATAAGATAAATCCTAGGAAAAATGATATTGTAATATAAATTCTTACCTCTTTTATAGATTTTGAATTGTAACCCTTTGAAAGAGTAAAGTTGAATTGGGCCATTAATAATCATGAATATATACATTCATGTTAAATAAATCAAAGGGAAAGTATAAAAACCACATAAATATAAATAGGTGTGTAAATACAAGTATGTATCAATGAAGTGAAAATTAATATTAAATACCCTATAATGATCATTTTTTACACCCGCCAAATGAGCATCAACAATTTTAGAATCAAAGAAATACCTGAATGATATGTATTGTTTCCTCTGAAAAAGGAATAAATAGTAGAATGGATTCATGGAGATCAGTTTAGGTTACATGGATCGCATGATCCCCAATAAGACACGTGATTGTGTGACCCTGGGAATATTACATAGATGAATCATTTGATTTGAATGATTTATGGATGGTCATGCAAAGACCCTCTGAAAATCCCTCTTGATCGTGTAAATGATCTCAAATGAGTCCCCCCAATCATGTGACATGTCAAACAACAAATTCCTAACAGTCACCTAAATCTCCTTATGAAATAAAATATGAAAATCGAAGAATTTCCATGTGATGGAAGTTACATTTATTTCTATATAAAGGGATAATATAACTCAAGTGACTTGTTCAACAATCATGCAAGATCCCTAATGGAATTTTAGTCATTTTGTGATAGATTTGTTGGGTATGTCACATTCATCATGTGAAGCCCCTCAGACATGTCCATTCATTCACATGATACACCATAGAAAAGGGGAGTGACCATCCATGACAATGCCCACATTTCATCCTAATATCCATTATCAATCATGTGATGCCCTAATGGAAAATCAATGGGAAAATTATAAAATTATTATAAAATAATTATTATAAGATGAAAAGGGTGGTACCCTTATATGAGTCAAAGTTATAATTATTTTCTTATTAATGGTTTCATGCACCCCATGTGATCATCTCATTGATCACATGAAGGATCTTTGACATGCTAGATTGATCACACAAAGGGCCTTTGATATCCTAGTTTGATCTCATGAAGGGCCCCAGAAAAGTATACCTCGATCACATGAAATCCTCTTCAACAGGTGTATTAATCTCATGAAGACTCCTAGACATATCATCTTGATCTTATGAAGGCACTTTGACATGTCAGTATGATTATGAAAAATACCTTTTGAAATCCAAGGGTTCGATAAATAGCCTAATGATGGAGTGATCTCACTATCATTATTTATTGTGTGATAGAAGGAATATGTCATGGATGGCCTATACCCATTTCATGAGAAATGTGTGATGCTCCATTGACTCAATACCATATCTGGAATATGCATTTCATGCAAGGATGAATAGAATTGGGGTGGTGAGTCCTATAAATTCAACCCCCTCAGTATAAAAAACATACACTCTAGAGTTTATAAACTAGAGTGGACTTCTTAGAGTAGAAATATATGCAATCACAAGGGACATCCACCAAGTAAAGCATGGGAACTAATTAAGGGTTATGTGGTGTGTATATACGCATCATGTGATCACAATATTGACCATGAAAAGGACTTCTAGTTCATTATCCATATTATGTGAAGGAGTTTTTGTGTGTCAACTTGGTCATGCATAACCTCAAAAATCCAATTCCGGAAAAACATTAAGGAATATATTCAATAAAGGCTGAAATGGATGGAATCCTTATGCGATGATGGATACAATGATTTTTATGTGAAGGTCTCACATGCATCGTGTGACCTATCTAGATCATGTGATAGCACATGATCATGTCATCCAAGTCACATTAAGTTCTATAGACTTGTTATCCATATCACAGGACAGCCCTTTAAAATTTCATCCTTGATCACACAACACCCTTGGATGTGTCTACATAAATCATACAATAGCCCTTTGACATCTTATCGCTAATAACATGACAACCTTGTACATGTATGTATCGATCACGTGAAGGAACCTTGTAAAATTCAGTTGAATCATTTCGAAGCACTCTTCCATGTCTACATCAATCATGTGAAGCACCTTGGACATATCAACCTTTTCATGCGCTGATCCCCAGACAAGTCAATAGGATCGCATAGAAGATACCCCACAAAATGTCTAGAAATACTCAGACATGTTAGTAAGACAACCTAGACATGTCCAATATATATCCCTCACATGTCAAGCATGTTAGGTAGACACCCCGGGAAACAATAAGCTTGTCTGGTATACACACTCGAACATAAACCATATTGAACTATGAGGACTCTAATTTCTATCCCAAAAGGATATATAGGACACATTCCTAAGATTGTATCTCCAATTGGGCATCCACCTTGGTGTAAGTCACTCTATATTTCAGAATATCTAACCCATGGGACTAAAACTCTCATGTGGGTTAATTGTTCTTCCTCGTCCATCAATGGAATGAGAAGAAAATTAAAGGAAACAAAAAAATGGTGAACATGAAATGAATCTCTAAAATAATAAAAATGATCAGTTGACCCTAAATTAGGTCAATTTTTTACATCCCCATGGAAAACAAAAAAGTCATTCCCAACATGATATCCTTCAATAATAAAATATAACTATGGTACCTATGAAATAATCTCATTATCATTTGAAAATTACAAACGATAAAAATGGACATAATGTGGATAAGAAATGACAATTGTGTTGCATGTGCATAGCTAATTGAAAATGTTTCACACTTATGATGATGCACTTATTGGTGGAATTGTTCCTTGTTTTCTTTATAACTGTAGAAACTGATCTCACAGAAATCTTGACTCATGATCAAGTCTTCATCAAGAAAAACTTATATAACATCAATTATGGCAGTATCCTATGAGGGTTACAAAACAACCTCACCCACCTAATGCCTTAAAATTCAGGTGGAAAACGTGATGTTTTTGGAATTCCACTAATATGGTAAGATACTAACCCTAAAGGATACATGTAGATGTCTTCAGGTGATTAAGTCAGAAAGATCATCTGCTTTAGGGAAAGTAGTAATGAAACCAATTCCATATGTCACTGCCACCAATTACTTCACAAGATTATCCCTAAAGTGTGACAATTATTACCTTCCATATCTTTGGAAGGTGCATCAAGGAGCCAACTATAGCTCCATATCAGTTCAAGAGCTTCCTAGTATGGATAATTTCAACCTTTTTCACTATAATCATCCCTCTAATGCCCCTTGGTAACTTGATTAGAGAACCACCTAGAAAATTTCCTCCTTGGTCAGTCATGAACAGGTAACAAGGAGCTCTTATCAGGCACAAAAATCTATGGATTAATGGGATTGGGATCATACTCCCACTTCCACCAAAAAATCCCATAGACGTATTCCTATAGTATCTAGTTGGAAAGGGGGAGTCACATATTCATCCCCCTTACATAAAGCCCATTGGAATATCCTGATGGCATAAGGGGGAAAGGAGTGGGCATATATCCCCTACTTCAATCAAGGACATTGTCCAGTATATCTTGGAGACCGGGAATTTGTAGGCATGAATTCATACACACACTTTTATATAGCATCACTACATGTTACAAATATTAAAATAACTCTATAGACATTTTTCAGAACCGGTACAGATACAAGGACATGCACATATTCTTATCCCGATATCTAGAGAAGCATATCACCATGGTCAGTATGAATAAGTGGATAGTCCATAAATAGTGAAAATTATTTCTCCCATCTAGGAGGATTATCTACATATCCTGATAATGGAAGAGAAAGAGTATCAGGCTCATATCCCCATTTAGACTGAGGATCACCAACCTAGTTCATCACATACCTTGTCACAAGCACAAATTCCAATTGAGAATGACTGGTGATATACTCCAAAGGCACAGGATCATGCTCATATCCCCATTTTGATAGGGGTTCAGCATATCATCTTTGTATATTCTTTGGGATCGGTGCACATTCCTATCAAAAAAGACCAGTGTCATACTCCAAAGGCATAGGATTGGGCTCATATCCCCTCTCCAACCAAGGTTTGTCAGAACAATATGCAAATCCCCTCATAGGAGGCTCATATCTCTACTTATAAAGTTACTCAGCATATTCCATTAGCTCATAAAATCCAGGATCATATCCATACTTCCACATACGAATGACAGAACCAGAATCATTCAATGGATATACAGGAGAAGTCTCATATCCCTTCTCTTATTCTATATGTCTTTTAGCATATTATGATGGAGAATTTCTATTTAAACTGGGATCATATACCCCCCCCCCCCCCCCTTCAGCTAGGATTGACCATCATATTCTAGCAACCACTCACATGGAGGCTCATATTCCTTCTGATAATACAGAAGCTCATAAGAAAACTCCAGAAGCTTCCCAGTATTATTCTCATATCCCCGCAACCATAGATATCTATCAACATATTCTAGAAACCATAATTCATCAAGATCATATCCCAACTTAACCTCAAAAGGCAGGTCATCACATTCTAGCCACGATAGAGAGTGAGGATCATATCTTAGATCTACTCAATGTCAGTGTCCTTGAGTTTGTTTTACTCGTATTTGCAATACCTCAATGGTCCTTAAACTCTTCCAATGAAGCAAAAGATAATAATTACCTTGATATTCATAATCATGGTAGTGTAGAGATTAATCATAGGGACACTAATTTGGAAATATGTCATGGTAAACCTCCCCATTCTGAGATCTCTCTCGGACCAGTAAATCATCCACTTTCCCAGACACCTTCATATTAAGAGGTGCTCAAAACTCAAACACCCTCATATAGAGAGATTCTCAAAACAATTAGGATAATCATATATATTCCCCCAATTACTATCAACAATACTTCGTCATGGTAAGCAGGTGACCCAAATAAATAACCACTATGGTCTAACTAGTTGGAGTCATATCAATCTGATAAAGAAGAGGCTGACATGTATATATGGAGGAAGTTATCCAGAAAAATACTCCCAATAATTTTATTTCCCAGCACCACTTCTAACTATGAGATCTTGGATGATCTAAAAATGAGTTCATACCATACCAATTCCAAAACATGTGGGTAACTTGTCAATGATTAAAGGTTGGAAACCTTCTTTATCCAAGATATGATAGTATCATTTGGACCATACACAAACCCTATTTTCAAATGAACCTAGATGTTATCTCTATGGCCTGGGATTCAATACTATAAAAGCACAACAAAATATATTTCACGCATTCTTCCATTGAATTAAAAGGGAGGAAAGACTATTCTTTTTTGCCTCTACCCATGGAAATAATACCTTACAATAAATAAAAAGACAAGATGTTGGATGGTGATTCTAAGGTTCTTAAATTTTCTACTCAGGAATAGATGGGGGTCCCTGGGGGTGTCTTACCCAAGGCTTCTTTGATGAGTATGCAATGGGAATCAGGTGTCACACATAATAAATATATGGAGTTACTATTTCACTTAGAAGAATAAATGGTTGAATAATTTCTAGTGATTAATTATTTTAATGAAGAAGCTGAAAAGATGATGGGTAGGTTGTTAAGGGGTGCTATAAAAATATAATAGAGCAAATGGATAGAATAGAAATATCTCATTTTAATTGGATGATTAAATGATGGTAAGATTAGAAAAGAGGTGTGCATGCAGTCTTGGGACAAGCTGGTGTAACAATTTGATGAATTTTAAAATATGATCTTGATACTCAGGTAAAAACTCTCACCTGGAAGTTATTTATGGGTGTTTATTCTGGTTTAATTAATTTTTCCTTTAATGAATTTATTATTTCCTTTAGTTCCTGACCTTGTGATTTCTCACTTTTCTCTTTAAAGTGTTTTGATAATATAAAATCTAATTGTCATTCATTATTTCGTTGAACCAAAACTCTTCTTCAAATAATCATAGAGGTCTTGTTAGATATATTTATCTAAGGATGGGTAAAGTATAGATAATTTCACTTCAACGTTTCCCTAGGATAGCAGAACTCCCTAGATATAGAATCTTATAATATCATTACCACAAGATATATCAAGGGACTGAGAAACACATGGTCTAGTTGGTCAATAAAGTGAAACTCCCCTAATTTGAAGGCATAAATTCAATATGAACAAAGGTATAGGAGAGAAAAAATACTTCTAATATGGGCCCCTTGAAAGAATGTAAATTCATTATAGACATAGAAGATGACGTTTTGGACTACCCAACAGTTCGTCGTATAAAATGTTTCTAATCAAACGAATCCAATTCACTGGGCTCATATGTAGGAACAATTGCACCAAATCAAAAGGATCTCAACAGTATCTACTATAGTAGCCTTCTAGAATAAAACCCTTCTTATAGGGATGGGGGAATATTTACCACCACGTCCACCCCTCAGGTCATCAAAATCTTATAGGATCAGGGAAATATCAACGACAGTTATAGACCAACCCCATCCCATAAGGATGGGGGAATTTTTATCTCAATGTATATCACATGTTTCATCAAAACCCAAGAGAGTCCTAGAGAAATTAGAAATAGTTCTATATCAACCCTAGCCCGCAGGGATGGTAACATTTATGTCTCAATTTTTTTCTTAGGATCCATCAGATCCTTAACTAGAATCATCATATCTTTAACAAAAAGATCTAAAATTACCAATAGAATCTATGAATAATCCCCATCCCATAGGGTTGGGGGAATTTTCAACATTATTATCACTCTAAAATTAATCAATCATTTCTTGTTTGGGAGGTAAATATCAAAGGTTTTCATCCCATATGTTCCTCCCGCTACGGGACACATATTTTCTATTTGGGGCCCGTTTGGAAAACAAGAATTGAAATCACCTTATGGTCACTATCCACAGACCAAGATAGAAGGAACATATGGTGAATCTAATCAAGCCTCATAAGTTTTGTAATCCAAAATTGTCCAATATATCCTGGGGTCAGAGAAATGACCCTGATGGAACCCTTCAAAGAGGATAAAGTGGTGAAAAATCACTATAATGCATGGAGAGTAATGGGATAACTAAAATTTTCAAATACACCTCAGTGAATTCCATTAACATTAACATATAAGATGATGTAGGAAAATATGTAAATGTAGAGGTACACAATGTAGAAATTGTTCCTCAAGAGGTAGCTAATCTGGATGAACAAACTAAGACTGCACGTATGCAAAATCAGAGAAAGAGCTAGAACTCAGAACCTCTGAATGGTGAATTTCCACCTTTATAGAAGAATATTAATAAGTATATAGGGAAAGGTGTGGCTATAACCTACTCAGTACCCAGAGGATCCTAAATTCCCTCCATGAAGGAATAGATGCCATAGTACGAGAATGAGATACAAAATATCATATAGCACAATGTGGAACTACTCAGGGGAAACATTCCCCTTGTGTATCATCATCTGATAAAGAAAAACATCCCCCCTCATCTATATCAATAGAGAGAAAAACTGCCTTCAAGAGAGGCATATGAGCATTAGTATGGATCTAGATATAGGAAATCAGTCTACATAAATGAAGAAGATGAATATGATCACAACTTTCCTCTATTATGGCGAAAACCTCTCCCCCATCAAGGTGATCATTCAATCCAATCATGGATCAAGAATTAGTGGGATATGAAAATGGGGGATTCTCACAAGACTCACTTTCCCTCTATAGATGGGAGGTAGTCATGATAGTGGTACCTCTATAACTTCTCAATGCTATTGAATCCCAAGATACCTGAATGGAAGTCATATAAGGGCATAGCGCACCCATGCATCTCGAGAAGAGTCCATATCTAGAATGGGGGGATGACACTTTTCCCCCCACTAAATTTTAGAAAGCATACCTTATTGGCCATTGATGGTGTGGGAGATCCAAAATAGCATCTCATGCACTTTGTTTCCTAATGTGGCTAGATAATGGGCCCTCGAGATCTTCAGGAGGTGACCAAAATGAGTTGTTTTATACAAACTCTAATAAGGACAGCCTTTGTTTAGTACAAATAACTTCTAGAAGGATCCATTTTAGTATGGGAATACCTTAATCATCAACACATAGATACCCCAACTGTCTTCACGTGACCTAGAAATAATTGTTGTGACCCTTACCTAAGCACTAGTACCATGTTGTGCACAGACTCCATAGTTGGACTTCATCCATCATCAACTGACACAATCAAGGATTAATATCATCTCAGGTTCATCCCTAAAACTGAACCTTAGGTTGGACATTGGATGACTACCATGTAATTATGTTATGTCTGGATCATTGTAACAGAGAGGAATAAAAATTAATATCTCCATAAAAATAAAGAAAAGGCAGGCTAAATTTTGTTCTCACCAAACAAATGCTAAAATGTTTCTCAGTTGGGAAAGAGGATGGTGATACCAGGGCGAAGACCTTCATACTTTCTCAAGAACTCAAAATATGTACCAGCCTAACTATTTTATACATAATCTTTACTTGTGCAAGAAACAAATGGATAGGTAATATGAGCATGGAATTTTTTGACGATGTTTGTTCTGAACCTTCTAATAATCTGTTAATTCTTTTTATTCAAAAATTACATGTCATACAATATTTTTAATGGGCGTTTTAAGGAAAAATTTTGAAAAATTGAATCATTTATGATTAAATTTATAATATTAATCTAAAGTATATTTTATTAGAAATTCTACAGTGAATTTCCACTATGATTCTCCACTATCCCCTACTAATTTTGACTGCAAATTTACAAAAGGAATTCCAAGATGAAAACTCTATAGGAAATTTTCACTGTAAATTCATATTTTGATTTCCCATTTGAAATTTTTAATTGTTTCAGAAGAAGTTTTTTTTATTTCAAATTGATTTAAATTTTCCACTGCACATTTACACATGGAATTCCTAGAAGACATCTCTACTAGATATTCACATAATTAATTTGAATTTGGGATTCCCACAAGATGTTTTTAAAAGATTCAAAAGAAGTGATTTGTGATGTTTAATTGATTTAAAGTGGAAATTTCATCTTGTATTTTGATTTAGAAATTTAAAATGGAATCTAAGTGTAAATTTACACTAGTAGGTTCCATTGGGACTTTCTAGTAGAAATTTATAATGGAAATTTCAAATTTATTTAAAATAAAACACCATATCTGATAGTATATATAAATAAAGGTGATTTGATAGTTTTTTATCCTATAATGAAAAGGTTATAATGAATGGGATCGAGCTAAATTTAGATGTTGTACATGATTCAAAACATATAAATTCAATAGATTTGAATACTATTCTTTGTTCATATGACTCTTACGTGAGGGAACATGGTAGTACGGACATTACAAAATCAAATTGCAATGCATAAATTTTCATCTATAGAGATGAATTTATAGATTCATAAGAAAACACCCCATCTAATAGCATTCATAAAAAAGAAATACATATATACCGTGCATTGGGATGGTTTTTAAATCATAGTATGAAGCCTATTCATTTTATGTTTCTTATGGGGTAATTGTTCATTTTAGTGTGTAGAAGAAGTATATTAACAAACAAACAAATGATAAAATTTTAGTAAAATCAAAATTGTATACATGTATAAAAGAAGTATGTCAAAGATCAAATAAATATTATTTCAATTTCAAAAATCCACTTGTCGAAACAAATACCAATTTCCTAGTGAAAATAGGAGTTTTCAACATGTTTAATAAGCAGTAAGAGTGTAGGAAACTAGTTGAGGATCATAATAAATCTTTACAATCTCTAGAGACTATTCATTTGATGAGCTCACAATGAAACATCAGTGATGCACAAGGTATGGATTTTGATGTAAATGATAAAGGTGGTCTTAATCTTGGTGATTAATTTTCACTTATAACAGCTATTACAGGTGAGCCTGAGAGTCTTGGATATACATGAGTAAAATAAAATAATTTTTTGTGGTCTAAAATACAAAGATATTTGAATCTAGGTGATGTTGATGGTATGTTACAATAACTAGAGAACCAATCGAGGTATAACGCATCATTCTTGTACTTAGTGTAACTTGACATGTGCGCTCAAATAAGAAAAATATTTTGGGTTAATCCCAAAATGAAGGTGTATTATAAGAATTTTGGATATGTTGTCATGTTTGACACAACATTCAACACAAATAGGGAGTGTAGTCCTTTGGGAGTGTTTGTAGTTAAAAACCATCATAAAGAGATTGTAGTTTTCAGTGAAACATTATTATATGATGAGAAAAAAAACTCATGTTGTTAGTTGTCTAGTATATTTTTTGATTTGAATGGGGGGAAGAATCCTAAGATGATTTTCACATATCAAGATGAAGCAATTTCTAAATCCATTACTTTAGACCTACCTAAAAACAAGACAGGCCATATGCACTTAGTACTAAATGTATAACGGAATTAAAAACTTAGGACCTGCAATGAAAATTGAGATGACTTTTTGGGAGAAATTAAAAAATCATGTATAGGGTTGATGAAACTTAAAAAATTTAGGCTCTATGGAAACAAATTTGAGAAGAATGTGGTGATAAAAATTCAACATGGTTAGAATATATGTACAAAGTAATAGGAAATTGGGATCATTATTTTATAAATATTTTATTGACATTATTCATTTGAAGAACATAGTTGATTGAGAGTTTTAATAGAGTATTAAAGGATTACATGAATTGTAAGCTTAGTGCCTTGGAATTATTCCATTAGTTTAACTATGTGTTGGATAAGAACCAGTATTGGGAAATGAAAGATGAATTTTATGGAAGGGAAAACTCTCATGCAATCATTTTCCATATCATATAATCATGATTCAATCCATTCATTTGTACACACATAAAATTTTCGATCTTTTTCAACATGAACACCAACTATGTGGTGATTTTTGGCTTAATTTTTCTAACAAAACGGTTCCTCCAAAAAGGTTTTTTGTCAAAATGAAAGGTTTCTAAAATGAGTTTTCATTTGTAGTGTACCATGAATCACCTGTGATAATCGGTTGTACCTAGATGAAATTTGAGAGTCATGGTTATTTGTGTTGTCATGCACTCAAAATATTAGAGAGGTTGGATGTACAGAGCTTTCTATAGTTATACATTCATAAGATATGGACAAGAAATTCCCATGAAATCCACATGGAAGACATGAAATTTAATCATGTTGAAGAAGATTTGGTAAAAAGAAAAGATAAATGTTACCAAAAGTTGGCATGAATGGAAATAAATCTTATAATGGAATCCTGTGAGTTTGAACAAGGATATATGATTGGGATGTCAAATCTAAACAATTATTCAAGTGAATTATAGGAATATAGAAATAATTTACCCTCAAAACACAGTCAAGAATAATCTAATATGGAATATCAGTAGAAATATAAAATATCATTCAAGAAAAATGATAAAAGAAAAGGCAATGATAGGTTAAATATCTATCTAGATAAGGAAATAAAATACATAGAAAACATGTGAAATATCAAAAATCAAGAGACCACAAAACTTATATGTAATTGGTATTTTATTCTTATGTTAATGAACTAATGCAGGTTGTGATAGCATGGATAAATAATGTTATATTATTATTTCATGTAACTGATAAAGAAATTTCAAATGTTGGCTACCATGGTGCTCCTATCAAAGATTTTAATGTATGTAATTATTGTACCATGGGTTAAAAAAATTTATATTTAAACACACTTCAAATGGCATCACATATTCTGATCTTTGAATTTATCATAAACTACTATTATGCAAAAATTATAATATTTCTCTTTTTAGTTATTAATATAAAATTCTTACTAGAATTAGGAGGTAGTGAAGACCACTTTTCCTCAATTCAAAGTGAAAAATTCATAAACTAATGAGTCCTTTTTTGGATTCACCAAAACTGACAATAATTTTCTTCAATGTTAGCTGGTTTATTGAAAAAAGTCATAAACTCAAAGAAAAAAAGACATCATTTTATATAAAAATGCAGAGAAAATAGTGAGATAAGTCACTATGACATATATATTTCAAAATCATGAACCAAAAATTAGAATGGTAGTAGAAGTTTGAGGACTGATATGTCAATGGAAGCATTATAAAATTTAGTTGATCTACATCTTCAACTGAAAATGTCATAGCAATTTGTAAATGTTTATGAAATACAATTTATATAAATAATGATGTGGGTGTGTGCATTGTATTCTTTCTATAATTAATTCCTTTATTATTAGTTAATAATGTTAAAGTCAAATAAATTTTTGGAAGGTAGCCTACATTCCTAGTAATTAAAAGTATGGGAAATTACAATTTATTTTCTTTGAATGTTAACTACCCATTTTCATTGTGATCCAGCCACTAGAAATTTCCCATGGTCATTTCCACTCAAGATTTCAAATTGATCTGTAGTGTAAATTTCCACTTCCATTTTTCAGTGCCAAGTTGCAATACTAGAAATTTACATTGCAAAATTGCACAGAATCAAAGTGGATATTTCCAATGAGAATTTCCAATAATAATTATATATAGTACTTGTTTCCAATTTATTCTAGGAAAATATATTTCAAACTAAAAAGTCAAATTATAGTTTAAAAGCTATTATACAGTCACATATTACATCAATATCATCTATATCAATATGTTCATCCAAATCACCAAATAACTATTTCCACCTCCTATTTATTGCCCACCCAAATGATCTAAATCAAAGTAGAAATTCCCAATAATGGTTTATAATGGGAGTTTCTAGTGGAAATTTCCAATGATAATTCCCACTGGGAATTTTATGTAGTACATGTTTCTAATTGATACTAAGAATAGACATTGGACACTTTAAAGTCATATTACAGTTTAATAGCTATCATATGGTCACATATTACATAAATATCATCTATAAAAATATGTTCATCTAAATCACCAAATAATCATTTCCACCCCTATCTAACTGCCACCCAAATGATCTAAATCAAAGTGAAAATTCACATTCATGGTTTACAGTGGTAATTTCCAATGGAAATTTCCAATGAGAATTCCCATTGGGAATTTTATGTAGTACATATTTCTAATTGATTCCATGAATAGGCATTGGAGACTATAAAGTCATGTTACATTTTAAAAACTATCTAAATTAATGTATAGACTTCCAATCATGGTTTATAGTGGGAGTTTCTAGTGGAAATTTCCAATGATAATTCCTAGTGGATATTTGTAAAGAGATTTCCCTATGGGGATTTCTATACACTTTAAGTTTCTAATTGATTCTAATAACAGACAGTGGAAAGTAAAAAAGTAAAATAAAAATCTAATAGCTTTCATACAGTCATGTATTACATCAAAACTGCTTGCACCCCTAATCTTCCACACACCCAAATAATCAGAACAAATAAAACTATTTAAGTTTGTTAAATGACATTGAAATTTAAGTTTCCATGAATTTATGATTCTACTATCTTCAAAGTTTCTTGCCACAACCAAATAATATCTATTATTAGTATCCACCTATGATATTGTCCTTCTAGGTTCATTGATAAAATAATGAATCATAGACAACCGAAAATCATTGAATTCATTTTCACTCAAATGATCTAGATCTTCAATACCTATTTCCAAACATTCTATTACATAAAAGATGATAACACAATCTAAAGTGGTCTCTCCATACTGTGAATTATTCTCAATTATCATGTCCCATTTACATTACTTCACATAATTTGAAAATTTTTTGGTTGAAAACTTTTTCCAAGTGGGATTTATGTAAAAATCAATGAGTATTCCATATTGAAATTTATTGAAAAAATAATAAAACATTGTAAAATTACTCACCACTCTAACTACTTCTTTAATAAATGGGTCATTAGTTATTATTCCTCAAATAGATTACATGGAATTATAATATCTAAACCCATTTTTTTTAATATACATGACTAAAAAAGTCTAACAGATATTGTATAAATTTACTGGGAAGAATAAAAACATGCAGGACCTCATACTGAAAACTATTGGCCGGTTCAAAAAACTCTCCTTAAAATTATCATTTACTAAATACAGAACTCCCAAGAAGCCAATAAAAAATGAAAATCAAATAATGTAGTCATTTTTAAATATAATCATCCACTGAAGTAAAAAAATAAGATAAAATAAGATAATTCATTATGTAAAAAATTAACTTCAATCATACTATAAAGGTTTTGGTCATAAAATAAAATCTTTCATTTTCATCAATGTCAGTCATAGTACATAGTCTAAAAATTTATTCAATTATCACAGTGTATGCATCAATGACCTATCTCCAAAAATAATAATTAATAAAATAAAAAACAATAGTTATGGTTATGTAAACTGATATGACACATACCATACTCAGTGTGCACCTCTAGTTTAATAAATCGATAATGTAATGCATATTGATCTGATATAATTTATCAATGCATTCTTAAACAAGAATGGTGTTTCTATAGAGGTCGTAAGTTATTTAAATATAGATTAAAATATATTAGAATAAATTCTGACTATATAAATTTAGTTACATTACCTCTCCCCATCAGCATCAAGCAGTATTTGTAGTAGCCTTGTATCACGCCTCATCGCTATAGTTTTTTTCTTCACCAACCTAGGAAATAACTGGGATAGCTTCTAGGGAAATGCATGTCTATTCTTTGTATCCACCTTTATATATTGATAGAGCTAATATTTTTATCATTTTTAATATTATTTTCAATGATTTAATCTTATACAATTTTTCAATTTGATATGATTTTCATTATTTTAATATTTTTTGTGTGTTTTGGGAGAAAAATGGAAAGTTGCTTAATTTTGGAAAATTGAAAGATTTTAGTAACTATATTAATTTGAGAATAACTTTTATAATAAATATAAAATTAATGTGATTCATTTTTTAAGGTCCCTATATTTGTTTTCTACAACTTTTTCTTCTGGAATAAAAGTTAATTCGTCCATCTAATGCCCCAAAAAATCAATCAATTTCAAAAATCATTCTATATGACCGCATGGACCCCACCTCACTAAATTAATTATAAATAATTATAAACACCTCTAATTGGGGTTATTCTAGATTTATTTAAAATATAATTTAATGGGGAGTCTTCATGTTAAATATAATAGATATTGGACTTAATTAAAGCCATCCTTGGATGGTCAACTTTTGGGTGCATATTTTGGAAACATTCTTACTGAATAAAGTTTCAAAAGTAATGGGCTATATATTTTTTTCACAGTTCAGAAGGAGTTGAAATTTCTTGGGTGGATAGATGATTAATTTTCAAACAACTTTCAAGAAGTAACCTTCCCAAAATTCTATCACTAATGTGCCCTAATATGATAAATATTTCAGTTGATGGAATATAGATGAGATCTTAAAGAGAGATTTAGAAGATCTTGAAAATAAAGATGAAGCGGGCCACGATATTGGGTAGGACTTTTCTATAAAAGGATCCATCCACCTCTCTTCTAAGACATTCTAGAGTATCTTGTACTAGAGGTAATTTTGGGACGACATCCATCTTTAGGATTTTGCATTCTTTTCTTTTTATTTTACTTTTATTTTCCATTGTAACACATTCATATTTTTATTAAAGTGTTTCCCTTTCTTCTTCCACCCTTAATCTAATTTTTATCTCTCTTCTATCTTCCATCATGATCCCTTTTCACTTATAAATGGAAATTAACTAACCTGAGGCTTGTCCCTGGGGGAGGTTTCACAGTGTTCTTCCTTATTGGACTTCAATTAAAAATGTTTTAAATCTATTTTTAGTGGATGTGAGGGTATTGCACGGGTGCAGTAGTCATCGACCATGGAATTATTCTTAATTACATTTATTTTAATTGATTAATCATTTTCCCAACTTTATCTTAGGAAAACCCTTCATACGGTGGAGTTGGGGTTTCTATAAGGGTTGAAATGGAATACAGTGGATTCAGGTCTTTTAGGAATAGCATTCTCGATTGAGGTGTTACCCTATTTGATTATTGGAGGAGGTGTGGTATGGTATTCTGGATGTATGCTAAAATCACACACTCAATAAATAAAATAAAATTAATTCATTAATGAGGTTTCACCAAATTAATTATCAAATTTAATTTAAACAACAATTAAATAATGAAAGAACCCGCGTTATCCAACCCTAGAACCATGTTCTTTCTTCCCTAATTTCATTTTTTCTGCATCTACATCTGCATTTAGATTTAAAGTTTTCATTTCATTATTTTAATTTCACATTTTTAAAAACTAACACCATTAATTTCAATAAATATTAAAAAACAAAAAAAAAGAATTAGATTAGGTGAATTAGAATTAGCGATTTAACCGACTGCAATGCTCCTCAAGTGAGATGACCCTAGCCATCCAATTTGTTTCACTAGGAAAATTAACTTTATTTTACCATGCCCTATAATAGGAGTGCAACAAAATTGGCCCCATTTCTAGGTATCTAAATAGTTATTTCTACCACTTTTTCAAAATTCACATTTTTGTAAATATTTTTCTTTGTTTTCATTATAAAAAAATTTAAAAAAAAATCTTTTTTCATGATGTATTCAAATTCAAGTTATTATGTATGGGAATATTAAACGTAGGTGAAATATCAAGAACCATAAGTGGTTTATAGAGATCTAAATAACCAAGTGGAAAGTATTAGAAATACTTTGGATAAATTGGGGAGGAAAATGGAAGGAGAATTTGACTATGTTCATGCATTGATAGAGAAACCTGGCCCTAAACCATAAAAATAACCTGAGGTAGTGGTGGAAGAAATTTCACCCCTCATCATTGAAGAACTAGAGGATGTAAATGTGGATGTACTTGAAGATTCATTTATCCTCAATCATTCAATTCTTTTGGAGAAAGACTTGCCTGATAAGCCAAATATAGGAGATCAATAGGAATTAGATAAATTCTACAATGAATATGAGAAACTTCTTGATATCTATAATCCTTGCAAAGAAGAAGATCCAATACCACTGAAAGAAGACACCACCCAATTGGTGGAATTTAAATTCAAGATGGAGGAGCCTGACTGCCTACCTTCATCCAATAAAGATCGACTCCAAGAGGCACTTTCAATTAAAGATTAGATTAAAGCCTAAGAAACTCAGAGAGATGATAAAATATTGAACTCAAAATATTTTAATTTTATTGAAAATAATTTGAGTACCATCCCTAATAGTTTTGAATTTTCAGATTCTGTCAGTTCGTATTACGCCATGGAGGATGAATATGAAAAAGAAGATGTTCGTGTTGCAGAACACTTGGAGCTCCTAGAAGACATTGAATATTCACTAGATGGAATACAAGAAGATAAAGATAATGTTTCACAAGTAGCAATGAATGAGGAGGAGGTTTTATACTTCATCCTACCCTCACCATGCAATATGTACCACATTGTGAAGGGGGGGATCTGGTGTACTCTATCCATGGAGTTCTCCTCAATAAGAACAAATAACTACAAGCTGGGAAAATCCATATGTGGTGGTTCAAGTTAAAGAAACTTTATCCACCATTAGACTTTGGATAATAGTTGGTACTACCCACTAGAGGCTGAAAACATTCAAGGCCCACTTTGGGGATCATACCAATATTTATCTTTAAATGCTTTCTAGGAATTTAAATTTAAATTTCCTTTTTTAGATTAGTCCAGCATGCGGCTCACTCCCTATTTTCATTTTAAGCTTAAGTGAAATTATCCTTGTGATTAATTGAGTAATTTTATTTTGTAGGATCATGATGGTATAAGGAATCACCAGACGTTGGTGTAAAAGGACTGTATCTTTATTTCAAAAGGTATTTTACTTTTAATTTTTAACTTTTAAACTCCTTACATTTTTTCCAAATCATGATTTAAAATTTAAAGATAAAATTGCATTCCCACACTTGAATTCATGTTTTACTTGACTTATCTAGGAGACATGAGTTTCTTAGAGATCCAGTGATTCCATGTTTTATATTTCAGTGTTAATGATATTGAATGAATAAAATGTAAAATTGAATGATTAAAATTAAGCATGGATATTTAAATGAGGAATCATGATTTGAGGGAATTGGTTGATTCATATAAATGAAATTTCCTTACCATTTTTCATGATTTGAATTTTTGAAATTCATGTGAATTTATTTGTTATTATTAATCATTCCTTGAGTGATTTTACAATATTATATTACCATTCCTGAAAGGATTCCTAAACCAAATACTTCCTATTTTATCTTGATCATATTTCTTGAGTGATCTTGGGACATGTCACTGACCAAAAATTTCATTTGAACTTGTCAAATCTATGACTATGAAAAAACATATTAAAAATGATTGAGGCATATTTTGAAAAATCTTTATTTCATAAAATACGACCTTTACATCAATCATTATTTTAGCCCATAGAGACCATGATTGAACTTTATAGGGATAATCCATATTTCAATCCACTTTTATCCATTATTCTCCTACTCTTGGTATTTGTATAATATTTTAAAGTTGAAGTGTAGGGGTGAAATAAGTCATGGTGGAAGGGATTATTTTCATTTTAAGGAAAATGTGTGGGGGTGCTATTATGTTAATTGAAAAAGGTTTTGAAATCATTCATTTTACTTCATTTTTATTCCCCTCATGAATTAAAAAAATAGAAAAAAAAAATGAAAACGGGTTATGATTTGGGAAAACCAAAAATCTCCATTTTCCAGACCAAAGATATTCTGATTATATGTGGCTAGGTGATAAATGTGAGGTTTTATCTAATCATAACTTTATAATAAAAATTATAAAAGAAAAAAATAAAGAGGGTGCACAAATCATTCATTATGCTTTACTTGATCATGACCTTACTTTGAGTTTTGGGGAAGTTGGTGTTTCTACTTTGAAGGGGAGAAATTCATTACACTTTTATTTATAATATCATGCATTGTACTTAATAGATAAACCTTTTCCTTGAGCCTTAATTTTTAAAAGCATAAATAACCTATCAACCCTAAGCCTTAGAGTTATTCAAACCTTTATTACAAGTCCTCGTGATTTTTTGTGTCTTTTGTCTTTACAAAGTGGATAAAGTAGTTAATTTACAATCCTATAGATAAGGATCATGTTCTCATGATATGAGCATAACTCCACTCGAATTGTATCATGAGAGATGAGATAAAATATTCATGTGAGGTAAATCATGATATGGCATGTTTAATAATAATGAATTGAGGATTATTAATGAATAAAAGAAGAATCCCCGTCATTTTTTCAAAGGGGAAAAGTAAAATTCATGAGTTGATTGTTTCTTTGAAAATTGGGAAATTAAATTTATACTTTATGTGAAATTTTAAATTATGATTTGACATTGAAAATTGTTTGATTTTATTTCATTGGAATTTAAATATTGGTAACATTGGTGCCCTCGGATTTTTAATGTTGAGATTTCATGTCTGGGGACAATCATGGTTTAAGTGTGGTGGAATTGATAGAGGTAATGTTTTCATAATTTTTAATAATATTTTCAATTATTTAATCTCATAAAAGTTTTTAGTTTGAGCTGATTTGCATGATTTTAATATTTTTGGTGTGTTTTGGGCTAAAAATATAAAGTTTTTTAATTCTGGAAAATTGATAGATTTTAATAAATATGTTAATTTGAACATGAATTTTATAATATAGATCCAATTAATGTGATTATTTTCTTTTAATGTCACTATATTTTTTTTTCTAAAACTTTTTCTTCAGGAATAAAAGTTAATTTGTCCATCTAATTCCCCCAACAAATTTAATCAATTTATAACATCATTCTGGATGACCGCATGGACCCCACCTCACTAAATTAATTATAAATAGGTCTACACAACTCCAATTGGGGTGATTATAGATTTATTTGAAATATAATTTAATGTGGAGTTTTTATGTTAAATATAATAGAGATTGGACTTAATTAATGTGGTACTTGGATGGTCAACTTTTGGGGGAATATTTTGAAGAAATTCTTGCTAAATAAAGGTTCATAATGGGACATATCCTTTTCTTAACAAGTTATAAAGATATGAAATTTCGTGGTTGGAGAGAGAATTAATTTTTTAACAACTTTCAAGAAGGAACCTTCTAGAAATTCTGTCATTAATATGTCCTAATATGATCAATATTTTAGTGGAAAGAATATGGATGAGATCTTAAAGAGAGATTTATAAGATCTTAAAAATGAATACGACATAGGTCATGGGATTGGGAAAGACTTGGATATAAAAGAATCCCTCCTCCACCCTTCCAAGACATTCCAAATCATCATGGACTAGAGGGAAGCTTGGGACGACATCCATCTTTAGGATTTTTCTTTATTTTCTTTTTATTTTAGTTTTATTTTACACTATAACGCATTCATTTTTTTATTAAAGTGCTTACATTTCTTATTTCATCCTTAATATAATTTTTATCTCTCTCCTGTCTTCTATTGTGATCTCGTTTCACTTATAAATGGCTAGTGACTAACCTGAGTCTTGTCCCTGGGGGAGGTTCTATGATGTTCTTCATTATTTCTCTTCAATTAAAAATGTTTTAAATCTATTTATAGTGGATGGGAGGGTATTGCATGGGTGCGGAAGTAATCCACCATGGAATTATTATCAATTACATTTATTTTCCTTAATTAAACATTTTCCCTCTCTACTCTTAGGAAAAACCTTCATATGGTGGAGTTGGGGTTTCCATAAGGGTTGAAACGGCATACGGTAGAGCCGGGTATTTTAGAAATAACATTCCCGGTTGAGGTGTTACCCAATTTGACTATTGGAAGAGGTGTGGTTTGGTGTTCTGGATGTATGATAAAATCACACACTCAATAAATTAAATAAAATTAAGTCATTAATGAGGTTTCACCAAATGAATTATCAAATTGAATCTAAAAAACAATTAAATAATGAAATAACCCATGTTATCCAACCCTAGGACCAAGTTCTTTCTTCTCTAATTTCATTATGTCTACATCTGCATCTACATTTAGATTTAAAGTTTTCATTTCATTATTTTAATTTCACATTTTCCAAAACTAAAACCATTGATTTCAATAAATATTAAAAAACCCAAAAAAAATTAGATTAGTTGAATTATAATTAGTGATTAAACCGGCTACAACACTCCTCAAGTGAGACGACCCTAGTTAGCCACTATGATGCACTAGGAAAATTAAATTGATTTTTTCATGCCCTACGATAGGCGTGCATCATATATATATAAAGATATTGATGTTTTGTTTTTCTCTCCCTAATCTTGACACCTCTAATCAATGAGGTTTGTTTTTTAGGTGGAATAGGCTGCAGTGAACTAATAATGACCTTTAACTTCTTTTGGACTTAAATATACATTGACTTCTTCTTCCCACTCTCTTACCTCTATAATAGTAGTTTCCCTCATGTAATCTTCGTGAATTTCATGCATGCTCCCCTCCATAGTAGTGAATGAAGTTGTATTTTTTTATTTCTAATTTTTTGGAATCCCAATATCTTCTAAAATAGTGCATTTCTTCTCATTAGGAATTGGTTTCATCTCTTCCTTCTTATTTAGTCTTTCTCTTAAAAGAATAATTTGTATATTCTTCAACTTTAATTTGGACTCTAGTATCCTAAACTTTTTATTGATTTTCACATTCTTCATATAACATCCCATAGTTTCCACAGTTGAAACTTCTCTCACCTGTCCTTTGATACGAATTAGAGGTTTTTTTCATCAACAACCACCTAAATGGGCTGTTTTGTTTCATCAACAAAAAAAGTATGAGCATGTTTTTTTCCACCAATAACCATATGAATAGGTTTTTTACCCTTAGAAGGACTTTATTGTATCCTTTTAGTTCTTTGAGTCTTCATGTAATAGTTGAAACATAAATGAAAACATTAGAAATTAATTTGAAAATAAAGTATAGTTTGGAGAAATATTCTAGTAACATTGCCTTAGGAATTTCTTATAGAGTAGCGTCAACATCTTGTAAACTCCACCTAACAAATAATGGTGTGGCCTCTCTTTTTGGTGGAACATTCCTAGAATTCTCTCCATACCAATATTATAATAGTTAATATTGTTAGGAATAGATCAAGTAACTTCAAAAAACTAACACAGTTGAAAAGCCTTTAATACCTTACCAATAAACTAATAATAGAACCTACAACTTTTAAAGGAGTGGTGAAATTTTTTCCACCAATATAATCAGCTTTTGAGGAATACCAGTAACCCAAGAATAGCTCTTCACTTTTGAGATGTCTTCAAAATATGTGACAAAATTTCAACCCATATAGGAACTGAAAGTGAGGGAAAAAGTGTCATGCATGAAAAAAGGGAAACCAAACATGCCACATCAGAAAAATATTTCTCTTCACTACCTTCAACAGTTTTAATTATAGATATTCATAACACGCCATGTTATAATAGTCTATCAACATGTGTAAACCTATTTGTCAATAGTGATGAAATATTTGGCTATAATGTATAGGCAGCTAAAAATGGTATGTCACCATCCTCAATGCCATATATATGGAAGATGTAGGAATCTATTAATTCCATAATCCTTCCTGCTATTTCAAACATTTTTAAATTGACTTATTACTTCTATATAAAAAAATAAAATTAAGCCGTCATCTTTTTTCAATCATCGAATGACAGTGTGTTATTAAGAAATACTTTAAACAATTGCAAAAATAGCATCCTTTGAAGAAATTTTATGTGATTCTCAGTAAAATTTTCCTTAATCTCATTATATATTTTCCACATCCCAGTCATAAAAGATCTATAATGGTTAGTAGTTTATGTATAGGATTCTTATGTCATTAAAAAATAGTATCCTTAAAAAATTAGTGTCTTCTGTGGAAAATAGTGAAAATAAGAAAAAGCCAGTGGAAATTCCAACTAGAAAAATGTCGTACAATTTTGTAAATTGTTCTCTATTATTGAATTACCACTAGGAATTATTGTTAGAAATTTTAAAATGATTCGTTTGACTATTCTATAGTTGGAAATTATAATTGAATTCTATTCAGAATTTATAGTGTCAATTTCTACAAGAACTTTCCACTGTGAAATGCCACTTGTAATTTCCACAATTAATTTCTAGTGGAGGTTTCCACTGTGAATGTCTAGTTTGAATTCCTAGTAGTGGTTTCAACTGTGAATGTCCAGTGGAAATTTCCACTAGGAAAGACCAGTGGGAATTCTCAGTGGGATTTTCATGGGGTAATTTACACATGGAAATATCCACTAGCAATTTGAATTGGAAATTTTCATCTCATTGAAGTATAATTTATTTTTTATTTGTAAATTATAATTGAATTTAATTAGGAATGAATACTAGAGAGTACATTGGAAATTTCTATTGAGAATTTCCAGTGGTAATTTCCACTAGAAATTTCTACTAGGAATTACCACTAGAAATTTCCAATGTGAATTTTCACTGGGAATTGTTGGTGTAAATTTTCAATTGATTAGAAATAATTTTTTACTAGTTAGAATTTATAAGTGAATATAACCAGTAATTTCCACCGGTAAATTCCTCTAGTACTTTCCAATCAATTTTCTACTGGGAATTCACATTATGTAACTAGTGTCACTTTCTAGTATGGAATTTCCATGAGGTAATGACAGTGATAATTTCAACTAGAAAAATACCCAGTGGAAAATATGACTACTGGAATTTCCATTTAGATTGAATTGAAAATATCATCTGGAAGTTTAAATGTGGACATCAATCAATTCAAAATTACAAATATGTTTTAGAATCATTTTAAAATCGTTAATAGAAATTTATAGTTGTAATCAATTTTTATTTATTGTGGGAATTCCCAGTGGAGTCATAAAATATAAATTACTAGTGCATAAAAATGTTGAGTAAGAATGTATACTTTATATTTCCACAGGGAAAGACTAGTGTAAAATCCCATTGAGATTTCCATAGGGGGTGTCTATAGGTAAATTTCCACTGGGAATTATCATTGGAAACTTTCAAATAATTGAAGTAAAATTTATTATGTATATGGAAATTATAATTAAATTTAATTAATAATGACCACTGGGGATTATACTGGTAATTTCCATTAGGAATTTTCACTGGGAATTTCTAATGGGAATTGCCACTAGGAATGTCCATTGGGAATGTCCACTAAGAATGTCCACTAGGAATGTGAACTGGGAATTTCCACTGGGAATTTCTATTGGGGATTTCCATAGAAAATTGCACCTGGGAATTTCCACTGGGAATATCTATTGGTAATTTCCGCTGGTAATTTCCCCTAGGAATTGCTAATGGGAATTTCCACTGGTAATTTCCACTAGGAATGTACACTGGTAATTACAACTAGAAATTTCCACTTCAAATTGTCACTAGGATTTTTTGGTGGAAATTTTCAATTGATTATAAATAATACTTTACTATTTGGAATTTGTATGTGAAGATAATAGGGAATTTCCACTGGGAATTTCCTCTTGGACTTTCCATTAAAATTTCCACTCGGCATTTTCACTGTGTAAGTCACTGGAACTTTACACTCTAGAATTTCAAGTAGGAAATAATTGTGGGAATTTCAACTAGAAAAATATCTAGTGTAAAATTCAACTTTTAAAATTTCCAATTATAGTGCATTGAAAATATCATCTGGAAGTTGACAGTTGAAAACCAATAAATTTGAAATTAAAAATATGTTTTGGAATCATTTGAAAATATTGAATATAAATTTTTTATTTTAATCAATTTTGAATTATAGTGGGGATTCCCAGTGAAAATATTAAATATAAATTATTGGTGCATAAAATTTCTAAGTAAAAATGCATACTTGGAAATTCCACTGAAAACACAAGTGGGAAATTTCAAGTGTGAATTCTCAGTCATAATTCTCACTAAAAATTCCCAGAAATAATTTTTAGTGAATAAAAATTATCATTCATAATACCTATAATAAAAATATGGTTATCAAATTTTGTTTAAAACAAATTTAGATCATTTGAAGCTAGTTCTAAATCCTTTTACACCTTTATCTCAACTTCAAGATTAACTATCCTTGTTTCAATTTCAGAATTCAATAGAGTGTTATAGTTTGAAAAGAAATCAAGGATTTTTATTTCAATCTCCATCATAACAAACTACACAACCATTTTGGTGTGCTTATCATTTATAGGCTTTAAAGGTATGGGTTTTTCATCCACAATAAGATCACTTATCTCAACTATAGTGTCTTACCCCATAATTTATGTCACGGTACCCTGAGACAGTCAGCCATATGACCTCAATCACGCCTCCTCGAATGCCAGCGTTTTCCGACTAGCAGTGAGGGCCTAGGGTGTGTCTGTGGGGAGACTATTCCCTCATGATTCGGAGTGTAGTATAGTGGTAAAGTAAATATGATGAATAGTGGAAATAGAAAAATACATTCAGTAGTGGAATAATAAATATAAATCATCTATAATAGTAAAAAAATGGAAGGTGAATCATAAAAAAATATAAAAATTATGATGATGATGATGCTATTAGGTAGATATACAAAAATGAGTACATCAGGATGTATAAGAAATAGGCATATTCCACATGCTATAAAAAATACTAAAAGACTAAAAAAATCTACTACTAGAATCAAGAGCATAGACTCAGTCCTTTGCTCTCATACTCTATCCCCTAATTGAAATCAAACATCAAAAGTTGGTTGATTCCCTTTATCTACACGTATAGTCATGAAGTCTGCTTGGGTATCAAAGGCGGTCTGAGAAGGGTGTGCAATATACTTAGTATGTCACCACCAATGGTATATAGATCAATCCATTTTTGTGTATATAAAATGAGTTGTGTGATGATAATAATAAATTCAAGTAAATGAATGAATAAAATTAATTGGTTTGGGTTCCTCATGTGATACCCATCTGACTCTACCTACTTAGGCCTAATCCAGATGAGTATCACACCAGGAGCACTATAACTACCCAACAACATAGAGTCTGTCCAAGGTGATTCGTAAGATATCCCAAGTATCATTCTAGGTGTTTTGTAAACATTTCCCTCTCATCCCGTCCTAGGTATCTCATGTAGGGGACCGAGTACCACTTGTGGCATGGTGTAACCATATCTCCAATGAGCTCATCTACGGTTTCTCCCCTATTGAACCGGTATCAATAATGGGTATATAAACTGCATGATGACCCTGTCCAAGGAAAATACAGGTATCGCTCCTGGTGTATCTCACAAATCCAAGTACAAATAACGGTGAGCCCATCTAAGGCATCCTTAAGTCAAGACCCCTATATCGCTCTCGACTCATATGAAGGTAAGGCTTAGCAATAAAATCTTAGGTCATCTAATAAGTAATTGTATGTATAACACATTAGACAATTTAGCTAATCATTTAATTCAAGTGATTCCACTATGGCATATGGCCTAAGTCATAAATAAAGGGCATATAGTATGGACCATAAGGCTTAAGGGCCTAACTCATGGTCGTTCAATTCCTTTAAGAATTTATCAATCAAAAAAATTATTAAAATGAAACTACGCACCTCAATGGTGGTTTAATAGTTCAAGGTAAAAGGGAATTTAGGCCACTAAAGAAGGGAACACCCATGGGGTGGCTCTTGTCAAAGTGAATAACTCAAGGGTGTGATTTACTACTAGCTAGGACCGTATAGAGCATAATAAATACAGTTAATTTAATTTTACAAGGGTTTAGGGGGCATAAAAAGAGAATTATGGCACATGGAATGATGGTGCATAATATAAATGAAATGAAACTTAGGTAAATAAGCTAAAACAACTACCTTAGGTTTGTATCTCTCTCCTCATCCAGTTTCAGCCCTTGAATCAAACTCAAATGAGATATATATTAAGAATCATCAAATACCCAAAAAATGGGGAAAATGAGGTCATACAAAAAGATAAAAATAGAGGAGAAGAGAACCTAGGAATATAATGAAGAGTATTAAAGAGCTTAATCTTAGGTCTCCAATGCATCTGACGGTGAATGGAATGGATGAAGAATGAAGGATGGATCAAAAATCCTAACCCAACTTGGGAGGAGAGCCCTCATGCATGGGATTCCCACTAGAGGAGGAGGAAAAGAGATTTGAGGGTTAAAAATAACATGGTAAAAAGGTTGATTTAACTTTTAAAATTGGGTTTTCATGGTTTGGAAGAACTGTTGGACAAACCGTGTGCTAACCATATGGTATCTACTACCTAGGGAACCCCCTCACACAGGTTTTCCACATGGTTTGACTAACCATGTGCAATCTATGAGAAATGTATATGTGACTTGGTTAAGATAAGTCTAATATTCATGCACCCAGAAATGAATGGTTATAGAGAAATTATGTAGCCTTCTCCTTCCCACTGAGTACCTACATGGTTAAGTCACATGGTTAGCACTAATTGTGCGCTAACTGTATGGCTCACCCTGTCCTTCCAATTCCTGGAGCTCCAGGTTTCAAACGAGCATTGGACTCTCCAAGACCACTCCTTATCCATTATATCACCTTAATAGAATAAAATGGGAGGTTTTGAATAATAAAAAAAGGATTTTTACCTCTCCAAAAAGTCAATACATTACAACATCCCTTTCTTAAGACAACTCATCCCTGAGTTACCCCTCTGAGGGTGGTAGAACATCATCTGAGAAAAGTTACAACCACTGAGCACATACATCGGTCTCCCTCTCCAAAGTATCATCCTATAAGTTTCTACGCTTCCATAACACTCATACCAGGGGAATAGACTTTCCTCAAAGTGCCTTCATTCTCTGATCAATGATACGTATCAGATGCTCCTTGAAAGATTCATATGCCTCTAGCTCAATATCTGCAGGGTCAATCAGATGAGATGGGTTAGCATGATAATGTAAAAGTTGAAATATGCGGAATATGTCATGTATGGCATGATACCTTTTAGGTAACAAAAATAAATAGGTTATTGTCCCAACTCTCTCCATGATCTCAAAAGGGTCGATGTAATGTGGTGATATCTTTCCCTATCTCTGAATCTATCTATGGAAAAATATTGGAGATACATGTAGAAAGACTCGATGTCCCGCTTCAAACTATAGAGGTCAATAATGATGATCAGTATGAGACTTATACCTAGACTAGGATATATCCATATACTTTTGAATCAAATGTACTTGCTCTGAATTCTTCTGAATGAGACGTGGACCTAATAGTGCTACCTCACCTACCTCTAACCAGAACAGAGGTGAATGACATGGCCAACCATAAAGGGCCTCAAATAGTGCCATCTAAATCATTTCCTAAAATATTTTATTGTGGAAATATCGATGATAGGTATATATTTCTCCCATGAACCTATAAAAGTAAGGATACATGCTCGAAGCATGTCCTCTAACACCCGTATCATCCGCTCGAACTTCTCGTTAGTATAAGGGTGATATATTGTACTAGAGAGCACCTATAAACCTGGTACCTTATGCATACCCTGCCAAAACTATGACATAAACCAAGCATCTCACTCTGATACAATAGAACAAAAAACACCATGGTGGTGCACAACCACTCAAATATATAGCCTCTCAAGTTTATAAACTGAGAAGGTCTTCTGGATAGGAAGTGTGAGACCTTGGTCAACCTATCAATGATCACCCATATTGTATCACTTCCTTGTGGTGATCTCATAAATCACATCACAAAACCCATGGTGACATTATTCCATTTCCACTCAGGAATAGATAGAGGTTATAGAAGTCCAACAGGCCGCTGGTTCTCTACCTTCACCTATTAAAAGGTGGAGCATCAAGTGATTAAACATTCAATCTACATCTTCATACTTTTCCACCAATACTAATGACGTATATCTCAGTAAATATTGGTAATACTAGGTATAACTTCCCAAATAGAGGCATGAGATTCATGAATCAACTCTTATCTTATATCAGTAGGCACCCACACACACACACATGGAAGAGTAGAGTCTCATTCCAGTCAACAACCCAACCAGGCAGTGGGTTCTCACCTAAGATGCTCTCCCTTAGATCGAGTCCCTTGGAATATGATAGTTCTATCATCCTCACCAATTTCAGATGCGAGGATCTCACTGTTAAAGATGCTAAAATGGGTTTCCCAAGACATTTCTGAAACCCCGGGTGTATTTCATAAAATATATCTATCAACTGCCACTCACTACTGGACTCTTGGATGGCTTGTGTCTAAGTCTTTCGGATCAAGGCGTCAGCTACTGTATTAGCCTTTCTAGGTGTATAAGCAAGTTCAAAGTCAAATGAATGCAAGTACTCAACCCACCTACACTTCTTTATGTTCAAGTCTCGATGTGTGGAGATATATTTGAGACATTTTTGATCTTTTTAAATAATGAATCTCTCATCCAACAAGTAGTGCCTATAACAACGTAAGGCATGGACCACAACAACTAGCTCGAGGTCATGTATAGGGTAATTCTGCTCATGAGGTCTCAACCAGTGGGACTTGTATGCTACAACCCAATCACCCTACATCAAAACAACTCCTAGATCAATTCCTAAAGCATCATAGTAAACTGTATATCCTCCATCCGACTCTATAAAAATTAGGATCAACACTGAAGTCAGTCTCCCTTTAAACTCATGAAAGGTTGTCTCACAAGTGTATAACCATACGAATTCCAAACTCTTTTTAGTCAATCCCATGAGAGGTTCTACTAAGTGAGATAAATCTTATATGAATCTCCTATAGTATCCATCTATCCCCAAGAAGTTTTTTATGTCAAATATGCTCTTTGGATACTCCCAAGAAACCATGGAGATCACCTTATCTTGGTCAATAGATATGTCTTCCTATGAAATAACATATCCCAAGAAGTGAACCTTATTGATAAAAAAGTGTCATTTGATAAGATTTTCATATAACTGGTTCTCTCTATGTATATTCAGCATGATATCAAGATAGTTGTAATGGTCATGCCTGGCCTGAGAATACACTAATATTTCTTCTAGGAAGACTACCAAAAATGAGTCCAGGTATGAGTGGAAAACCTTATTCAATGGATCCATAAATATTTTTGGTGAATTTTTAAGGCTGAACATCATAACCAGATACTCATACAAGACATACCTACTCTGAAACATTGTACATGGAATGTCTAATTGTCTCACATGAACTTAATAGCCCAACCTAAAATTGATCTTAGAGAAAATTTTCAATCCCTATAGCTAGTTGAAGAGGTCATCTATACGGGATAGTGGATACCGGTTCTTCACTATAAGCTGGTTAAACTATTGGTAATCTATTCACAACCTGAATATACCATCTGCCTTCTTGGTGAAAAGGACATGTGAACCCCATGGTGAAGTTCTAGGTTGGATAAAATCCTTCACCTCTAAATCTTCTAGCTATTTCTTGAGGTTCAAAACTTTGTAGGTGCCATCCTATAGGGATGAATGGACACTAGTGATGCACCTAGAACTAGATTAATGGTGAACTCCACCTCTCTCACAAAAGTTAATCCAGAGAAATATTTAGGGAATATGTCCCTGAAAAGATCTAAAACAGAAGTAAATTCTACAAGCTACATTCCCTAATCACTCATAAAGAGACTCATCATCTAGGTTGTCACTCTGCCCAGCCCATGACACTCAAGCTCAGCTTGACATGCTTGGATATCCCATTTTTTATTATGAACATAAGAACTACCCTTGGGTGACGTAAAGGGAACCATCCAACATTATAAATCATCATGGTCATTGTAAGGTACAAGCTAGTCTATTTTGATAATAACATTAAATCCATCAAGGATAAAGAAGCTCAATAGGAATTGGTACCCACCTATCTCAAGGGGTCACTACTTATACTGGTTTACACTCTCTGATTGGACTCCTAACGGTGTGTTTAGAGTGATCATTCCACTGAAGTACTCTATTTAAAGTCCCAAACCTTCCATAATTGTAGTAGATATAAAGGAGTGTGATGCACCTATATAAAATAGAGAAGAAACTAAAGTAGTGGATACCAGAATAGTACCTTGTATTGTAGAAGCCCCTGGACTCTGATCCTTAGGTGTAGGTTGCACTATATAGATATGGCCTGAACTGTGGCCCTAAGATAAAACCATCCTTACCTAGGTAGATATTCTCTATTGGTGTTGAACCTCATATGTCTGAATACCTCATTCATGGATACCTCTTCAACTTGATCAGAAGATAGTAGACCAAATATCATCTTGATGTGGAGATACTAATCCTACACTTGAAATCAGTGTCGGTAAAAATACCTTATCAAAAGATACAGGAGGGAAAATTTTAGCAGAAACGTTGCAGGTGACATATCATACCACAAGCTTGGAACTTTATCGTGTTCCTTGTACACTGGGGTTTTCTATGGCCTATCCTACCACATTGGTTCCACCCCGCATAGCTATTAGTGTGTTTCATTTGGCGGGTACTTCCCCCACGTGCACCCTCAAAATGACATTTCCTGCCACTAGATAAACCACCACCCTTCCTAGAATATGAACTACCCTGGATCACATTACCACCTTTCCTCAGGTTCCACTCTGTGATAAGGAACTCTTTGACTGTCTATGTAATAATGGTAAATTAGAAAGCATTCCCCAGTGATCAGATGGCATATGCATTCCCATCCTCAAATATTCTTACAATGGTTAGTTAATCTCCAACAAGAGTCAGTGTGAAACACTAAATCTCAATGAAATGAGAAAAATACTCCATTATCGACATGGAACCCTGATGTAGGTGTATAAACTCCCAGGAATAATCTTCTCACAATGTCTAGGGGAAATAATAGTCATTGAAATCTATTTGGAAGTCCACCCAGACCATACCCTAATGACGTCTATCCTGGGAAATGACATCCCACCAATTTTTAGCAGAATCATGTATTATATAGGTAGTGAGTTTGACCCTTTTCTCTGGAGCTGTATCCAGATGATCTAAAATCAAAAGTATAGCCTCTTTCCAAGACTCAAAAACCTAGGGACCTCCATCCCCTGAAAAGGTGGTAGGATGTCACTACTGTAATTCCCACATTAACTCTGCCATAGTAGGGGTAGGTTGTAGAGGTCCCTAAATAGACTTCATAAAGTGGACGAATCTATCTCTAAATTAACTATTGGCACCCAACAGAAGATCTATAAGAGGTGCCTCATGTGGAACTATAGGAGGTACTACTAGTGGATCAGGGACCACCACCTTTGGAGCATGGTTGTCACCACTCTCCTATAATATGACAAGAGGACGTCAAGGTGGAATAGGTATACAATTTCTAAGTTCACACCTCAGATAAGTTTCACAGCAGATGGGGAAAGTGATAAAGGAAGTAACATGCATAAGGCCTCCCTATGAATAAGTCACGCCTCTCTACCTACTCTTAAAGCTAAAACTACATGGTAATAAAGATTCATAGAAGGATCATAGGAGACATAGTATACTTCCCACTACTAAGGTCAATTCGGGGTCAATCTCTCATATAGAATTAGAGGTTTTGGTATATAGTGTGTCAATTTCAAGGTATAGAGGAAAACACTTTTTACATTAAAATTTGAATCCCCATTTAGTAGTAAACATTTCATTCTAAAATTTTAATTTATTGAAATTAATTCTTATTTTTTTAGATACAGGCATCTCAATCCATTTAATTGCATCACCAAATCCAAAGTTATAAAGGCCCAAACTCTTTATAAATTGCAATTGGTACACCAAGTAGCTGCGATATGACCTTTACATTCTGTATCAGGATGTAACAAGTTATATATAGTGACTTTATTGAATGAGAACCATTACCAATTTATATAAGTACTTTCTTCTTAAATTTTAATTGGCATTCATCAATCAAATAAAATAATATTTCAACTCATAGAACTAGTGGTTTATGGCTCAATAGTGGCATAATTTGTTAATGATGGTGTCATCGTCAATTTATCCAGGAAAACACCATTTAGATTGATGTAGTCACTTTAATTAATCCAATTATGTTACTCCTGTAAGAAACATTAGCACATTTTGATATATATATCAACCAAGGCACATGCAACAAGCACATGAAACATAGGCAATGCACAAAAAAATATAGACATGGAATGGCATAATGTATAACATTTAAGTACTTTGGTGTCTAGTATGATGCATGAAATGATACACCCTCACCTCATCAATTCAAAATATAATAAATACCATCATAATAATATCAATGATAATAACATGACAAAACAAGTGCATCACCCAACTCTGAAATCAATAAAACAGAAAAAGGTGAAAAATATAACATCAATAACCCATCCTAGGTAATTTGGATTTCTACTATATATGGTTTGTCTACTCCTAGGCATAGGCTCGTTACCAAATTTCAGTACATCCCAGTCTCATGTCTAATACCCAAATAATAAGACAAAAGAAAAAAGTGCTCTAATATAACTTTGTATCATCCCACCCCATAAGCCACGTATCGGTGCCCCAAAACAGTTGACCACATAACCAAAAGTGTGCCTCCACATGCACCAGATACTTCCAAATAGTAGTGAGGGAATATGGTGTGTTCGTGGGGAGATATGATCTCATGAGTTATAATGTAGCTCAACTGTAAGGTAAATATAATAAACAATAGAAACCAAAAAAACATGCCATGTGGAATGATAAAAATAAATCATCTAGAATAGTAAACAAATGTAAGATTAATAATAAAAATATACAAAACTAACAATGATGAAGATATCAGGTAGCAATAAATGAATGATTACATAGGGATTCAAGAGAAATAGGCATATGTCACATCCTATACGAAAAGTAAAAAAACTATTACTACTAGAATCAAGAGCATAGGATCGGTCCTATTCTACCTTAATCCATCCTCGAATTGAAATCAAATATTAGAAGATAGAAACTTCTCTTTATAAACACCTGCAGTCATGAAGTATGCTTGGGTACCAAAGGTGGCCCAAGCGGGGTGTGAGATATAATCATTAGGTCACCACCAACAGTGTCTAGATCAATCTAGTTTGTGCATATAAAATTAGAAGTGTGATGATAATAATAAATTAAAGGCAATAAATAAATAAAATTCATCGGTCTAGGTTCCTCTTTGGATACTCATCTGACTCTACCTGCTTCGGCCTAAGCCAGATGTCTCTGAACTAGGGTGAACCTGTACAAGTATGATATAAGGCATAAAGTTTTATAATAAATAAGGTATAAAGATATGGACCTTGCTTGATCTTATGATTTTTCTTGGCAGATGTGTCCCTGACTTAGAAAGTTTTCACAAAAATGATTTAATATAAGGTATCATTAGATTTCAATAAACTGGAATCATGGTCCCATCTAAGTAAAACTGTATAAGAAACCTGAGTATCACACCAGGAGCACTAAAACTACCCAACACCATAGATTCCATACAAGGTTATTTGTAAGGCATCCCAAGTATGACTCTAGGCATGGTGTAAACATGACCCTCTGATCCCATCCCAGGTATCTCATATAGGTGATCGAGTATCACTTGAGGTATGGTGTAACCATCTCTACAAAAATATCATCCATAGTGTCTCCATAAGGGAACCGGTATCTCCCATGGGTACATAAACCACCTAGTGATCTCATATAAGAAAAATCCAAGTATCTCTCCCAGGATGGCTAAAAATTCCAACTATAAAGCACGATGATCTCTTCCAAGGAGTCCTTAAGTCAGGACCCTTGTATCGCTCTCGGATCATATGAAGTTAAGGATTAGTAATCAAATCTTAGGTCATATAATAAGGCATTGAATGTAAAACATAATAGAAAATTTATCTATGTATTTAACTCAAGCGATTCCGCTACAACATATGGAATAAGGAATAAAACAACAACATAAAGCATAAATCATAAGGATTAAGGGCCTAACTCAATTCCATTAAATTCATTTAAGAATTTCTCATTCAAAACATTTATTACAAGGAAACAACACACTTCAAGGGTGGTTTAATATTACAAGGTAAAATAGAATTTAGGATGCTAAAGAAGGGCACACCCATGGGGTAGATCTCATTAAGGCGAACAACCAAAGGGTGTGATTCGCTGCTAGCTGGAACTATATAGGTCATAAGAAAGACATATAATTTAATTTTACAAGGGTTATGGGGCTTTCTTTAGATAATTCTATAATGTGGCATGAATTCACACAATGTAAATTCAAAAAAAACGTAGGGAAAGAATCTGAACCACCTAGCTTAGGTACATAGCACTCTCCTTATCCAGTGTCAGACCATGAATTAAGCTAGAATAGGAGATATCAGAAGAATTTTCAAATTCCCTAAAAATGGGAAAAATGAATTCACACCAAAATAGTGAAATAGAGGAGAATAAAACCTATGAATAGAATTAATAGGATTAAAGAGCTTACTCTTAGCTCTCCAATGCATCATATGGAAAAGGAAACAGACAATGGATAAAGGAGGGATCAAAAATCCTAACTTAGATTCGAAGGAGAGCTCTCACAAATGGGTTGTCTATTGAAGGAAGGAGGTAAAGAGATTTGAGGGTTAAAAATAATAGAGGGAAAAATAAATTTTCACTTTTAAATTTGGGGTCACATGGTTTGGTCGCACGGTTGGCCAAACCGTGCACCAATCATGTGACATCTATTGCCGAGGGAACCCCCCCCCCCCCCCCCTCGCATGGGTTATCCGCACGATTTGACTAATTGTGCACAACCCGTGTGAAATGGATATGTGACTTTTCTTAGACAAGTCACATGGTTTTATGCCATGGACCTCATTGTTAAAGAGAAATTGTGTGGCCTCCTCTTTCCCACTGAGTGCATGCATGGTTAATTCACACAGTTAATACTAACCATGTTCTAACCATGTGGCTCACCCTATCCTTCCAGTTCCTGAGGCTCCAAACTATGAATGATCCCTGGACTCTCCTAGATCAATCCTTAGCCATTACAGAACCATAATATCATAAAACTAGAGGTTTTGGACAATAATACAAGGATCTATACCTCTCTGAAAATCCTATACATTACATTAACCTCCTAAAATTATAGTTTGTGTATAATTTGACCAACTTCATTCTATAAATCATGAAATTTAGTTTTAGTTACATGAATAATTTCACCATTAGAGTTGATAAATGAGTTGTTCAATTTATCACTTTTTTTATAAATCGGTTTCAAGTTTAAGATTCTATTCTTGAATTTAGAAATTTCAATTTTGAAAAATTATAAAAACTTGTTCACTTCATTAACCAAAAGTTCCAATAGGTTCTCATTTAAAGATCTAAAATGAGAATTTATTCATATCCTTTCTAAAAAAATCATTATATATTTTCCATAACTCTTTATCAGTTTGATATATTGAAAATATCTTTGTGAGTTTGTCCAAAACATCACACTCATTATCATTTAATCCATTATAGAAACACTGTAACAAAATGTTAAAAGAGATTCCATGATCAGGACATTGAACTAAAAATCATTGAACATATAACATGCCTCATTAAAACTCCCCTCATTACTCTTACTAAATCTAGTGATCAAAATCCTATTGTTCCTATATCATTAAATAGAAATTCTATGTATTTTCTTTAAAATTCAAATCTATGATTTAATTGTAAAATGACTCAAAAAATCCTTACTTGAATGAGTACATGCACATCATAAAAAAATTAATATAAACTAAAAAATAAAAACAATTTCACTAAAAATTCACCAATAAATTAGGTTCCAAAGATAATTTTATCGATGAAACAATATAGAAAGAAGAATTCAAGAACAGAATTTTTTGTTTTGTTTTTAACTATTTTATTTTGGTTTTTTTTAGTATTTGTTTTTTTTCAATGTCCCAAAGTAACTCAATGCCAATACTTCCTAGGAAACAACACCAAATTTTGATAGGACCAAAGGTCATCACAACCATCAAAATATCATTTATAAAATTGTACCAATATAGCAGTGAAGGATTGAACCCAATGGAAGGAGGGTGAATGTTCTAGGGATTTATTTTATCTCCAAACTACTAAAAAAAACTAGGAAATAATTGATATTTAGAATGAATAAGTGCATAATTTTATTTTTAATCATTAAGTTTTGTGTGAGTGTTGTTAAAATTGATGTTCCAAGGGTTAAGGAGTTGGAAAATAGATGATGTTTCTGGTTTTTATTGTGATGTATTAGCCTAGATCACTCAGTAACAGTAGTCGAACTGGTGTCCCCATGGCCTCATATTCACCTCCATGTATTCTAGAGGCTACCAGCTAGCATTAAGGTCCTATAAGATACAGTGGGGAGACTATACCATCTTGTGTTAAAGAGTAGCATAGTGGTATAATATATGACATAAGCTGTGGAGTCATACTAATAAAAAAGGAAAAACAGATCATAGGTGAATCATTAACTCATATAATAAAAGGAAGAAACCATAACCAATGTCATATACAAAATGATTTCATTTTTGTATGCTATATAAAAGGGGGGAAACAAGAATACATGGCATCAAGCAGGTGTAACAATCTGTACTAAAAATAAAAAAAAGGCTAAAAACTATCTTCAATGGAATCATGAGCATATGCTCGGTCCTCTACTCCTATACTCTATCCTAATATAGAGAATCAAGCATTGTAAGTTGGGCACTTCACTTTATCCATACCTAAAATCATGAAGTATGTTCGGGTACCATCGGCATCCTGAATAGGGTGTGAGATATACTCAGTAGGACAACACCAATGGTGTCTATAACTATCCATCTAGTGGATATAATATGAGTAGTGTGAATATATAGTAATGATAAAGTAGAAATGTAAACTGTAAATGGTTGGATATGGTTCCTAAAGGACACCAGGAAGACACTACCTACATCAGCCCATGCTAGGAAACCTCTGAATAGATGTCACCATGAACATATACATACATATATATATATATTCATGTATTTATATATATTCACTATATATGTAATGACATATATAGATATATATATATAGATATATAGTGCTAAGTAGAACTCAAGGTATAACTCAAGTAACCATGTCTAGTCACTAGAGTCTCATAAAGTGGTAGGGGACACCATGCATGAGTATCATAAATCATAAGGGTCACCATGCCCATGTATCCTAGGTATATGGTACATCATGCTCGAGTATCATTGGTATATGGGACTCCATTCCTGAGTATCATAGGTATATGGGACTCCATACCCAAGTATCACAGGTATATGTAATTCCATGAGCAAGTATCATATCAGTAGAGACATCATGCCTAAGTATCATAATAAATAAGTAGTTTAATAGGCTTTAGTATATGAAAATAAATGTTTTATAATTAATTAGTGTTCCTATTAATCAAGGGAATAATAATTATTTATATTTAATCATGTGACATAGTCACACCACTCATTTTCTATTTAATTCATTATAGTCATTTCATTTAGATTCCAATCCATAACCACTTAAGAGGTGGTTTGGTCACATAATAATTTATAATATCAAGGTTAAATTCCATAAGCACGCCTCAAGGGGTGGCATTAGTCTATAGGAACCTATTCTAACAAGAACAAGGAACCACAAGTTCATTTATATCAAGGAAAACAAATTAATTAAGGTTGAAGTATATTTTTATGGAAATGTACAGAAAATATAGTGTGCATCATCACGATGCATAATATAAAGCAACAATAATTGAGGGATAATTACTATACCACATACCTTATGGCGGTAGATGAGTACTCATCTAATTTCAGCTTCTAATTCGGCCTATAATGGAAAAATCAAAAAACTAGAAACAAACCCTAAAATAGGGCATATTAGCTTGCACTAAAAATAACTCTTAATAATGTTAGATAAACTAATTAAATAAGGTAATAGGTTGAATTTCTTAACTATATGATTCCAATGTGATAGATTATGATGAAATTGGAGTTCGGGTGAGGTAGAGGCTTCAAAGTCTAAGCAAAAGGAGAAGAGTATCTCTCCTTCAATGGGAGGCTGATAAAAAAAGGGAGAGATGATTTTGGGTAAAATTGGGTTTATTTCCCTTTTTTTTTAAAGTGCCATGACATATTTATGATGTGAATAGTATTCACATTGTGAATTTCTCAAGTCAGGGGAAAAACTAATCATGCCCTAAATTAAATTCATGGGGTTTGGATAGAGTGATTCACAATGTGAATTGTATTCACATCATGAATTGGTTTTTTATCTAGGCTCCAGTCCCCTACTACCCTATTCCCAAAAACAAAATGATTGGCCTAAAGGCATTCTTACCTAGTTTAAGTAAAAAATAAAAACTTCGTGAGAGTTAACTAAAATTTAATGGATCCATGAATCATATGAAAAATCTGGGATCTTATAGTATTTCCCCCTTAAAACTATTCATCCTGAGGTTTCCCTTATAAGGGTGGTAATACTTCATCTGAGAACAACTTTGGCCACTAAGAACGTACCTCAGCCTCTCTCTCCCAAGTCTCATCCTATACAAGTCAATGCTTCTATAGCACCTGTACTAGAGGGAAAGACCTGCCTCAGAGGGACTTTGTGTTATGATCAATGATATAAAAAGGATACTCCTTAAAAGAAGAATATTCCTTCAATTCAATATCCTCAGGATTAAAAGTATGAGACGGGTCATCATGATATTGACAAAGTTTTGATATATGGAAGATGCCATTCATGTCTCGATACCTCTGAGAAATAGTTATCTGATAGGATAATTACCTAAAACTCTCTAATATCATGAAATGCCTGACATAATAGAGTAATATCTTACTCTATCTACGAATCCTTATATGACCTAGTCTAGGAAAAACATACAATAAAACATGATCCCCTACCTCAAACTCCAGAGGTCAGTGGTGTTGGTCGGCATATGAATTTTGTATAAATTAAGTTACAAACATATACTTTCTAATAAGTTATACCATCTTTGAAGTCTCATGAATTAGATGAGGTACCAGTATCATTTCCTCTCCTTCCTCTAACCATCATAGGGGTGAATGGAAAGACCTACCATATTGAGCCTCATAAAGAGCCATTTGTATAGTACTCTGAAATTTTTTATTATAGTAAAAATCAATGAGAGGAATATGTTTCTCAGAAGAACCTATGAAATTAAGTAAACGTTCCTAGATCATGTCCTCCAGTACCTATATCACTTGTTCTAATGTTCATTGGTATGTGGGTGAAAGGTTGTGCTCAGAAACACCTACATCTTGAGAGCCTTATATAACCCATTCTGGAACCTCGACATCAAATGACCATCCCCGTCTGAAATGATGGTATGAGGGACCCCTTGTAGGCATATAATCTAACAAACATACAATCTCCCAATATAATCCACTAATAAGTTCTCCCTAATAGGAAGAAAGTGGGTGATATTCATCAGTTTGTCCACGACTACCCAAACTATGTCACTACCTCGAGGAAATATTGACCAACCGATCACAAAATATATAGCGACATAATACCATTTCTATTTAGGGAATGTTAATGGATGTAACATGCTATTAGGCCACTGGTGATCCACCTTCAACTATTGAAGAGTGGAATACCTAGTGAGAAAATATTTTATCTAATGTTTCACCCTAGGCCACCAATACTGGTGGTGTATGTCACAATACATATTAGAAATCCCTAGGTGTACTTCCCATTGTGAAGCATATGATTATATTATCAGTTCCTATTTCATGTATGTAGGCACTCATAAAAACCCATGAATAATATAGCATTCCGCCTTTTTATAACATAAACTTTCATTACATTACACAAAACTGAGGATCTTTAAGGTTTAGTGTCTTGGAAACCAGGAACATAATACATGAAAACAACATAAAACATTCTTATTAAACACTTTAAAGGCTTATCCTTAAGTTCATCCTAGGTTTATTACTGCATATCATAACCCGTGGACATACATCAAAAGAAAGGGTGAGCAGAAGTCCCAGTAAGGGAACAAGAGAAACATTTAACATGTGAACTTGATATACATCAACTATGTCATGAAAAGGAACTTTAAGGCATGAGAAAGAAATCATGTGGCATATCATAATAAAAATAACATTTTTCATAAATTTAAGTTGTGGCTATATCATTTAACATAGACAATCATGAACATATCACCAAGGTCCATCCCCAAGGTTTCATTTGAAAATTACCAAGGTTATTCACCAAGATATCATGAAAATTGTAATCTCTAGTGGTTACATCATTACCCAATGCATTGGAGCGCTATCAGGGCGCACCCTTAAATTTGACTTTATTATCATGTGAGCCACATATATCATCATCAAAAATTTCATAAATAACCAATATAGCATAAAATAAATGGGTTTCATTTCATAATCATAACGTTTTTAGAAAAAAAACTACTTTAAAGACATGATCTTTACGTCACTTTAAACCCACGGAAGGGGAGAGCGGGTCTCATGTATGTAAATCCCAGAATTTAAAATAGAACATTTTGATATATATGTGAATACCCTTGTAGAAATAAGAGCTTTGAGTATTCACTTTATAACATAAAATAATTTTTAGAAAAGAGAGAGGCATTTTGAGACGAAAATTCTGCAGCATAACGGCTATGTTTCGGGTTTTTAGAAAACATTGAAAAGAGAGGGGACATGGTTCAAACATTCATAAATGACCCATAAAACAGTAGAGGGAAAAAATAAGAAGGATATATGAACATGTTAATGAAATTTTAAGGACATACCATTTGAAATGAAAAACATGGAAGGAATACAAAAATTAGATTTCTCTTATGAAAGTTCGGCAGCCTAAAGACGTTACTTAAACTTCAACAAAAATGATTTGAAAAGATCAAATAGGGTCTCTCATCATGTGAACATAAGAGTTCAGTATGATATATATATAGATAATACCCCAACATAATTAAAAAGGAACTTGAAAGACTTGACATGAAAGTATAACTTTGAAAAGAATGAGAAGGGTGAAAGAATCCCTTAAAAATTCGGCAGCCTAACGGCGTCACTTAAACTTCAACAAAAATGAATTGACGAGATCAAATAGGGTCTCTAATCATATGAACATAAAATTTCAGTATGATAGATATAGAGATCATACCCCAACATAGTAAAAAGGAACTTGAAAGACTTGACATGAAAGTAGAACTCTGAAAAATGAGAAAGGTGAAAGAATCCCTTAAAAATTCGGCAGCCTAACGACGCCACATAAACATTCATAAAACGAAATGATGAGAGTAAGAGGGGGTATCTCATCATATGAACATAAAAAGGACAGTATAATGAAGATAAAATAACATCCTCCAACATAAGAACATGGAGCATAAAAGAAATGACATAAAAGATATTACTTGAAAAGAAAGAGAGAGGTCGGATCCCTTACCTTAAAACGTAACTCTTAAAACTCAAAGGTTTGGACCTTGAGGGCTTGGGGGAACCTTGGGAGTAATCCTTGGGAGTTAAGGAGACCAGAACTTCGTTGATAATTATTTTGGAGTCCAAAGGATGAGATAATGTCTTGGTATTTATAGGGAAAGTGAGGGGACAAGGCATTAATGGCCAAGGGACACCTCATAAGTGGGTTTCTCAAAACCATGTGCTCTCCCAAGATATTTCCCATGAAGTTAGGCCACATGGGACCCCCAATACAATAATACATAACCTTTGGTCGGCCAACCCATAAAATATCTCATGACATCATCATGACACAGTTATGATGTCATTAAACATACTGAAACCCTAAAACTGTATTTTTACTATTCACTGAAAATTCAACTTTCTCAGAAAAATCCCAAAATTTCACCTTAACCAAATATCAATGCTCTTATTTCAAAAATGAACTCCATTTTATAAAAATAATTTTCTAAATATTTTTAATTTATTTTTTAAATAAATACACTATTCACCGAAAATTCAATTTTTACAGAAAAACCCCAAAATTGACCTTAACATAATATCGATGCTCTGAGTTCAAAAATGAAATCCATTTTATAAAAATATTTTTCTAAATATTTTTAATTTAATTTTTAATTAAAAAACACTATTCACCCGAAAAAACTAATACTTGAATAATAATTTATGAAACCGTTATTTAACCATTTTATTGAATCACATTACTTAATCAAGGTGCCTAGATTTTATTAATACTTTCTTTAAGTGAGATTAGAAATCCATTTGGTCACAATACTAATCCTAAGCATAAAATCACTATTCATAATTTACTATTCATCAAAAATTAAGTTGATCTTATTAGACTCTAAATTTCGTACTGAACATAATTGTAGAAGACCATTTTTTGAAAATCATTACACGTTTTTAATTATTTAAGGTTTACATAAACATTTTTTAAAATATCCTTTCTCTAAAATTCACCAAAAATATGCATACTACATTTATCCGGACATTTGAAATTTCATAAACATCATCATAAGAAGAAATCCCAATTTTTATTTAAAACAAAGGATTACACAAGGCAGTTATAGTCTCCTTACATATACCCTTATCACACCAGCATAGGACCTAAGTGTAAGGTGTGCTAAGGTGAGAGAATCCGAGGGAGGCTCAGCCAACATCGCACGAGTAGTAATTTCTATCAGTTTGAACTTCTCGCAAAGGCGATCTCGTTCTAGATTCACACGATGAAGTTCATCTTGGGTTTGGTCCAGAGCAAATCCCAGTGGTGCTACTTCCTTCCCAAGTTCTGTTAGATGGGCTTCGATCGGTCCAAGACTACTGGGTGAGGCCATCGAATCTTATTTCTATATTAATTAACCAAGATTACTTGTATTTAGAGACAATAATCAAAACGTTTAGTTTCCAGCGGTCATATTGACCAATGGTCATATAACAGTCAAAACCCAACGGTCTCATTTTAATTATACTCATATTATCAAATGAAACATTTTTGTTGAGTATAAAAATAAAATAAAATAACACACAAAATTAGGAGACAAGATTTATTCAAAATTTCAGGTTGTTACAATATTCCCCCCTTAAGAAATTGCGTCCTTGAAATTTTTAAAATTGGGTTTTGAAATTTCATTGAAAGTCCCACATTGGAAAAGGAGTCAGTAACACTATTACTTTAAAAGAAATAAAGGGAAGTACAAAGGTCACCCGAGTTTACCCATACTAGGATTCCATGGAGGAAAACATGGTTATGGAAGAAAAACAAAGGGTCAAGTTCTGGGGGAGAGTGATAGAAAACATGATTAGGAGAAATTTGAACACGAGAAAATCCCAAACTTATGATGTGTGTAAACGGTATTTGATTAACTAGTAGGAAACGTAAACCAACAACATTTTTGTTTTACGTTTCTTTTCATAATTTTGAGGAATTAATTTACTACATAGAACAAAAATATAAGGAAATATACCTACCTTCATGTAGAGTTTCATCATTTAATAAGTTTCTACCAAAACTAATCTTTTCTCCAAACGATGAGCATTCAAAACTACCTGGTCTCATCAAAACACAAGAATCATCTTCTAGAGAATCACATAATCCACAAAATATTAACTATCTATTTCTTCTATCTTTAAACATTATCCCAAAAACAGAAAGGTTAAGGTAAAACAACTCTTCAAAAAGAAAGAATCCCATTGGAATGGAAACTACTTTTAAATCTTCAAAGTTACATGGTACTACACAAAGTTCATCATAGACCATTCCATAAATAACGGTCCTTAAAATTCCTCAAAATAAAACAAACGAAGATTGAAACCCAAATACAAGAAGGATTTGATAACATAGTCTTCCAAAATAAACTTCATTGTTCATCTCCAAACAACATCAACCACTCCTAACATCTTATAACAAAAGTAGCTAACCTAAACATATTTTACCCAAGATAGGTTAATCATTCCCATAAGTAACCTAAATTACTATAAGTCCACCTTAAATTCATCGATTCTTCAAAATATAAGTCAACCTTACTCCTTAATGAAAATATCGTAGTAAACTATTTACCTCGATCATATAGGGTCCTCAAAATAGTGAACGTCTTCCAAAATAATAATCATCTTTTAATACCCTAATCATCTCTGTCATATTAATATGGAAATCATCGCATTTCCTATCACATTGGTTATTGGGACATGTTCTTCCATTTCCCACCATTAACTAAGAAGAGAAAGTATAATTAGGGGCTTAAATACTTAGCCAATAATCATGAAAAGGAACTTAAAGCATATAAGGATAACTTATAGAAGAATAGTATACCCTAACTTGTGATCCCCTAGGTTCCCATCTAGGTTATCCATGATCATATATTCTTATGCGAATCTTTATTTTATTTTATCTTTGTTCCTTTAACAATGGTTCATACTAAGCTTATGAATTTACCAAAGCATGTCCCTCGGGAGTGTCATAACCAAGAGTGCAGCAAGGCCCATTGTCGTGTACTAGTTCCCGTTTGAGTCTAGCTCAAAGCAGTGTTTTCGGGTTTTACCCCTATGTACATCTGTGTCAGAGCCACCTCTACCTGCTCATATCCAAACAGGGATGTATTTTCTTGGCATCCCATTACTCAATACTCACCAAAATACCAGGAAGATTTTCTATATATAAACTTTTCTATAGGATTCTTCCTAAAGTTTTCATATCCTAATTTCCACAAATAACTAAACAATCCTTCGATACCAACTATAGCATCCTGCCTTTTTATAACATAAACTTTCATTACATTACACAAAATTGAGGATCTTTAAGGTTTAGTGTCTTGGAAACGAGGAACATAATACATGAAAACAACATAAAACATTCTTCTTAAACACTTGAAAGGCTTCTCCTTAAGTTCATCCTAGGTTCATTACTACATCTCATAACCTGGGGACATACATCAAAAGAAAGGGTGAGCAGAAGGCCCAGTAAGGGAACAAGAGAAACATTTAACATGTGAACTTGAGATACATCAACTATGTCATGAAAAGGAACTTTAAGGCATGAGAAAGAAATCATGTGCCATATCATAATAAAAATAACATTTTTCATAACTTTAAGATGTGGATACATCATTTAACATAGATAATCATGAACATATCACCAAGGTCCATCCCCAAGGTGTCATTTGAAAATTACCAAGGTTATTCACCAAGATAACGTGAAAATTGTAATCTCTAGTGGTTACATCATTACCCAATGCATTGGAGCGCTATCAGAGCGAACCCTTAAATTTTACTTTATTATAATGTGATCCACATATATAATCATCAAACATTTCATAAATAACCCATATAGCATAAAATAAATGGGTTTCATTTCATAATCATAACGTTTTTAGAAAAAAAACTGCTTTAAAGACATGATCTTTACGTCACTTTAAACCCACGGAAGGGGAGAGCGGGTCTCATGTATGTAAATCCCAGAATTCAAAATAGAACATTTTGATATATATGGGAATACCCCTGTATAAATAAGAGCTTTGAGTATTCAGTTTATAACAAAAAATAATTTTTGAGAAGAGAGAGAGGCATTTTGAGATGAAAATTCTGCAGCATAACGGCTATGTTTCGGGGTTTTAGAAAACATTGAAAAGAGAGGGGACGTGGGTCAAACATTCATAAATGACCCATAAAACAGTATAGGGAAATAATAAGAAGGATATATGAACATGGTAATGAAATTTTAAGGACATACCATTTGAAATGAAAAACATGGAAGGAATACAAAAATTAGATTTCTCTTATGAAAGTTCGGCAGCCTAACGGCGTTACTTAAACTTCAACAAAAATGATTTGAAAAGATAAAATAGGGTCTCTCATCATGTGAACATAAGACTTAATTATGATATATATAGATATTATACCCCAACATAATTAAAAAGGAACTTGAAAGACTTGAAATGAAAGTAGAACTTTGAAAAGAATGAGAAGGGTGAAAGAATCCCTTAAAAATTCGGCAGCCTAACGGCGTCACTTAAACTTCAACAAAAATGAATTGACGAGATCAAATAGGGTCTCTCATCATATTAACATAAAAGTTAAGTATGATAGATATAGAGATCATACCCCAACATAGTAAAAATGAACTTGAAAGACTTGACATGAAAGTAGAAATTTGAAAAATGATAAAGGTGAAAAAATCCCTTAAAAATTCGGCAGCCTAACGGCGCCACATAAACATTTATAAAACGAAATGATGAGAGCATGAGGGGGTCTCTCATAATATGAACATAAAAAGGACATTATAATGAATATAAAAGAACATCCTCCAACATAAGAACATGGAGCATAAAAGAAATGATATAAAAGAGATTACTTGAAAAGAAAGAGAGAGGTCGGATCCCTTACCTTAAAACGTAACTCTTAAAACTCAAAGGTTTGGACCTTGAGGGCTTGAGGGCACCTTGGGAGGACTCCTTGGGAGGTAAGTAGACCAGAAATTTGTTGAGAATTATTTTGGAGTCCAAAGGATGAGAGAATGGCTTGGTATTTATAGGGAAAGTGAGGGGACAAGGCATTAATGGCCAAGGGACACCTCATAAGTGGGTTTCTCAAAACCATGTGCTCTCCCAAGATATTTCCCATGAAGTTAGGCCACATGGGGCCCCCAATACAATAATTCATCACCTTTGGTCGGAAAACCCATAAAATATCTCATTACATCATCATCACACAGTTATGATGTCATTAAACATACTGAAACCCTAAAACTGTATTTTTACTATTCACTGAAAACTCAACTTTCTCAGAAAAATCCCAAAATTTCACCTTAACCAAATATCAATGCTCTGATTTCAAAAATGAACTCCATTTTATAAAAATATTTTTCTAAATATTTTTAATTTTTTTTTAAATAAATACACTATTCACCGAAAATTCATTTTTTTCAGAAAAACCCCAAAATTTACCTTAACATAATATCGATGCTCTAAGTTAAAAAATGAAATAAATTTTATAAAAATAATTTTATAAATGTTTTTAATTTAATTTTTAATTAAAAAACACTATTCACCCGAAAAAACTAATACTTGAATAATAATTTATGAAATTGTTATTTAACCATTTTATTGAATCACATTACTTAATCAAGGTGCCTAGATTATATAAATACTTTATTTAAGTGAGATTACTAATCCATTTGGTCACATTACTAATCCTAAGCATAAAATCACTATTCATAATTTACTATTCATCAAAAATTAAGTTGATCTTATTACTCTAAATTTCGTACTAAACATAATTGTAGAAGACCATTTTTTGAAAATCATTACACATTTTTAATTATTTAAGGTTTACATAAACATTTTTTAAAATATCCTTTCTCTAAAATTCACCAAAAATATGCATACTATATTTATCCGGACATTTGAAAAGTCATAAACATCATCATAAGAAGAAATCCCAATTTTTATTTAAAACAAAGGATTACACAAGGCAGTTACAGTCTCCTTACATAGCCCCTTATCACACCAACATAGGACCTAAGTGTAAGGTGTGCTAAGGTGAGAGAATCCGAGGGAGGCTCGGCCAACATCGCACGAGTAGTAATTTCTATCAGTTTAAACTTCTCGCGAAGGCGATCCCGTTCTAGCTTCACACGATGAACTTCAGCTTGGGTTTGGTCCAGAGCAAAGCCCAGTGGTGCTACCTCCTTCTAGAGTTCTATTAAACGGGCTTCAATCGGTCCAAGACTACTGGGTGAGGCCATCGAATCTTATTTCTATATTAATTAACCAAGATTACTTGTATTTAGAGATAATAATCAAAACGTTTAGTTTCCAGCGGTCATATTGACCAATGGTCATATAACAGTCAAAACCCAACGGTCTCATTTTAATTATACTCATGTTATCAAATGAAACATTTTTTTTAGTATAAAAATAAAATAAAATAACACACAAAATTAGGAGACAAGATTTATTCAAAATTTCGGGTCGTTACAAATAATCAGGATCTTATCTGCATCAATGGACTAACCTAGTGGTAGATCCCCACCCAAAACACTCTCCCTTTGGACCAAGCCCTTAGGATCAGAGAACTACCTCCTCTTCACTCAATCCATAAGTGGTGAGGTTATCGCAAAGACTATAAGTTAAGGAAAATTGATTGTATTGAACCTGCATATGAATCTCAAAAATTGGTATCATTAACCTCCATTCATCACTATCTTCCTGAACATATTTCATTTTATTCTTCCATCTCAGAGCATTAGTAACTATGTTTCCCTTCCCAAGCATATAGGTAAGATCGAAGTTGAAGTATTCAAGGTATTAAAACCACCTTATCTATATGAGGTTCAATTCATACTATGTAAAGATATATTTGAGGGTTTTTTGTCCTGTAGAAACCAAAAACTACTCTCCCAGTAAGTAATCCATCCAACAACGCAAGGCATGAACAACTACTGCTAGCTTGAGATCGTGTGTCGGGTAATTCCTCTCTTGATTCCTCAAATGAAAAAACCCATACATAATGACTCAATTCTCCTAAATTAAAACTATTCCTGGCCCAATACCTGATGCATAACAAAACACCATATAACCTCAGTCCGACTCTAGCAGTATTGGAATCAACACTGAAATCAATCTTCCTTTCATCTTCTGAAAGGCATTCTCATATGCTTCAGACCACAATAAATTCACACCCATATTATTTGATCCAATTAGAGGTGATACATGGTGTCATAAGTCCTATATAAAGTACCTATAATATCTATCTATCCCCAATAAACTCTGTATGTTAAATATATTCTTAGGTTGTTGCCAAGAAACAACAGCATTCACCTTCTCTCGGTCAACCGATATTCCTATCTCTAAGATAATTTGACCCAAAAAGTGGACCCTTTCAATACAAAAGTGTCATTTAGTAAGATTATAATACTGATGGATATCTCACTTTTTATTAAATTCAATCTCAATATGTTTGGCATGGTCGTTTCGAGTATGTGAATACATCAAGATATCATCCCCGAAGACTACAACAAACAAATCCATAGATGTGGAAAAACAATTCATCAAGGACATAAAGACTATAAGCATGTTTGTGAGAATAAATGACATTACCAGATACTCATATAAACTATACTAACTTCATAAATTCATATGTGTTATATCTGAAGTTCGTACTCATACCAGATAGTATCCCTACCTCAAATCGATCTTGGAGAAAACCCTTACTCCTCGGAGCTGGTCGAAGAGGTCGTCGATACGAGGATACTAGTTCTTAACCATAATCTAGTTCAACTGATGATAATACATGCAAATCTGGAGGGTTCCATCCACCATCTTGGTGAAAATGATAGGTGAATATCATGGTGAAGTGATGGGTCATATAAAAACCTTAGCCTTTAAATCCTCTAGCTTCCTCCTAAGCTCTTGCAACTCAGTAATAGTAATCCTATAAGGATGAATGGATATCAGTGCAACTCATGGAACTAGATCAATAGAAAACTCTAACACTCACTTGGGAGGTAGCCCAAAAAATTCATCAAGAAATACGTCTCTGAAGCGATCAATTACAGGAGGGAAATCAGCTTGAAGTACGGTAACACCCTTAGATTTTGTGAAATATATTTTTTCAAATAAATTTAATCTTTTAAATATTTTTAATTAAACACAACACGAAGTTTCACTTGTGTTACATGCAACACTGATTTTGTCTTTTGTTATATGCAACGTCAAGTTTAGCTTGTGTTACATGCAATACTAATTTTAAATGAACCATGATGTATAATTAAAATATTATTATGATGGTTATCACCTAGTCATTAGGATGGTGGGTATGAATAGGATTAACTAAATTATGAAAATATATGGTTTAAACATGCATATAAAATGAATTATTTTATGACCAATTAATTAAAAATGAAAGTGAAAACTATTTGAAAATAAAGGAAACCTTTTTTTGAAAAAACTATTTTTATGAAAACAAACACATTTTACCTCAAAAAATTAAACAACCCGCTTTTGGTGAATAATTTTAATTAAATTTATATATTATATATTCAATCAATTTTTTAAAATTCATATTTTTTTTTTCTAGATAAAAGATAATAATAAATCCAATTTTATGCTTAAAACTGTATTTTTTCTAAAAAGTAATTTTTCACCCATGTGTGTTTATTTTAAAAACAATTTTTGACACTTTTAGAAATTTTATTTGAAAAAAAAAAGTTCATTTTAGAAATATTTATTTCAAAATTATCTTAAGGTGAATTTTTAAAATTTTTTGAAAAGATTAATTTTTTAATGAATAGTGAAAATACTGAATTTTAATTGAAAAATGCTTTATAGTTTAAATTATTTATAAAGTTAAATTATAATTTAAAGTAGTTTTAAAGTAAAATTAGTTCAATTATATTTATATTAATCCAATTTTGGTCATTGGAACCGTTTTTATATTGAATTTTGATATAAAAACTTTGTAAAGCTTTGAACACTTTCTCTTTGAAAACCCACTTTCTCATCGCATCAGCGAGATTAATTTTAAATTAAATTTTGTCAGTTATGTCAGTTGAATTTGGAAAATTGGATTCCATATTTGGAATTAGAATAATTTATATTATCTAAAAATTTCAACTTAATTTTTGACCAAAATGATTATTGAAAATAATAAAAATTAATTACCATGATTATGGTAAAAATGGGTTTACTGAGGGTTAAACTAAAAATATAAGCATTAAAATGAACTAAAAACTTATGTAAAATATATTATATAGAAATATTTAGATCCTTTCATATCTAAGGATCAATAATAATCTATGTTTTCCCTTTTTTAATGTGAAAATGTGGGTACACATTTTTGTTTTCAAAAATTACAAGTGTGTCACTCACCTCACTAATAAAAAGAACCCCATATCCTCTCCTCTTTATACCTTCAAAAAATTTTGTTTCAGAAAACACATACCCAAATCAATTCCCAAATTCTCTCCTATCATCCTAGACTCCTTATTTTTTTGAAGAAATATAACCTATGAAGGATTTTGGTGCAAACATAAGGAGGTTACCCGAAGAAGATGCAATGTTCTTCAATGATGTATGTGTGGCACTATGACTTCTATTTGAGCATTGATGGATGCATGTTTATTGAGTTGTGTTGGAATTGGGGAACTGAGGAGATTTGGGTTACTTGAGGTGCTTTGGAATCTGGGCATTATTATTATGTGTTACTTGATTGAGGTGTAAGGTGCTAGGATTGATTTAAGAATCAATAGAGATATAGGGACTTATGGGTCCCATGTGAGCCAAGGTAATGAGGTGGGCATTGATGTGAAGTGGGATCTTGATGGGTGTCAGATATGACATAGGATCACCTAATGAGGTGCAAGACTGAAGATGCGTTATGGGAGGACTTTTGAGTCTAGCAATTAGTCAATGGACCATATGTTGGGTTTGAGTTTTAGTCAAGATGTGACTAGGGTAGGTAAATCCTAAGGTGGGGAGCCCCCTTGAGGTAGTTGACTTGTACCTTTGAGACCAGGGTAGTACAGGTTAATTTAACTAATATGAGTATTTTTGGCACCATCTTCAAGTTTTTTTATAGATCGGTGATGAGTTATTTTAAGGTGGGTTGTAACATCTCGGGTTTTTGAATCGGTTCAAAAACCTCTCCCTTTTTGAATTTTTGAAGTGGGGGCATGCCAAATTCTTTTTTGATCATCAAAACTCAATTATGAGTTTTCTTTCAACCTAATATTTTTTTTGACGGGTTTAGAGGCTTAGAAAGTTTCTCAGGTGTTTGGATGGGTTTCAGGTGTGTCAAGGGCCCAAAGACCAAGTTTTGGAGTTGCAGAATAAGGTGTAAGGTTTAGGTAAAATTGTGCAGCCTCTTCTAGCTAATTTTATTCCCTCATTTTGAACTACTGCACAGTTTGAAAAATTGTGTGGGTTAGGGAACACAAATGTGCATCAAGTTCTGTAGTTTTTTCAGAGGGCTTTCGCACGTCTTGCGCACAGTTAGGGAAAATCGTGCACAAGCCGCACGAGTAGTACCACTTAGGCAGTACTGCAACATTGTAGCCCACACAATTTGCACACGATTTGGAAAACCATGCGAGCTAACCGTACGGTCCTTAAAAATTGTGAAATGAATGAAATTCCCCTCCCTCTATTTCTTCTCTTCATCCCTCTTTTCTCCTCATTGGTCACATGCATAGCATGAGGAACTCTTCCCTCATCTCCTCCTAGGGTGTGATCCCTCTTTTGCATATATGATCTATTTTGGTCACTGTCAGGTGCGTTGGAACCATAAAGGTAAGTCTCTCCTCTCCCATGCTTCTCTTTTCCTTTAATCATGCCTTACAGAGCGCTAAATTTGTTTGAGTCATTTTTTTCCTATTTTTAGGGAATTCAATGGAAACACTAATTTATTCCAAACTGGTCATAGTTAGAGATTGATATTGGATTTAGCTATGTTTATAACTCCAAGGTAGGCGGTACATACATTTCTTTATGTTTTTGTGGATGTTTAGGGAGTGAAACTTTTAGAAAATCGTTGGGTATTTGAGTGAGACCCTATTAAATTGATTACTTGATTTTAAATTGATTGTGTGACCTTATAGGATTCCTTTGGTCATGCCCTAGCCAAATTATATATGTGAGGTCGGGTTAAAAGTCGTTGACCACCTTAGGTAGCTAGGCCGGGTGGGTTTCTTATATACATTGATTTGTTTTATTTAATTTGATATGTACAATTAAATTACATTGAATCGTTTTTTTAAATTGATTTGAATTATATATATACAATTCCTGTGATATACTGTTGAGATCCTTGGGATCGTGATGGGCTTCACTTGAGGTTTTAAATGGAGAAGGCTATTGAAATTAATGGGGTGGGATCATCTGGTTGGGTTTGACCCAAGTTACTTGAGTGATTTTGATCACAAGATTAGTCATTGTGGATGTCAGTTCGAGCTGATAGGGCCATCAAGTTGAGGGTGTGGCCCATGAAATTGGATGTCATGTCCAGTATATTTGAGTGACATGGTTACATGGGAATGAGGTGCTAGAGTTGTTGTGTCTTAGGTACTATTTAGTGATTGTCACTCACCCCTGATATCCAAATAATTTCTTGGATTCATGTGCACATAGGTTGACTCAGTGATGATGTGGTTGTGAATACTTATGTGGGTAGAGGCACTCGGTAGTGTAGATTAGGTATTTGGTTTGGTAGTTCATGCCATAAAAATCCATGAGAAAGGTGAGTATCCTTCATATGGTGTCATTGAGGCTATCAGTTGGGAGCTAAGTCTCACCATATTGAGCTCATTGGGCCTGGACTATTTTGAGATAATGAATATCATCATTTCTCGAGATGTCGTACTTTGAGTTGACAGTGATTTTATTTAAGGACATATATCATTGTGCCTCTGTATGTTAGGCTTTGAGATGATGAATTATTTTGAGCAGGGATCTGAGGGGCTAGGGTTTTATTTTATTAGGTGTGCCTTTGGGAGTCGATTAATTGATGTGGGACATGAGGTGTCAGTTGGCATGAGGTGTTGGCTTTCTTATTAGAGGTGGAACCTGAGGGTTCACTTGGGATGTTTGACATCAGGGGATACCTTGGGACATGGTCCAAGAATCCTCTCCTCTTCAGTAATTCTGGCATTGGATGAAGTAGGTGACTGTTTCCTAGTGGCTGCTGAGGAACAGAGAAGATTTCATTTATTTAAATTGCATGAGCTATTGCCTTTAATTATTATCACTTTTAACACCTTATTAAACACGTATGTTGGTTATGCACATGTGGCTGGTATCCTATTGAGACTCGTTCTCACACACTACACAGGCTCTTTGGGATATGTATAGACTTTATGATTTTACGTTTAGGTAAAGGTCCGAGCTTAGGAGTTGGATCATAGTGGTTGTTTATTATGGGATGTTGGAAAGGGACCTTGAGGTTCTTGACTCATCTAGAGTGGTTGTTTTTTTCTTTTGTGTATTAGCATGTTATTCTATTATATATGTAGCTATTGTGGTCATCCATTGGTGACACTTTTTTGGATATTGTACTATATGAAAAGTATTGGATTCATGCTCTGTTTTAGTACCTACAAATGGTATGCTTGGTTTATTTTATTTTCACTTCTTTTTTTATTATTGCTTTCTCTAATGCTTATTATTGATTTTAATTCCAGTATTAGTGGATCTGGTTCAAGTCTACTGAGTCTTATCTTCTATTACATGTTATATCTATGTATATGAACCATTATTAAATTACCTCTTGAGGGTATATCTTCCCTACTTTTCCATCTTTACACTCTTGATTCTAGTCTGCAGCCTTTGGAATTTGGGGTGGTTATCCTAAGGCCAGTGTCACCTGTCCCAAAAGAATTGTTTGAAAGTTGCATCCAGGTCGGGGAAACTACACTTAAAACAAAATCTCTAAAGGTAATTATCCATAAGGGACTTTGGATGCTAAAAATAAATCATTTTATGTGAAATAAAAGTGTAAATGGAAGCTGAAAATCATCTTGGTTCTGGTGATAAGAAAAGCAAGATGGGATTCCATGGAAATTCTAATGATATGTCACATGGAAGGAAGAAAAGGTTTCAAACCCCCACTTTCCAAAAATATAATAAGGAGCACTTAAGTGAGTGGTTGAAAGGAACAATAAGGTGTTTCAAGTATAGGAAGCCTATAAATTGAGAAAAATAAAGTATAATTAGTGTGAAGAGGATATTAAATGAAATGAATGGAGAGAGATCTCAAAATAATGCACCACCCACACTCTAGTGTTTCAAGTGAAAGGAGTTTGTGCATTATACAAATCAATACCCCAATCCAAGGGATAATGTGGATAATAAGTCATAAAAACCTTTTAAGAAAAATGAAAAGGGTAAATATTATGTAATCATAATGGATGAAGTGAATCATGATAATTAAGTTACAGTTATCCCCCCTCCTTAGTTGGGAATTTCATGTTTGATTTTGTATGAGTGAGCCCTATGAAAATATTATTGTATATCCTTTAGTGAAATTTCATGTGATTATCACCCTCTACATGTATTATGTAATAATGAAGTCACTTTTGATATTCTATCAGTACAAGGATAAACCCAAGCTTTCAATGAAATTTTTTTGTATAAGATAAGATCTTATATAAGGAATAAAGGGTGAATTAACATTTGGAAGTGTATATGTATTCATGTAATATTACCTTAAGAGTTATGGATACCATCATGGGTTTATGAGTTTGAGGTTGATCATAATTTCAAATTAATTGACACCCCTTTTGAGGTTTTATGTGATGGGATTTTATCAAGATTAAGGATATTTTAAGATATATTTATGGAAATACAACACTTTGGTTTTGTATATGTTTTAATAAAAAAGTTATTTGAGGAGGAATGAGTTTAAACTTTGAGGACATATGATTAAAGTTACTAGTAAACTTTAGGTTTTATCTTATCTTTGATGTTGAGGAAATTATGGGTTTTGGTTATTCACCATACAAACTTAGACCACTTTGTTTCTATGAGAGAATATTTCTTTCTAGATCCTCTTTTTGGAATATACAATAAAGAAGTGGTAAGGTTGCATGGAGTACCACATTCAATTGTATCTGATTGGGATATTAAGTTTACATAAATGTTTTAGTGAAGTCCTCAATAATATCTTGATATGGATTTGAGTTTCAACACTGAGTATTATCTGTAGATAGATGGTGAATCTGAGAGAATAATTCAAACTGTAGAGGATATGTTGAGATCTTGTTCTATAGGTTTAAAAGGTGGTTGGTATTAAAACCTTACTCAAGTTGAGATTTCTTACAAAAATATCTTTCACTCGATCATTCATATAGATCCTTATAAATCCATTTATGGAAAGAAGTGTAGAAATACAATGTAGTAGAAAGAAGTTATAAAAAGAAATCTATTGGGACCTAATAAAGTTGATGAGATGGAAGAGAAGGTTAGAGCCACTCAACAACATGTAAGGATTGAAAAAAAATTACATAAATTTTATGCTAATAATCATTGATGTGATCTATAATTTTAAGTTGGTGAGAAGGTCTTTCTATGAATTTATTTGTGTAAGAATTAAAGAAAACTAATCCCTAGGTATATCAGTCTCTTTGAAATACTTGATCGTATTGGGATAGTAGCTTATCATTTGGAACTTCCACTGAACCTATCTCAAGTTCATGATGATTTCCATGTACCTCTCCTAAGGAAGTACATACCTGATTCTTTACATATAATAAACTCATAGGTCATACCATTTGAGCATGATCTTTATTATAATCAATAATATGTTGAAATTCTGAATCATATAGAGAAACATCTATGAAACAAGACCACTGACATGGTCAATGATTTATAGTGAAACCAAAATCTTGAGTAAGTTATTTGGGAACCTGAGTATGTAATAAGACAGAAGTATCCTTAGTTTTTGGTATAAAATCAACAAATTTTGAGGGCGAAATTCATTTTAAGGGGGGTAGAATGTAACACCTGGAGATTTTGTGAAATATTTTTTTCAAATAAATTTAATCTCTTATAAATTTTACATTACATGAAACACTTAGTTAATCATGCATTACAGGCAACACTAAGTTTGGCTTTTTTTACACACGACATAAAATTTAGCTTGTGTTACATGCAACACTAAGTTTAAACAAACTGTGATATATAATTAAAATATTATTATGATAGTTCTCACTTAGCCTTTGGAATGGTGGTTATGTATAGGATTAACTAAATTGTGAAAATATATAGTTTACACATGTATAAAAAATGAATTATTTAGTGACTAATTAATTAAAAATGAAAATAAAAACTATTTGAAAATAAAGGAAATCCTTTTTTGAAAAACTATTTTTATGAAAACAAACACATTTTACCTCAATAAATTTAAAAAACACTTTTTGTGAATGATTTTTATATAATTTATATATTATATATTCAATAAAAAATTTAAAATTCATCTTATGTGTTTTTTAGACAAGATATAAGAATAAATCCAATTTTACGCTTAAATCTGTATTTTTTCTAAAAAGCAGCTTTTTCTCCGTTTTGTGCTTTCTTTAAAATTACTTTTTAAAAACTTTGGGAATTTAATTTTTTTTTTTAAATTACATTTTTTAAATTATCATGTAAAAATTATCTTAGGGTGTATTTTTTAGAATTTTCTAAAAAGAATAATTTTTTTGATAAATAGTGAAAAATATTAAATTTTAATTGAAAATTGCCATTTAGTTTAAATTATTTATAAAGTAAAATTATATTTTAAATTGTTTTTAAAATAAAATTAGTTCAATTTTATTTCTATTAATCCAATTTATGTAATTGGTACCATTTTTATATAGAATTTTTCTATAAAAACATTGTAAAATTTTAAAAAAAAATCTCTTTGAAAACTCACTTTTTCATTATATTTAATTTTTCCACTTGTATGATTTGAATTTGGAAAAATGAATTCATATTTTTAATCATAATAATTTATATTATCTAATAAGGTCAACATAATTTTTTACCAAAATTAATATTAAAAATAATAAATATTAATTATCATGGTTAAGGTAAAAATGAGTTTACCAGGGGTTAAACTAAAAATATAAGAGTTGAAATTACCTAAAAAAATTTATAAAATATATTTTATGGACATATTTAGACCATATAATTTCTAAGGATCAATAATAATCTATTTTTGGATTTTTTGGAATGTGAAAAATGTTGGTATGCCTTTTTCTTTTCAAAAATTACAAGTGTGTCACTCACCTCACTTATAAAAGGTCGCCCCCACTCCACTCCTCTTAAAATCTTCAAAACATTTTGTTTTGGAAAATAAATTCTTAAATCAATTCCAAACTTTCAAAATATTATCATATAAACCTTATTTTTGTTATAAATCCAATCTAGGAAGGTTGTTGGTACAAACCCAAGGAGGTTACTCAAAGAAGAGGTAACATTCTTCAACGAGCATTTTCATTTTATTTCTTCATACACCTCCTTCAATTCTAATTAAATCACGATGATATAATAACTTAAGTATCTTATATATGATTATTTTTTATATTAATTTAATGACCAACAACCATCTATTCTTCCATCAAATGGGTTACGAAATCATCATTCATGTATACAATGGACTACCGCCTTGTGAACTAATGTCATTCATTTTTCCATTACCACCTATCACTATTGGGTATGATGATGGATATAAATTAGTTATATAATATTTATAACATAATTATACCTTATTATTCATTATATCTTATATACCTTTTCATTTCCATTTTTTAGGGGATACGATAACGTCACTCATGTGTACGGCAGACTACAGCCTCGTGAAGCGATGTGATGCATTTTCACTAGTGCTTTACATAAAAGATAATAAGGATAAATTTAATGAATATATGTGATAGAAATGACATAATTATGATATTAATGAAATATTAATCTTTTCTAAAGGATATTATATCATTTTATTTATTACCTTTTCACTCACTAAAAGATGGTAACATCATTCATGTATGTGTGGACTGCTGCCTTCACGAAGCAATGTGACTCTCTTTTCATCACCATGCCACATGGATGATATGTATAAGTATATTTAAATAAATAATATGGTATTTATGATATTATTATAATTATTTAAATACAATATATTACTTATCTTCTGTCTATAATTATTGTTGAAAAATGGAAATTCTACTCATGCGTATGTACGGCATACCATCTCCATGATTGTAACGTACTTCATTTCTTAAAACAATATTTAATTATTGGTCTTAAAAAGATAATTTATTTACAAATATTATAATTATTTCATGATTATTATTACATATATTATTTAACCATGATCAAATTAATAGGACCAAAAATAATAAATAAAAACATATATGGAAAATAAATTTGTTATTACCTAAAACGTGACTTTACCATGGAATTGTTAATAAAAATGTAATAAAAGGATAGAATTAAATAATATATGGTATGATATATATAATTATAGTTTTTTAATATATTTATAATTAACTTATATTTATTATACAGGTGGTTTGAAAGAGTATTAAGGAAGTCGAGACTTATAGTAAGGGGTTTTTGTCACACCTTTTACTTCTATGAGACACATGTCATATTCATCACCTATTTATTTTATGTGGTGTATATAATAACCATGAATTTATTTTATAATTATTTTCCTAAAAATTATAGATATTAAATATCTATTTTATGATCTATCTTTCATGGTAATTATGTTCCAAATGTTACCAAAGTGGTAATGGTTTTATGTTAGATTCTTATCATTTATCGAGATTGTTTATGATTAAGTATCCAATGTTTAAATATTATGATCTAAATCTCAATAATTCTCATTAATTTTATTCTCATATGGTTATTAATGATATTTTCAATTAATATTACCAATTTACCACTCTTTGGTACTTAAAATAATTGATAAAATGTTTTTTTTAAATCAACTTTATTTCTCTCTTTGATCAAAAACCCCTTTTTATTCTAAAAATATGTTTTATAAAAATGTTTCCAAAAAAATTAGCATTATAAAAAGGATTTATTAAATAAAATTTTACCAATTTTTTACTTTTTTAGAAAAAAAATTGAAATAAATCTTCATCTCGTTTTTAAAAACAATGACCATGTGGATTTTACCAAAAACGTGAAAGGAATATTTGTTTTAACATGTACGGTATGAATAAAATTTTCTACCATCATGAGCATTATTTTATTTGAATATTAATTTATAATTTTTCAAGGTTATTTTCTAATAAAAGTATTTTCAAAAAAAAATATGCTTTAAAAAGTGATTTTCAAATAAAGGTTATTTTCCTTAAGAAATGTTCCAAGTGATTTTTCTTTCAAAATCATTTTCCATCTAAGATGAAATAATTTTATGTTACTTATGTTTTACTGGGGATATGATCCAAGGACACCATTCTTATTATTTCCCCAAATTTTTTATTTTTATGATGAAAATATGTTTATGAATCCCATATCTTTTCCATGGGTTGTGCTATGATGAAATATTTTATGTAACACATTTATTTTCATGGGTTCTAATATGATGAATATTATATGATCTTGTGGAACAAAAAATTATGGATTATGTTATGGGTATTACCTATATTTTTCTTCAATGCATTGGATAATCATTAATGTTATATGAGATCAAAGGTTACATGGGAGGTCATCCCAAGCTTGAAAGAGGGTACACAGGTGGTTAGCTCAAGCCCGAAAGAGGGTACAAGGATGGTTAGACCAAGCTTGAAATAGGGTACACAGGTGGTTAGACCAAGCCCAAAAAGAGGGTACGTGAGAGGTTATCTCAATAGAGAACTAGTTAAATGGGTTGTTAGCCCAAGACTAACATTCTATGAATATCTTGGTGGATATCCTTAACATAGTATGTCCTATGCTTCTGTGTATGCTACAATTCTATGTCTTATGACAATGTTATGATCTTTTGGCTCATTTTCTTTGATTTTATTATGATTCATGTCTTATTAACTTCCAACCATTATTTCATGACCCAATATTATGATCTTTAATATGTATAGTATGGTTTTCAAATGTTATGATCATGTTCTCATACCCTTATATTCATATTATTCTTATGTATCTCCCTTTTTACCATTACTGGTCATTTGAGATCACCCTTTCTTATGTTTCTCTTCTATAGGATATAAAAAATGGTTTTAAGTTGGGTATGATTATGAAGATTACTAAAGGGGTGATCTTTATGGGAGATGTTGAATATCTTTCACCAAATTAGAAAATTGTTTACCTAGTTTCCAAAGACACTAAACTATTATGGTCCTCAGGCATATGTTTGTGTAGTGTTTGGATTATTCATATAAAAATATGTAATATATATGTATAAAATGCTGATTTTCTATACGTACTCCCTGGTCATCTAGAAAAAGGTGACCAATTTGGACTATCACTCGGCTTAGTCCACAATGCTCTAGTCTTTCTCGGCTCTTATAGACATCTTATTCACCCTTATGTATATAACTATTGTCCTATGGTGATGTAAAGGATACCCTATAGAAATAGAAATTCACTTAGGCATACTAAAAAACCAACCAGTGCATCTTGATAATGATGTCAAAACTAGTCATCTTAAGGAAAAATTGGTTCCATAGAAAATCATGGCCACCTATCTTAAGGAGGAACTCCTTACACTGGTGTACACTATCTAAATGTATACCCAAAAGAGTGTTAAGGTTCATCACTCCACCAAAGTACTAAAATTCAAGTCTAAGGCTTTCCATGATTACCACATATATGAATGAATGTGAAGTTTCAATATCAAAGATGAAAAAAAAACTAATGTAGTGGCTACTAGAATAGTACCTCAACCACAAACACCTTCTTCGCCTGAATAGTAAAAAGTACTCCAACTACCTGCCTAGTAAGGTGTTACTGATCCTTCTCCTAAAGGTGAAATGGATACAAATCATCTCCCACTTGGAATAGATGGGAAGGTTCTGAGAAAACACTAAAGATACCCCAACTAACCACATCCTCAGCACTCGGTGGGGTCTTTGGGTCACTGAGGATTCTTATGCAGTGTCTTTTCCCAATGGTGAAAAAACACACAACTATTAGTGGGTTTCATTTAGCTACCACTTCCCCAACATGCAATATCAAAGATAAATTTTTGGCTACTAGTCGAACCACTTCCCTATCTCATTTTGAATCACCCTATCCCACACCATCAACTTCCCTTATGTTCCTCTCAATGATGAGGTCTTAGTTTACTACTTATGAAATGGTGATCAACCAAAATACATTCACTTGAGATTGAATGGAGTATAAAATCCCATCCTCAAAATGTATCTATTTCACCAACTAATCACTAGCAATAGTTAGTGTAAAGTGTTGGAGCTATGTGATGACTATCTACCTAGGTGATAATTCCCCACCATCACTTGGAAGAATCTTGAATCATATACATTGTGATTTTCACTATCCTCTTGGGAGGTGTCTTAAGGTTCTTGAATATAGTCAGCATGGCCGTAATCCATGACTCTGTAGCCTAAGGACCTCTATCCCCCAAAATTTGGGTGGATTCTACTGCTGAAATTCTCACATCCACTCTACCATAGTAGGGTAATGTCTTGGGTCTCCCTGCATGGTCTTTATGAGCCATAGAAAACCCTCTCAAAACTAGGCATCAACACCCAATTCGGGTATAACAGGAGGTTCCGCGGGTGGAACTACCGATTGGTTAGGTCCCACCATCCCTAGAGCATGGTCATAATCACCTTCCTAGCACTTGACCTAAGAATTTCATGGTGTCATAGCTCTAAAATTTCCAAACACAAACCTCATAACAAAATTTTATAATGACATAATCCACAGTTATGAGAATAGAACAGCTACAAAGTCTTTCTATATAAAATTAACACCCATTCTTTTGCTTCTAAATCCAGGTATGGGTGATGTATAGACCATAATAATCATAATAGATGATACCAATTGTCCACAACTGAGGTTGGGTTAGGGTCAAATTATCTATTATAAGTTATAGGTCTTGGTATAGAGTGTCAATTGAAAGTTTTATAGGAAAACTCCCTTTAATCTGCAATTGGCATCCTCATTTAATGGTGACCATTTCATTTTAGAATTTAAATTAATTTAAGTATGTACACGTTTATATAGAAAATATATTTAAATGGTTGAATTATATAGATCTTCATTTACAATTTATAAAGGCTCATCCACTTTATAAATTAAAATTTGGAATCTATTTAATCAAAACCATAAACATGTTCCAGCCCATGTGACCAATTGTCCATGACTCAACGTGCCATAATTTACTACTTAAGGTGTCAACATCAAGCTATGTAGAAAAACATTGTTAGGTTGATGTAGACACTCAAAGTAATCAATTATGTTTCTCATTCCCATGCAAGAAACATTATCACGATTCCATATATAGCAGTCAAGGCACTCATAGTAACCATAAGAAATACAAGAAATGAGATGAACCAATATAGCATGGCATAATACATGACATGTGAATCTCTATGTGCCTATGATAATGCATGAGTCAACACTTCCTTGTCATACCGAGCAAAAGGGTAAAATGGAATCCATATTTATAATAATAATAAACATTGCATATCATGTGCATCATCCAATAGTGAAATCAAAACAACTGTAATAAGCAAAATCCAAAAACAGTAATTCCCATCCCTGGTAATTTTTATTTTCTCTATAAATGGGTTAGCTTCTCCCAAGAATAGTCTAATTACCAAATTCTAACATTCCCTTGTCTTATTTCTATTATCCAAAAATAATAAGTCAAAGAAAATAAACATTTGATACCACTTTGTGATGTCCCAGCCCATCTTAATTAGTAACAATAGCTGAACTGATGGCCACATGGCCTCAAGCACACCTCCTCATACGCTAGAGTCTTCTGACTAGTAGAAAGGGTCTTTCAAGATATAGTGGGAATACAATACCCTCTTCTGTCAAAGTAGAATAGTGGTATAATAGATGACATAAATATAAGAGTCATAATAATAAAGGAGAAACAATGGAGAATAGGTAAATCATTCTCTCATATAATAAAAGTAAGAAACCATAACTAATGTCATCTAGAAAATGATGTGATGTCTGTATGCTATAAAAAATGGGGAAAATATGAATACATGGCATAAGGAAGATACAACATGCTATACTAAAAATAAAAAATGGCTAAAAACTATCTTTAATGGAATCATAAGCATGTGTTCGGTCCTCTGCTTCTATACTCCATCCTAGTAATGAGAATCAAGCATCGAAAGCTATGTGATTCCCTTTGTCCATGCCCAAAATCATGAATTCTATTCAGGTATCTTCGATATCCTGAAAATGGTGTAAGATATAATTAGTAGGGAACCACCAACGGTGTCTATAATTATCCATTATATGTAAATAATATGAGAAGTGCACAAATATAGTAATGATAAATCAGAAATGTAAACTGTAAATGGTCAGATCTGGTCCCTAAAGAACACCAGGTTGACACTACCTACTTCGGCCCATGTTGGGAAACCTCTGAACAGATGTCACCATGAATATATATATATATATACATATATATATACATGTATGTATATATATTCACTATATAAATAATGACATATATAGCCATATATATAGATATATAGTGTTAGGCAGGCCCCGAGGTGTAACTTGGTAGTCCATGTCTAGTCACTAGAGTCTCAGAAAGTAGTAGGGGAATCCATGCCTGAGTATCGTAAATCATAAGGGTCATTATGCCCAATTATCCTGGTTATATGGGATGAAATTCCCAAGTATCATTGGTATATGGGATGTCATGATCAAGTATCATAGATATATGGGATTCCATACCTATGTATCACAGGTATATGAGACTTCATGACTGAGTGTCATATCAGTAGGGATGTCATTCCCGAGTATCATATCGATAGGGATGATGTTCCTGATTATCATAAGCAATAAGTATTCAAATAGGATTTATTATGTTCCAATAAATGGTTTATAATTCATTATTATTCCACTTAAACAAGGGATTAACCATTTTTTATATAAAATCATGTGATGTGGTCGCACCACTCACTTTCTATTTAATTTATTATAGTCATTTCATTTAGATGACAATCCATAACCACGTAAGAGGTGGTTTGGTCACATAATAATTGATAATATCAATGGGAAATTCTATAATCACAACTCAAGGGTTGGCACTAGTTGATATGGACCTATTCTAACTAAAAAAAGGTGGAACAAGGTCATTTCTATCATGGTTAAAAAATCAATTAAGGGAAAAGTGTATTTTTATGGAAACGCACAGAAAATCTGGTATGCAGCATCATGATGCATAATATAAAGAAACAAGACGTGAGGTATAATTACTATACCACCTACTTTATTGTGGTATAGGAGTTCTCATCAAGTATTAGCTTCTGATATAGCATAGAATGGAAGAAATTGCAAAGCTAGACAAACACCCTAAAAATAGGGCATCTTATCTTGTACCAAAATAACTCAGAAAAAGGTGAGATAAATCAATAAAAGAAGGTAAAGTGTCAAATATCTTACCAATATGATTCCAACATGATAGAAAATTATGCAATCGGGGTACCAATGAGGGAGAGGCTTCAAATACTAAGTGGAAGGAGAGGAGGAACTCTCTTTTGGTGAGTGGCTACTGAGAAAGAGGGAGAGGAGATTTTGGGTAAAATAGGGAATCTGACCCTTTTAAAAAAATAAAGGGATATAAAATATTCACATGTGAATAGGATTCATTTCATGAATTCTTTGAGTTAGAGAAAAACCAATCATGCCCTGAATTAAATTAATGGGGTATGGCTGAAGTGATTCATGTCATGAATTGGTTCTTTATCCAAGCTCTAACCCCCTACTACCCTCTTCCCAAAAGACAAACAACTGGCCTAAAGGTGCAGTTAGTAGGTATAAGACAAAAAGACAAACTTTATGAGGGTTTACCAAAATTAGGATCCATACCTCATATGAAAAATCTGGGATATTACATTTATGATTGCAAGGAAAACCAAGTCAGTACAGTCTGATTAAAATATAATTTCATTCTTTAAAAGTAAACTAAAATGAACTGAACAAGAACCTAAAAGAGTATCTAAACCTTTTAAATCTATCCATGTTGAAGTTTTAATAGACTCCCCTCTGTTGAGAGAGAGTAATAAAATAAGAACTTATATAATGGTGATTTGGTCCTCATCAAGTTCATATTGACACATGGCTTGATGAGTTTTTCCAAATTCATTAGCCTAAAAAACTCCTTATAATTATAGATAAAAAGTAGATTCAGGATGAAAGGAATATTATAGATCTAAATCTTTATCTATCAATAATTCGACTAAATTTAATAAGAACTTGTCTAAAATAAACTTGAAGTGGTTAAATGTTATAATTCAACCTTTATCTCTCGATTCTAGATTGAACTCCAATAGTAAAATAAGGCAAGTTAAAATTTAATTGAACAAATCATTTCATTATATTTTAGGGGATGAATAAAGAAGAATATAAGTCAACATGGTCAATAAAAACCTAGATTCCCTAGGTGAAAATTACTCTTAAATCATGTTTGAATGGTAACAACCCAAAATATTATAAATAAAATTTCTTTTTTGTTTTAATGAAATGTCTTATTAAGTAATATGGTTATAGAAAACACATGAATTTATTTTGTTTTATTATATCCAATTGGATTTAAAATACTGTTAAATATCATTACCATTGATAATATAGATGTTGAACAATGATCACATGATTAGTATAAATATAGGGTTTTAACAAATCCAATTGACACAGACAAATGAAGTGATGGTCTCAACCTATAGGATCGTACCCTATAAAGCCCATTTATCAGAAATTTTAAGGGAGACAGCATTTCTGGGATTTTCCCTTGACCAATCCCAAGATGAGATCCAATAACTTAAGCATGAGCAAAACTGTTTACGAGAGAAATGCAAGCTCATCGAGATCATGAACCAAACCAACCACCCCATGAAATTCTCACCATCACGCACCATACTCTTAGGGAATTTTCTGGTATATTAAAGGTATATGTATCAATACCCTATTAATATGAATATGTACATTATTTTTTATATAATAATGAATATATTTTTATCCTATTATTATTACTTTGTAAATGTTTTTTATTTTAATACAATAAAGTTAAAATTGTATTTATGGTTAATATTCCAATTCAATTAATGAATTTATGATTTAATGGATTTTTGAAATAAAAATATTTTAATATTATTATTAAATAAAGTTTATCAAATATTAATGATGATATAATTTTTATGAAGTCAATATAATTTTTATAAGGGTTTGAAAACTATTATTGTCAAAAACCCAACATTTATCAATAAATGTCAGTTTTATTTTAAAATTGAAAATTCACATATTTAGATAAAATGAATATTATTTTTGGAATCAAAACTTTTAAATTATCCAATGGTGAACTTTTCATAATTTTCTGAGATAGTCAAATTTTCAGGTAAAAATTAGATATCATATAAATATATTGTGCTTTATGACATCATAATGACCAAAAGTGATGTGATAATTACTATAAATGGGATCCAAAATCAAATAAATTTTTTCCATTTAAAATAACATGACTTTATTTTATTTATTTTGTAAAACCATTATGAATCCTCCAAAACCTATAATATATTTTAAGGTTTTAAAATCATTTCTTTAAGAGTGTGACTCACCTCCACATAAGAAAGGATATTATTTTAATAAGTTCTACCCATTGAATTATAAAATAATAAAAACCACTCCCATTTTTAATAAACCATGGGTAAAAATCATGGGATGGTTTGTGTTTTGGGATATTTTATTATGTAGAGTTCAAAACCTAAATAATAAAGAAATCCCCCTCATTTCCTATATAAACTCATTCAAGATCCCATTTTTATTTACTAAAATTCCTTAGATAATGTACGTACTCTGACCTCCACTCTATAGACTCCTCCCAAGGCACCCCCAATCTCTAAAGAAGCCCCTCCCAAGCCTTTTGAGTCTCACACTCAAGTAAGAGATCCTCATATTCCTCTCCTCCTTTCAATTCAAGCACCTTCTTTGAGATTTGTCTTCTTAATTGAAATTTTTTATGATGTAATTTATTTATAAACATCCCATATTGTCCAATTTATCTTATTTTAATGAGTTATCATTTATTCTATCTCATTTTTACCTTTACCTAATCTGTTACTATGTTGAAATTTCATAAGGGGTTTCTCTCTTCTCATTTCCATTCAGGCACTTCTTTTATGTAATATCTATTAAATTAAATTTGATTTTTTTGGGATATGTCCTTTCATATTCCCATTACTATACATTTAATGTATAAATTATTATATCCCAATTTCACTCTCATTAATCCTCCCATGGTCCTTTATGTACACCCATTGCCATACTGAAATATAGTTTGGATTCTTTTCTTTATTCAAGTTTCTTCATTAACTTATGCCTTCAATTTCTAATTTTTTAATGTTTGTATATGTTTTTCCATGTTCCTATTACTTTACATTTTATTTATATGTGATTAGATACCCCACTTCTCTCTCTTCAACCCATTTTTATAAATATTTAAGTGACATTGTTATGCTGTCGAAATTGCATCATGATTTTTCCATGCCAAACCAATTTGTAGTGAATACCATACCAAAATCATATCAAGGGTGTTCATATTTATACACATATAATTTTTATTGGGTAATTAAATATATTTATTCCACACTTATTAATCATGGAATAAATTATTATGATGAATGAATCCATGTTATATTATCTATGTGGCACACTTAAGCATGAGAATGAAATGAATGTGAAGGGTGCACCCAGAATTATATAGTTATTCAATGCATTGAGTAATATTTTGTATCATGATACATCATGTTGAGATAGAGTGAACCTAATTCCTTTATGGTACTTTTTCAACCATGAAGTCTTGGAAATTTATCCTTGACCTATGTTTATGATGCAGTGTTTTAAGTTGTTGCCACATTTCCCATGTTATAATTAACATGTTATATCAAACCTTATTATTCATGTTCCTTTTATTCCCAATAGATGTGTATATTGTCTAACATGTATTATATTCTTCATGTTATGACTTGTTTATTCCCTTACTGGTTTTATATCTGACCCCTTTATGGTGCTTTTCCCCAGTTTATTCCGTGTAGTTTTAAAAATCCATGGAATTTTAGAAACATATTAAGGAAGTTTTCAATAATGTTGTTGTATCCCATGTTCAAAATGTTATGTTATGTACCTAATTCCCAAATTCACTAGACTTATTGATCTTTTAGATTGTATTAAGTGTAAATTTAAGTAATAAATCATTTATTAATGTGAAATAAAGAGAAGGATTGTTATAGATGGTATCATAGGAAAAGTTTAGTTATTTTTTTGGATTAGGATGAGAAAAATCTAGTGAAAGCCTTGGGGATAAGACTAAGTATAAGAAAAAATCCATAAATTTTGGTAAGTATAGAGTAATTGGTTTATCAAGAAAATACATCTATGTCTGGATACTACAAGTAGACGTGGTTTTGGCATAGATATAACTATGGGTAACAAATCCGACAAGGTGTATCGGGCCTAACTCGGGGTAACCTAGAACACGAAAACGGGCCTTAATGCATGATTAATTTGACACTCCTAGGGGATATGATTTTTTAAATTCATAATCTCATTATAAACAATTAATAAGGGAATAAAAAATACTATAATAATATATGTTAGGAAATGGGTCGTTGATAACCTAGATTGAATCCTAGAAATTCATAAGTAAAAAAATGAATGTAATTTAAGTTATCAATTTAATGTCATTGGATTCCAATTTATATGTTTAATGCTTAAAAAATCATCCCTAATTTTCCTTTCATTCTAACCAATGGTCAGAAATAGGAGGAATCGGGTAAACAATCAATGTGATGGGCAATGTGATGACTACCCCAACGAGATGACCAACCCGATGGGAGAAGGAATCGCAAAATTTTTCATGATACTATCTTAGATGACTCAAGTTTAAAATAGAAACCTGGATCATGAGAAGTATCCAAATCCCCATAAGGGAGAATAAGATGTGATTGAGAGATTTATACGACAAAGGCCTTTGACTTTCAATGGATCACCTGATCCCTTAATCACGAAAGAATGGATCAACTCCATTGAGAAGATCTTATTCATCCTTCAATGTTCTGAGCAAGAGAAATCTATACTGGATGTTTATCGTATGGAGGGAGAATCTGATCAGTGGTAAACATTGATCAAGAATACGAAGCATGAGGAAGTTTTTGAAATGATGGAGTGGAAGGAATTCTAGAAAATGTTTTTCAATAAATATTTTCCTTACACTCTTAGACTTAAAATGGAAAGGGATTTCCTTATCCTCAAGAAAAAAAGATGATGAATCTATCAGGACATAGGATGAAAACTTCACAAGACTTGCATGATACACCTCCAGCTTTTTCTTTACCCCCGAATGCATGGTTGACCGCTTCTTTGGTGGGCTAAAACCTAGTCTATGAAAATCCCTAGTGATCCGAGACTTTGATAGCTATAAGGAAATTTTCCTATGTTCCCTCAAAGTCAAAATGGAGATCAGAGAATCCCAAGGGTATCATGGGGATAAGAATAAAAAGGTGGAGTTTAATTCTGAAAGTCTTATGGAGATATCTAATAATTCCAAGAAATTTCAGCATCCCTCTTGTCATAGTTGTAGAAAGAAGAACCCCGAAATTGCCTAAGGGGGGTGAAAATATGCTTTAGGTGTGGGAAGGAAGTCCACCTAGATAACAATTGCCTACGGAAGAAACCCAATAATGCGATGGAGGAAAGGAATGCTCCAGTCAACCCTCAGTGCATTGTTCATTGCTTCAACTATAAGGAACCAATGCACATTGAAAACCAATGCACTAAGCCAAGGGTTTTTAGAGACAACCAACAGCCTCCAAGGAAGCAAGGGAGAAATTTTTCCATCACAATTGTCGTGGTGGATCCAAACAATGAAGTGGTGATAGGTATGCTAGTTATTTATTCAATAATAATGAACATACATTTTTATTTTGGTTCTACACATTCGTTCATATCATGAAAGTTTAGTAGAACAATACAAACACCACCACAAATCATAGAAGTAGAGCTACTGGTGAAAATAGAAAATGGAGTAATTATTACACCCCAAGTATATAACTCCTCTCTTATAAAATTTTGTGGGATGAACTTCTCATCGAACCATGTCATACTCCCTTTGCTAGAATTTGATGCAATTCTAGTCATGGATTAGATTTCCCTATATAGATCCAACATAAATTGTCGAGATAAGAAAATCACTCTCTGTATCTTGAATCGTCCTTCGATTCTATACAAGTTCAAGGAGGAGGATGAATATTGTTTAGCACTGACATCTCAAACATGGTTATTATTTACCTATGATCAAGTGTATCTAGCTAAAATTATTGAGACTAAAGAAATAATTATCCTTGAAGACGTGTATATTATGAGGGAATACACTGATGTGTTTCCCAAGGAATTGTCTGGTCTTCCTCCTATCCGAGAGGTTGAGTTTTTAATCGATCTTATACCAGGGGAATTACCATTATCCAAGACTCCGTATAGAATGTATGTTGTGTAACTTGAGGAACTATAGAAACAACTATAGGAAAATCTAGATAAAGGGTTCATACACCCAAGTGCTTCACCATGGGGTGCACTGGTCCTCTTCGTCAAGAATAAGGATGGGTCATGTGACTTTGCATTTATTATCATGATCTCAACAAGATCATGATAAAGAAAAAGTATCATTTTCCTTTTATTGATGACTTTTTCTATTAGCTACATGCAACACAATACTTTTCCATGGTGGATCTTCGGTCGAGATATTATCAAGGGTGAAGAATAAAGATATCCCCAAGACCAATTTTTGTACAAGGTACGGGCACTATGAGTTCGTAGTGATTTAATTTGGGCTCACTAATGCTCTGGAAATCTTTATGGACTTGATTAATAGATTCTTTAGAGATTACCTTGACAAATTTAAGGTAGTCTTTCTAGATGATATTTTAATATACACTAAAACCAAGGAGGGGCATGAGGAGAATCTGAGCATTGTGCTAAGGACCCTACGAAAGGAGAATATTTACACCAAGTATATAAAATGTGAGTTTTGGTTGAAGTAAGTATCTTTCTTGGGGCATATCATCACAATAATTGGGATATATGTGGACCCTTCAAAGACATAAGCAATTGAAGGATGGCTAAGGCCAACATTTGTGACAGATACCTATAGTTTCTTTGGGTTAGTGGGGTATTATCACTGATTTGTGATAAATTTATCATGATTGTAAAACCCTCTTACCAAGAAAAATTGGAAGGGAGTGAATTTTTTCTGGATTCAAGAATGTGAGGAAAGGTTAAAGGAGATCAAAAATAGGCGTATCACTACACCATTGCTCACACTACCGACAAGTGGGGAACTCTTTTTTGTATATAGTGATGATTTAAAGAATTTATTAGGCTGTGTACTGATGAAAAATGATAAAGTGATAGCCTAAACCTCAAGGAATTTGAAAATTCATGACAAAAACTATCCAACACATGATCTAGAGTTGGTAGCTATGATCTTTGTATTGAAAATCTGACGGCATTATCTCGATGGGGAGAAGTGTGAGATATATACCAATCACAAGAGCCTCAAATATATATTCACATATAAAGAGATTAATATGAACCAGTGAATATGGTTAGATCTCATCAAGGATTATGACTGCTCAATCCACTACCATCCTGATAAAGTAAATAAGGTGGAAGATGCTCTAAGTAGAAAAGATCTTGCAACTTTATCAATGATGACAATTGATAATGGTACAATATTCTTAGATCTGAAATGGTTAGACAAGGGAATCATTAAGGAAGGAACATCATCAATCCTTTCTCAATGTATTTCTCAACCATACCTCATGGAGATAATAAAGGATTCTCAAAGAAATGATGTGGAAATTAAAAATAAAGTAAAGGCCATGAGAAAGGGTAAATCCTCATAGTTTAAAATTGATGAAGAAGGAATTGTGATATTTGGGTCAAGAATATGTGTTCCATCAAATCTTGAGTTAAAGAAGGAAATGTTGGATGATTCACATAGTTAAACTTTCTCCATTCACCCAGGAATCAAAAAGATATATCAAGATCTCTATGAGCACTATTGGTGCGACAATATGAAGAAGGAGATCCCTAAATATACATCAAAGTGTCTGGTATACCAGCAAGTGAAGGCTAAAAGGTAGAAGTCTAAGGGAATGATGAAACCATTACCTATAGAAACATGGAAATGGGAGAACATCACCATGGAAGTTTTCACTAGACTTCCAAATAAATTCATAAGAAACAATTCTATATGGATTTTTGTGGATCGTATTACAAAGAAACCTCACTTTATCATAATTCAAGAGGACTTATTACTGGATCAACTTGCACGTATATATATCAGAGAAGTGGTAAGGCTGCATAGAGTGCCTCTATCGATTTTATATGATCAAGATCCAAGATTTACCTCCAAGTTATGGAAAAGTATCCAACATTCTCTAAACACTGAGCTGAACTTCAGTATGGTCTATCATCCTCAAACTAATGGTCAATCTGATCAAACTATTCAGACACTAGAAGACATGTTGCGAGCATGTTATATGGACTTTAAAGGATGATGGGACCAATATCTCTCTTTGGATGATTTCTCTAACAACAAAAGTTTCCACTATAGCATCCAAATGGATCCCTATGAATCCCTTTATGGGAAGAGGTGAAGAACACATGCATGTTGGGATGAAGTTGGGGGAAAAGACTACTAGGTCCTAAAATGGTTGAGGAAATGGTGTAAAAGGTTAAGACCATTTAACAGCACATCAAGGATGTTCAGATTCGGTAGAAGAGTTATGCTAGAAATTGTCGATGATACCTAGATTTTAATGTTAGAGACATGTTATTCCTCTGCATATCTCTATGGAAGGAAGTAATGAGATTTGGGAAGAATTTAAATCTTAGTCCAAGATTCATTAGGCCCTTTGAGATCCTTGATCGCATCAGAGCGGTGGCCTACTGACTAGTACTCCGACCAAACATATCTCAAGTATATGATGTATTTCATGTATCCCTCTTGAGAAAGTATATACTAGACCCCTCACATGTACTCAATCCATAGGTAGTACCATTCAAGAATGATCTCCCATGTGAGGAGTAGCCAGTGAAAATATTATATCATAGAGACAAAGTTCTACAAAATAAGACAATGCACCTTGTTAAATTGATGTGAAGAAACCACAAGTTTGAAGAAGAGACGTGGGAATCAGAGTAAGTGATTAAACAGAGTTACCCTTGTCTATTTTAGTGTGGGAAATAAAAATTTTGAGGGTGAAATTTCTTAAGGGGGGATATTATAACAACTTGAACTATTATAATTAAAATCCCCCTTTTTGTTTTAATTAAATTTCTTATTAAGTAATATGGTTATAGAAAGCACATGAAATTATTTTGTTTTATTATATCCAATTGGATTTAAAAAACCATTAAGTATTATTACCATTGATAATATATTCATTGAATGGTGATCATGTGATTAGTATAAATATAGGGTTTTGACAAATCCAATTGACACAGACAAAGGAAGTGATGGCCTCAGCCAGTAGGATTGTACCCTATGAAGCTCATTTATCAAAGCTTCCAAAATAGATAGCATTTCTAGGATTTACCCTTGACAAAGCTCATGTTGAGATCCAACAACTTAAGCATGAGAGAAATCATTTATAGAAGAAGTTCAACCTCATCGAGATCACGACCCAAACCATGTTCGCTGAACCACCCCATGAAAGTCTCACCATCACGCAACTTACTCTTAGGGTGTCTGCTGGTGTATTAAATGGATATGTATCAAGACCATAGAAATATGAATATGTACATTACTTTATATATAATAATGAATATATTTTCATCCTATCATTCTTTGTAAATTATTTTTATTTTAATACAATCAAGCAGATTTTTTTTGTTAATATTCAAATTCAATTAATAAATTAATGAATTAGTTTATTTTTTAAATAAAAAATATTTTAATATTATTATTAAATAATTTTTATCAAATATAATTGATCATATAATTTTTATGAAGTCAAATGTAATTTTTATAAGGGTTTGAAAATTCGTATTGTCAAAAACCTAGCATTTCTTAATAAATGTTGATTGTATTTTAAAAGTAAAAATTCACATGTTTATAAAATTATTTAGATAAAATGAAAATTATTTTTGGATTCAGAACATCAAAATTATCCAATTTGAATTTTTCATAATTTTCAGAGACAGTCGAATTTTAGGGTAAGAAATAAATATCATAAAAATATTCTTTGTGTTTTTTGACATCATAATGACCAAAAGTAATGTCATAATTACTATAAATGGGATCAATTACTAAATAAATGTTTTACCTTTAAAATAATGTTATTTTAAGTTTATTTGATTTATTTTGTAAATCCATTATGAATCCTCCAAAACCTATAATATATTTTAAGGTTTTAAAATCATTGCTTTAAGAGTGTGACTCATCTCCACATAATAAAGGGAATTATTTTATTAAGTTTGTCCCTTGTTATTATAAAATAATAAAAAACACTCCCATTTGGTAGAAACTATGGGCAAAAACCATAGGATGGTTTGTGGTTTTCCATATTTTATTATGTAGAGTCCAAAACTTAAATAATAAAGAAATCACCCTCATTTCCTATATAAACTCATCCAAGCTCTCATTTCTCTTCATTAAAACTCCTTGGAGCACATCCATACTCTTATATTCACTCTATATAGTCCTATCAGGCACCCCCAAGCTCTCAAGAAGCCCCTCCCAAGCTTTTGGAGTCTCACACTCAAGTAAGGGATACTCACCTTCCTCTCCTCTCAATTCAAGCACCATTTTTGATATTTTTCTTCTTAATTGCAATTTTTTATGATGTCATTTATTTACAAACATTTTCTACCATCCAATGGATGTTATTGGAATGATATTTTATTTATTCTCTCTCATTTCTACCTTTACCTAAGTTGTTACTATTTAGAAATTTTTTAAGGGATTTCTCTCTTCTCATTTCCATTCAAGCACTTCTTTTATGTTATGTCTCTTAAATTATATTTTCTTTTGTTGAGATATATTCTTCCATATTCCCCTTACCTTACATAAAATGTATAAATGATGAGGGTTCCCTTTCACTCTCATTAATCCTCTCATGATCCTTTATGTATACCTGTTATCATGCTGAAATATAGTTTGGATTCTTTTCTTTATTAAAGTTTCTTCATTAACTTATATCTTCAATTTCCAATTTCTAATGTTGGGATATGTTTTTCTATGTCCCTATTACTGCCCATTTGATGTTTATGTGAAGAGAGGCTCATTTCTCTTTCATCATCCCATTTTTATAAATCTTTAAGTGACATTGTTATACTGCCAAAATTGCACCACAATTTTTTCATGTCAAACCAATTATGTAGGGAATACCATACCCAAATACTATCAAGAGTGTTCACATTTATGCACATATACTTTTTATTGGGGACTTAAATACATGTATTCTATGCTCCTTGATTGTGAAATAAATTATGATAATGAATGAATTCATATTATATGATATATGTGGCACACTTAAGCATAAGAATGAAATGAATGTGACGGGGCGCTCGGAATTATATAGCGCTTCAATGAATTGGATAATGTTTAGTATCATGATATGTCATGTTAGGATAGGGATTGAACCTGATTCCTTTATGAGACTCTTTCCACCATGAAGTCTTGGTGGTTTAGCATTGACATATATTTATGATGCAGTGTTTTAAGTTGTGACATTTCCTATGTTATGATTATCATGATTTATCAAGCATTATTATTCATGTTCCTTTTATGCCTCATTGATATGTATATTATCCAACATGTATTATCTTCTTCATGTTAAGTCTTGTTTATTCTTTTACTAGGCTTTATAGCTCACCTCTTTCTGATATTTGTCCTCGGGTTATCTAGTACAGTTTTAAAAAACTACAGAATTTTAGAAGTATGTTAAGGAAGTTTTAAATAATGTTGTTGTATCTCATGTTCAAAATGTTATGTTATGTACCTAATTCTGAAAGACACTATACTTATCGATATTTTGGGTTGTATTAAGTGTAATTTTATGTGATAAATTATGTATTAATGTGAAATAAAGAGTAGAATTATTATACGAATCGATACAAAATATCTGCTCTCATTACAATTTTGAAGAATATATCCAAAGAAAGTAATAGAAATAAGGAATAACTCCCCTCAATGTGCTGCTTTAACTCCTCTGGTCCACCTCTGACTTGTGCTCTAAGAATTCCCAAAATGCATCACCATTATCCTCTTTTAATCACCCAATGAACCGCATAAAGAAGTATAGGTGTGGCACGGGGGTGGCTAGGTTGGCACGAAGGGTTGGGGTTTGGGCCGTGCGTTGTAGGGTCAAGTCCCCGAGTTCTTGTGTGTGTTTTACATAAACAACTTTTATGTATAAGTGTTGCTTTTTAAGTTCTCAAAACCTAACTACCCCAGGTGTCCATATGACCCGGCACTAATTGGTGTGACCCTAGCACGAAGCTCCATCACCAGGCTGTCAACTTCACCCATTAGCAGAAAACACTAGTAGGTGACTCTCCATGCTCACACAAGTGGGGAAGCTTTAGAGCCCAACCCTATTCCATAATCAAATCTGCAGCAACAAGCTTTAGAATCCCTCTCTTTGAATCCATCTCCAATGAATAAATACAGCAAACAATGTGCAGAACATTTAAGTCATGACCTTCCCCCTCAAATCCAATATCCAGGTTTCAGAATATGCATTGGTCTATTGCATTCCACTCACAAATCTAAGATTCTTCAGTCTCCTCGAATAGCATCCATAAAACGGATTCTTCAGCAGCAGAGTAGTCACTCTCAGACCAATGTTGCGCCATCTCAGCTTCTCACAATTTCGAGTTCAGTGGTATGAGTTCCAGAACTATCCGCGGAAACGGCTTGCAGTGGTTCAAAACTCCAAATATTATATGCCATCAGCTTCAAGCTCCCATCACTGTGATCATCTTCAAAGCTACAATCAAGTTTTTTTTTTATACATTTTTTCAAAAAAAAATTGAAAATACATCTCAGTTAAAAAAATTTATTTTTTTACCCCCCAAAGGCAGCACATGGTGTGCCGCCTTTGCACAAAAATTAACCGCAAAGGCGGCACACCAGGTTCCGCCTTTGCATAAAAATTTTATTTTTATTTTATTTGTTTTGTTTTGTTTTATATATATATATATAACAAAACTTTTCAGCAGAATTTTTCTCGTATTTAATATCTAGCGGTTCTGCCATTACAGCAGTCTGGATTCTGATTGATACCCTCACCCAGGACTCCCTTTTATAAGGGGGTTTGCCCTGAAAACAATACTGCATTTCTGATGTGGAATTTTGGTTCTCCTTTTCCTGCACAGTACATTCTGCGTTTCTGATGTGTGATTCTGTTTCAAGTACGCAACTTTGAAAGACTATAAAACATAAACTATAAGACCAATATAAATGAAACTTTAAACACTGATTAAACATATAAAAAATAGTTGACAACAAAATTAATTTCATAAAAAATGTTGATACAGATTAATTTATAAGCTTTCAAAACCACATACTTGAAACTTAAACATATTTCAAGTACGTGAATTTGAAAGCTTATAAAAGATAAACTATAAGACCAATACAAATGAAACTTTAAACATTGATTAAACATATAAGAAATAGTTGAAAACAAAAATAATTTCATAAAAATGTTGACCAAAAACAATTTATAAGCTTTCAAAACCATCAACATGAAACTTAAAAATGATTCAAGTTCCCGACTTTGAAAGACTATAAAACATAAACTATAAGACCAATATAAATGAAACATTAAACATTGATTAAACATATAAGAAATAGTTGAAAACAACAAAAACTTCCTAAAAAATGTCCGTAAAAATTAATTTATAATCTTTCAAAACCGTCTACTGGAAACTTAAAAATGTTTCAAGTACGCGAATTTGAAAGACTATAAAACATAAACTATAAGACCAATATAAATGAAACTTTAAACATTGATTAAATATATAATAAATAGTTTAAAACAAAAAGAATTTAATAAAAAATGTTGATAAAAAATAATTTATAAGCTTTCAAAACCGTCTACTTGAAACTTAAAAATGTTTCCAGTGCGTGACTTTGAAAGACTATAATTATATTATTAATTAACTAATTAATTATTATATAATTAATAGTTATATTAATAATTAACTAAATAATTATTATATAAGTAATAATTATTGAGTAATAATTAATAATTAACAATTACTAATTAATAATTTAATGAATAATTATAATTAATATTTATATTACTAATTAACTAATTTATAATTAATAATTACTTATTAATAATTATTAATTACTAATTAATAATTATAATGAATATTTATATTACTAATTAACTAATTAATAATTAAAAATTAAAAATTACTAATCAATTACTTATAATTATTAATTATATTACTAATTAACTAATTAATAATTACTAATTACTAATTAATTACTTATAATTATTAATTATATTACTAATTAACTAAATAATTATTATATATGTAATAATTATATTACTAATTAATTATTATATAATTAATAATAATATTACTAATTAACTAATTAATTATGACATATTTAGTTATTAATAATTATATTTAATTATTATATTACTAATTAACTAATTAACTTTTATATAATTAATAATTATATTACTTATTAACTAATTAATTATTATATAATTAATATTTATATTAATAATTAACTAAATAATTATTGTATAAGTAATAATTAATAAGTAAAAATTAATAATTAATAATTAATAATTAATAATTATAATTGACGAAAAATATTTTATAATTATTATATTACTAATTAACTATTATATAATTAATAATTATATTACTAATTAACTAATTAATTATTAACTATTCTTTATATGTTTAATCAATTTTTAATGTTTCATTTATGTTGTTCTTATATTTTATGTTTTATAGTCTTTCAAATTCGCGTACTTGAAACATTTTTAAGTTTCAAGTAGACGGTTTTGAAAGATTATAAATTAATTTTTATGGACATTTTATAGGAAGTTTTTGTTGTTTTCAACTATTTATTATATGTTTAATCAATTTTTAATGTTTCATTTCTATTGGTCTTATAGTTTATGTTTTATAGTCTTTCAAAGTTGGGAACTTGAAACATTTTTAAGTTTCATGTTGATGGTTTTGAAAGCTTATAAATTGTTTTTGGTCAACATTTTTTATGAAATTATTTTTGTTTTAAATTATTTCTTATATGTTTAATCAATGTTTAAAGTTTCATTTGTATTGGTCTTATATTTTATCTTTTATAAGCTTTCAAAGTCACGTACTTGAAATATGTTTAAGTTTCAAGTAGGTGGTTTTGAAAGCTTATAAATTAATCTGTATCAACATTTTTTATGAAATTATTTTTTTTTCAACTATTTCTAATATTTTTAATCAGTGTTTAAAGTTTCATTTATATTGGTCTTATAGTTTATGTTTTATAGTCTTTCAAAGTCGCGTACTTGAAATAGAATCACACATCAGAAACGCAGAATGTACTGTACAGGAAAAGGAGAACCAGAATCCCACATCGGAAATGCAGTATTGTTTTCAAGGAAAACCCCCTTATAAAAGGGAGTCCTGGGTGAGGGTATCAGTCAGAATCCAGACTGCTGTAATGGTGGAAAATTTCCCAAAGGCGGTACACCAGGTGCCACCTTTGGGGGGTAAAAAAATAAATTTTTTTAACCTATATGTATTTTCAAAAAAAATTTGAAAAAATGTATAAAAAAAACTCACTACAATAGAATTACTCAACTGTAGCAGATGAAGGGCTCGGACCTGCATCGTTCTAGTGACGACCTTTGGTAGACTCCCACTGCCCAAACCATCAACCTCCGACCGTGAAAATACCTGCAGCGATAAATCCCTCGACCTCCGGATCTTGAATCAACTTGGACAGGTCAACAACGCACGAATCCCTTTGGTTTTCACGAGGCTCCGGTTGCGGTGAAACTTCCTAGTGGGATGACATTGAAGGACCAAAATACCACCTTTATTCCAGTTAAGGACAAACATATTTTTTAACTAAAGTAAAATCTCATTTCATTTAATAAATAATAATCTTTTTGGTCCTTAAATGAATTTTATCATGTTTTTGGTCTCAAACTGTAATTATATGTCAATTTTGGTCCTGCATTGTCATTTTCCCAACTTCCTATCATAGCTGCGTGAAAAGCCTCATCTTGGATGACATCGGATCAAATCTCCCTTGCACCACTAATCGAACAACCAATACTGATGCAACATAAATAGCCTACAGAATATCAATAAAAATACAAATTAAAATCAAAACAAAATTCAAGTTCAATTCACATTTTAATATCCCCAATTTTGAAAATTTGAAATCCATCAAGAATCATTTGATTATTTTGAAAAAAAAATTGAAGAGCATTTTCATTGTGAAAAATTAATTTCATTAAAATATAACTCTAATCCCACTTTTATGAAATGAATGCTCATGGTGAATTTTCACATGGTTTAGTCACAGAATAATTTTTTTTACACAAACAATTTCAATGCCAAAATTAATTCAACAAAAATCAATTTCCTATATATTAATCCGTTATAATACATGTAATTTTGAACTTGAGCACAAGAAAAGTCAATTAATGTTCTCAAAGTATCAAAACATTTGGAAACAAGAAAAAATTTCATTTTGAAACAAAAACACACCAACAACACCACGCAAGTCCATATAGGCGCGCCTAGGAGAATCGTGTAGGTCATGAAGGTTCCGGGCTTAGTGGAAGCACGTGGGTGGATGTGCCCACTTGTCTTTTTGTCGTTAGCAATGATCAATCCGGTATCAATACGATGATAAACGCCAGTCTCCACGGATCGAATCACAGAAAAAGACAAAGAAGATGGCTTGTCCCGGAACCACAAACAAGGATCGTTATAGGTTGATTATAATTAATTTAATTAATTATAAAGAAATACCTTTTGGGTGTTCTTTCTTCGTTGATGTTATTGATCACGTTGTCGATGTGATCCTTTGTTGCCTCGTAGAAGCCAAGTGTCCACTCCCTTTAGTGGTGATCCACATGTGTACCTCGTATCTCTGGACGTCGCCAAAGGATTCTCCAGGTGCTAGCGTGGAGAAGCCTTTGCTTGCGTTGTCCACCTTAGATCGTCTTGATCCAATGGAAGAGGATATCTCTCGGTCTTGAGAGTGTTCTTGGAGGAAGAGGTTCTTTCGGCCTTGAAAGAATTCTCCAGAGATGTTGTGCACAACGATTCTCTTGTGTAGGAAAAGAGTTGGGGTTGTGAGGATATTTATAATCCAGTTTGAGGTTGTAGAGTTATGACAATAAATAAATGCGTTACGCGTTTCATTTATTTCATTAACTCTTATTGAAAACCCACATGTCGAATAATTAATTCCTTGACATGCGCACATGCTGATTATAATAAATATCATTTAATAAAACGATATTATATCCTCAAAATCCCGACTGGAAAACCTACACGACGTGTAACAATAAATACACGGCGTGTACTTGTTTTTCATTGAAAACTACACGACGTGTACATTAAATGTACACGGTGTGTATATCTTGTTTTCATTTATTCATTTCCATTCCAAAATGAAAACTACACGGCGTGTACATTTAATAATACACGGCGTGTACTTGTTTTATTTTATTTTTCCTCCATCATTTAAAACAACTTAGGCTTCCTTGAATAATTATTAAACCACGTACGGGAATAATCTTTATTCAACTTCAGATACTTGGATACACTTAGTGTGTGACCCTCTAGGCCTCTTTCTTGTTGGCATTAGGCGGGCTTGCCTAAAGTCCAAGATTACTGTCTAGCAACGGGTCAAGGCACCCAAGAGAAATAAGTTGATTCCGCATTGATGTATCACCTCATACGAACGCTTAATGTGTAATTTAATCCCTTTGTCTCAATATCTCATCAAGCAGGTTTCATGGAAGTGTCATAAACCTATATGCTTGATTTGTCATTCTTTGACTACCTGAAATAAACTCGTCGTTTACACCATGGCCATGGAATTTAATGCGACAGTTCTATTACAATCAAAGCACCGAGATATCAACTTCCATAAATGGAAGGGACAAATCCTTCATCGACTTATCCATTAACAACATGTCACTCGTGACGCACCCAACGTACCCTACTTTCTGCCAACTGTCTGCATGATGGTTTTTGTCAGTAAATCTAAGTGCATGATTCATGACATGAGTTAATGATAATCTTCCAGTCTAAGGACCATTACACACGCTCGTAGATAGCAATGTCCAATGACACCAAGACATGCGGAATTGCTACTGGCGGGTCTATTCTCATAATCTCCCATCATGGAGATTATCAAGTGTGAACTCCATGAGAGAGAGTCTTGTCTTCTTACGAGTACTCGCACATGACGGTCTGTATACTATGTGTCCAATCATAGTATGTCATCCAACCGTAAAACTTTATTTAAAAATATTGTTATAGCATTTCAAGGTTCTCATCATAGTGGGGATCTGTCATGACCTTATTAATGCAACAAATATTCTAGGACATTATTATATTGTATTCATACAGAACAATGAACAATATAATAAGTGAACATTCATGTAATCAAAGTACAAAACAGTTGGTTCTCAGGACACAAACCCTTATAAACTCCCACTTAGACTAGAGCCAACTGCCTACGACTTTTAGTCTGCTAGACCTCACATGATGATCATGTTTCTGCTAAGTCAAGGCTTTAATCAAGGGGTCCACCACATTGTCTTCTGTGGAAATACTGCTCACTGCAACTTCACCTCTCTGAGAAAAATCCCTCAACAGATGATACTTCCGAAGTATGTGCTTTGTCCGCTGATGTGACCTTGTCTCTTTTGCAAGTTCCACCACTGCAGTATTATCACAATAGAGTGTGATAGGATCTTTATTGCTCTGTAAAACATCCAACTCTTGTACTAAGCTTTAAATCCATACTGCGTCTTTAGCTACCTCAGAAGCTGTGATATACTCAGACTCCGCTGTAGAATCTGCCACCACACTTTTTTTTGAGCTCTTCCAGCTCACTACACCTCCATTCAAACTGAAGATGTATCCAGTCTGCGACTTCATGTAATCATGATCAGTCTGGAAACTAGGATCTACATGTCCTCTGATGACTAGTTCCTTATCTCCTCCATAAACCAGGAACATATCCTTAGTACGCCTCAGATACTTAAGGATAGTCTTGACTGCCATCCAATGGCGGTCTCCTGGATCAGCTTGATATATTCCTACCGCACTTAATGCGTAAGCAACATCTAGCCTCATACATAGCATAACATACATGACTGACCCAATCGCGGAAGCATAAGGGATCCTTTCCATCCTCTTTCTTTCCTCATGTGTCTGAGGACACATTTTCTTGGAAAGATGAATGCCATGTGACACTGGCAACAATCCCCTCTTGGACCGTTCCATACTGAATCTCTTCAGTATCTTGTCAATGTATGTACTTTGACTCAGGCCCCGCATTCTCTTGGATCTATCACGATGGATCTTGATCCCAAGAATATATGTCGCCTCGCCCAAATCTTTCAAGGAGAATCATTTATGAAACCATTCCTTAACTGACTGTAAGACAGGTACTTCGTTTCCAATTAGCAATATGTCATCAACATATACTATTAGGAAAACGACTGCACTTCCACTAAACCTTTTGTACACACAAGGCTCACAATCATTCTTAACAAAGCCAAATTCCATAACAGCTTCATCAAAACGAATGTTCCATGACCTTGATGCTTTCTTTAATCCATAAATGGATTTCTGCAACTTGCATACCTTGTTGGCATCCTTTGGAGTCACAAACCCTTCAGGTTGTGTCATGTAGACATCTTCCTGGAGGTTCCCGTTAAGGAAAACTGTTTTGACATCCATTTTCCAAATTTCATAGTCATGGTAAGTAGCAATGGCCAATAGGATTCTGATGGATTTCAACATCGCAACTGGTGAAAAGGTTTCATTATAGTAAATTCCTTGAAATTTTCTAAAACCTTTTGCAACCAGTCGTGCCTTATAGGTGCTGACTTTCCCCTCCATGTCCAGTTTCTTCTTGAATACCCATTTATTACCAATAGGCTTTACATCAACTGGAGGATCTACCAAAATCCAGACTTGGTTTTGGTACATGGAATCCATTTCAGAATTCATGGCTTCATTCCACTTGGAAATGTCTATGCCTTTAACTGCTTCCTTGTAGGTAAGAGGATCATTATTGTAAACCAATAATCAGTCACCATCCTCGGTGACAAGAAAGCCATATCATTCTGGTTCTCTCACCTCTCTCATGCCCCTACGCAGTTCTTGTGTCTCTGGAACAGATTGTTCTTCCACGGGGCTTTGTGGAATCTATTCTTGTACCAACTCATGTGTATCTTGAGCCTCGACTTCATCGAAGTTTATCTCGCTCCCACTATCTCTTTTGGATATGTGCTTTATCTCAAGGAATATAGCGTGTCTTGCCACTGTAACCTTTTTGTATGAGGGGTTGTATAGGTAATATCCCCTTGTTTCCTTGGGATATACTATAAACATACACTTTGTGCCTCGGGGTGTGATTTTGTTACCTGAAGAGGCCTTAACAAATGCTTCGCTACCCCACACATGTAAATTCGATAACATGGATTTGCGTCCACTCCATAACTCGTATGGAATACCATTTATCGATTTAGCTGGTACTTGGTTTAGTATGTGCGCTGCTGTTTGTAATGCATATCCCCAAAAGGATAATGGAAGACTCGCATGACTCATCATTGATCTCACCATGTCCAACAGGGTGCGGTTCCTCCTTTCACTTACACCATTCCACTGTGGCATGTAAGGAGGAGTGAGTTGAGATATAATCCCAAACTCCCATAAGAAATCAATGAAGTCCTGATTAATATATTCTCCTCCTCTGTCTAAGCGGAGTTTCTTAATCTTCTTACCAAGCTGGTTCGCAACTTCATTCTTGTATTCTTTGAACCGATCAAAAAAATCTGACTTATACCTCATTAAGTAGATATATCCATATCTACTAAAATCATCAGTAAAAGTTATGAAGTATGAGAACCCACCCCTTGCCTCAACTGGAAATGGCCCACACACATCTGTGTGAACTAATTCTAGAAGATCTTTGGCCCTTTCACCTTTCCCACTAAATGGGGCTTTGGTAATTTTTCCTTGTAGACACGCATGACATACACCAAGTGGTTTTAGTTCGAAAGAATCTAAATACCCATCTTGATTTAATTTTTTCAAACATTTCTCATTGACATGACCTAGACGGTGATGCCAAATTTGGGTGTGGTATGAGTCTTGCAAATTAACTTTGTCATCGATTTCCATCACTTCGTTTGTGTAGTCTAACACATAAAGGCCGTTATATAAATGTTCCCTACCAAAACAAATGCTATATTTATAAAAGTATCAACATTAATTTCCAAACTTGAATATGAATCCATCAGTATCTAATCTAGATACTTAAATAATGTTTTTAGTAACAGAAGGCACATAATAACAAACTTTCAAAACCAAGACCATCCCAGTAGGCAATGTGAGGTGGTAGTCTCCGACAGCTACAGCAGTGAGTCTGGCTCCGTTGGCTGCTCGTAGATCCACCTCACCTCGATCAATATTTTTGAATCTACTTGGTTCCTGTATTTGGATACAGATGTGAGCACCACAAGTAGTATCTAATACCCAATTAGTAGAAACAGATAGATTACATTTGATAAAAAATGCACTTGAAGCTTCCCCTTGCTTCCTTGGCTGGGTGCAATTTTTCTTCCAGTGGCCCTTCTTTCCACATGCAAAACAAACAACATCATGTTCCTTTGCCTCCCCTTTGATATTAATTTTCTTGGAAGGCCTTGAAGAAGCTTTGGGCTTAAATCTCTTCACCTCCCCTTTCCTTTTATTCACCATGAGTATAGAAGGCTTCTCACGCTTCATGTCAGTGTCCACTTGGCGAATGAGGATGAGAAGATCAGATAGAGACTTATCAATGTTGTTCATATTGAAGTTCACAACAAAGTTTGAGAAGCTCTGGGGGTGTGATGCAAGAATGAGATCGGTACCCAGTTCTTTGGTGAGTTTAAACCCTAAAACCTCCAAGCACTCAATGTAGCCAATGAGCTTGACTACATGAGGCCCGATTGGGGCACCCTCTCCAAGCTTGCTCTGAAATAGAGCCTTGGAGATCTCAAACCTGTCATGTCTTGCTCTCTCCTGGTATAGACCACGGAGGTGCTCGAGCATGATATAGGCATCCATGTCTTCATGATACTTCATGAGCTCACTAGACATCGATGATAGCATCAAACATTTAACGCCGAGAGCGTCGTTCAAATGTTGATCATAGACTAGGAAATCTTCATCACTCACCCCTGGGGTAGGAGAATAAGGAAGTGAGGACTCCAACACGTAAACTTTTGTTCATGGTGTAGGATAACCCGAAGGCGCCTAAACCATTCCTGAAAGTTACTACCGGTGAGGATATTGTCTTTATCCAGTATTGATCGTAGATAAAATGTGGTTGATGAGTTTGTCATCTTGATTCTACAATTTAAAAGAGCAGATTTTTTAGTACTTTCTTGATTACAATTTATGAGAAATAATGAATGAATTAATTAATTCTTCCACTATTTTATCAAGTCCCAATGGCCCTCACCATTGAACTCAGAATGTCTAGTTGCTTTGAAATTCTAGTGGAAAGGATCCATATTTCCCTTCGCATAACCCCAAAAAGGGTTGGTCAAGCTATTTGAAGGTATTTAGGTAGGCAGGTCTTTGCCAACTGTGATCTTACAGTTCCTTGATCTGTTGAGTGGACTCCCCAATCCTGAAATCCTAACTTGGATTTCCTCAACCCTTGCCTCCAATATTACATCAAGTCTAGCAAGGGCTACTTCTCTGGATGTAATATGGTTAAGTCAACCTGAAACCTTTCATAAGGGCTTCCTTTATAAAAGTAAGTGTCCCAACAAGGGTTGGTCAAACACATAGTTTTATTGAGTCTTGCCCTTAATCAGGTAACGGAAGGCTTGGTCTGACTTAATATGGTATTGAGGGATTTTAGTCTTTATGCGTAGTTTTTCATTATCACATGCTTGTTAATATTAAGTGATGATTTCTTAAGTGATTAACCATGTTCTGATAATGTTTACGCATAGTCCAGTTTTTATTTTATTCCATCTGTGCATGCTTGTTCATTTTATTAATTATGTGATCGCGACAACACATACATAATAAATAAACCATGCAATCAGACAGAAATAAAATAAGATGGCATGATCATGAGCTTCTATTGGTAAGCTTATCTAGCGGTTTTGATAAGCTAACTCTGACCTAGGGAAAACACCTTGAACCTGTTGGTTCATGTTTTGCAGCTCCCACCTGTCCACCTTTGTATCTTTTTGCGTCGGTTTTGCCTCGGCTTCGGGATTTGAACCGTCTCCTCTGGCTTGGGAGATCCTCCATTACATGGGTTTATATTAAAGAAACCATGGGCACGCAGGCCCTACATTTTATTGGAAGAAGGATCACAGGCCAAAAAATTTAAATTAAATAAATTTAAATGAAACCATACACATACAAAGGGTCTTTGGTCTAGCTCATGATCATCCACAGCATGCAACAACATTTATGCATATTTAGAATTCAAATTCTTTTAATCACTCTTTCATTTAAGATAAGCCGCGCTCGAATTCAATTAATTATGATCTTATAATTAATCAATTTTTTATCTTAAATTCCTTTCTGAATTTCCTTGAGATTCTTCTCATCCATATTCCTTGTATGGGTCTTTGTACATTGGAGGAAACCTGGTGAAATTCCATTTCTGTAAAGTACACGGCATGTAGTTTATATTTACATGGAGTGTATTTCTTTTCAACTTGTTTCCAAAGTACACGTCAGGGCTTTGGCGTGTTTTCTCTACTTTGGAAATTTTGGAGTACACGGCATGTAGATGAATCATACACGGCGTGTACTTCCTTGTACACAGTTTCACCTAGACCGGATCGGACTACACGGCATGTTGTTCCAACATACACACCATGTATTCCGGTTCCTACGCATCATTCAATTCTAGTCAACACGGCGTGATTAATACTTAGGCATAATCAATTCACACGGCATGGTTTGGCGGACCAGTGTCGGTTCATTGAACCTAAGTACACGGCGTGTAGTTTTAATTACACGTCGTGTAATCCCGTGCTATACAGACAGAAAGAGCGACTCCTCCGGATGAATTCCTCATTTTTATTTTAATAAAAATTAAAATTAAAAAGTCGTTTATGTGATATGAATCGAGAAACGAAGGAGGAAGAATAGATCTCATTTATTCAGATTAATAGAACGATATATTTCGAATTGAATCAAATATAAATGCGTAAATTACCAACAAAAATTAAATAACTATAATCAACGTTGTAACCTCCCTCTGATACCATTTGAAGGTTCTGGGCGCAGCGGAAGCGCGTGGGTGGATGTGCCCACTTGGCTTTTTGTCATTAGCAATGATCAATCCGGGATCAATACGACGATAAACGCCAGTCTCCACGGATTGAATCACAGAAAAATACAAAGAAGATGGTTTTTCCCGGAACCACAAATAAGGATCATTACAGGTTGATTATAATTAATTTAATTAATTATAAAGAACTACCTTTTGGGTGTTCTTTCTTCGTTGATGTTCTTGATCACGTTGTCGATGTGATCTGTCATTGCGTCGCAGAAGCCAAGTGTAGACTCCCTCTAGCGGTGATCCACATGTGTACCTCGTATCTCTAGACGTCGCCAAATTATTCTCCGGGTGCTAGCGTGGATAAGCCTTTGCTTGCATTTTCTGCCTTAGATCGTCTTGATTCGATGGAAGAGGATCTCTCTCGGTCTAGAGAGCGTTCTTGGAGGAAGAGGTTCTTTCGTCCTTGAAAGAATTCTCCAGAGAGGTTGTGCACAACGATTCTCTTGTGTAGGAAAAGAGTTGGGGTTGTGAGGATATTTATAATCGAGTTTGAGGTTGTAGAGTTATGACAATAAATAAACGCATTATGCATTTCATTTATTTCATTAAATCTTATTGAAAACCCCCATGTTGAATAATTAATTCCTTGACATGCGCTCATGCTGATTATAATAAATATAATTTAATAAAACGATATTATATCCTCAAAATCCCGACTGGAAAAACTACACAACGTGTAATAATAAATACACGGTGTGTACTTGTTTTTCATTGAAAACTACACGGCGTGTACATTAAATGTACATGGCGTGTATATCTTGTTTTCATTTATTCATTTCCTTTCTAAAATGAAAACTACACTACGTGTACATTTAATAATACACGGCGTGTACTTGTTTTATTTTATTTTTCCTCCATCATTTAAAACAACTTAGGCTTCCTTGAATAATTATTAAACCACGTACGGGAATAATCTTTATTCAACTTGAGATACTTGGATACACTTAGTGTGTGACCCTCTAGGCCTCTTTCTCGTTGGCATTAGGCGGGCTTGCCTAAAGTCCAAGATTATTGTCTAGCAACGGGTCAAGGCACCCAAGAGAAAGAAGTTGACGCCGCATTGACGTATCACCTCATACGAATGCTTACTGTGTAATTTAATCCCTTTTTCTCAATATCTCATCAATCAGGTTTCATGGAAGTGTCATAAACCTATATGCTTGATCCGTCGTTCTTTGACTACCTGAAATAAACTCGTTGTTTACACCATGGCCATGGAATTTAATACGACAGTTCTATTTCAATCAAAGGGTCGAGATATCAACTTCCATAAATGGAAGGGACAAATCCTTCATCAACTTATCCATTAACAACATGTCACTCATGATGCACCCAATGTACCCTACTTTCTGCCAACTGTCTGCGTGATGGTTTTCGTCAGTAAATCTAAGTACGTGAGTCATGACATGAGTTAATGATAATCTTCCAGTCTAAGGACCATTACACACGCTCGTAGATAGCAATGTCCGATGACACCAAGACATGCGGAATTGCTACTGGCGGGTCTGTTATCATAATCTCCCATCATGGAGATTACCAAGTGCGAACTCCATGAGAGAGAGTCTCGTCTTCTTACGAGTACTCACACATGACGGTTTGTATACTATGTGTCCTATCATAGTATGTCATCCAATCGCAGAACTTTATTTAAGAATATTTTTATAGCATTTCAAGGTTCTCATCATAGCGTGGATCTACCATGACCTTATTAATGCAACAAATATTCCAGGACATTATTATATTGTATTCATGCAGAACAATGAACAATATAATAAGTGAACATTCATGTAATCAAAGTACAAAACTGTTGGTTCTCAGGACACCAACCCTTACAGGTCCGACCTACATGTTGACCAACACGAAGCACCTACGTGAACTACCTCCTTCGCCTAGGGGCCCGAAATTGCTTATAGATAGGACCCTAGGGCTCCTCATTTACAATGACTGGAAATCCCAAAGAAGCCTTGAAGCTTTGTTTGCCCTAGTCCTTCACCCAGGCCCTTAGAACCTTCTAGGTAGAGTTATAATCCTCAAAAGAAAAGGGAATTAAGAGGGGTATTGGGATTAAAGTTGCCTTAATGTTTTAAACACAAGAGTGTATGCGTGATCCACCTCCCCTGTTCCAAAACACACTAGTGTGAAGTCCACTTCTCAAGCTCGGGATTTAAGCACCAGTCGTCCAAAGACACTTGAGGAGACCCTTAGATACTAGAGAATGACCTCACCAAGTGTCACCGCCCAGGTTTTCCATCGCCTATAGATCTCATCATCTCACCTAGGTCTGCCCTGGATGGGCTATCTTCAGCTCGCCCAACCTTCACCTGCATGAGCCTCCTTCATCTCACCCACCCCCTCCCCACGCCAGCCCCCATTGAGGCCTCTCTTAATGCCACCAATAGAAAGGAACCTCCTAAATTGGGACTCCCGTCTGATGGAGACCAAATCAATGCCTCCATTAAAGCCTCTATACTTTTACAACCATGGAGAAATACACACCAGTGTGTCTACTATTATCTTATGCATTCCTTCAGTAAGAGGTGTCCCGCACTTGTCCTACCTGACAAGTAGGTCCCTCAAGGTGTGTGAAGTTATAAATCCCTTCGATAATGAGGACCCCCACCTTGGGGTAGTTATAGGGACCTCTCAGTCTCATATATAAGGGCTGGGGATTTTTCTCCCCTTGTCATCAATTAGAAACAAGGGTTAGGGATTTGTGCTCCCCATCTCATCTCTAAGACCAGGGACCTCTCATTTTAGGTGGGGGGTCACACTTGCTTTTACCTTTGAGGGTTAGTGGAATATCCTTATCTTTTATTTGGAATTGGGAGAGGGGAAACCCTCTTGGAGTAATCCCCTGGCCTCTCTTATGTGCCATAGCTAGATGGGTAGCCAGATGTGCCAATCCTGGTTAAAAAAAACAAGAGAGGAGATGGGCGCCTCAAAGTAATTTATCTCTCCCATTACCCCTGCCTCGCCCACTAGTGAATGAAGGAGATTGTGTGGTTTGTCAGATCTTCGACTTCCTCTTGTTTCTCACATATAAAATGACTCATGCGGGCTTAGATGTTAGTAACAATCATGAAATATTCTCGATTAGATTCATGTCTGGGCTGAGAATCCCTTTTAAAATCTTCCTCTTTCCTTCCTTTAGGGGGCCTCTATAGGCGTAGGTCCTCAAATCCATGTATCATCTCAAAGGGACATATAACCTATGAGAAAAATCATAAGTGGTCATCCTCCATAGGTGTAATACCTAACATTTCCAAACTAAATATGTTTTGATTCTCATCCAAATGGAATACATAGGAAGCCCCCTTGATGTCTAAACCTAGCTCACCAAATTGACCATAATTTCCCCTAGGACACATCCCTAATAGGGTAATATCCAACCTAAAATCTCATTTCCCTTTCAGATTCATTAGGCCACTTCGGTGTAAGTACCACACTAAACTTTGTCTAGGAACCTTTTTCCTATACATCCTTTTCACATGATGTTAAACTGCACAGTTTGGTCCTCATAACATGCACTTAAAAGACATGATATGTCTCATTAAGTGGCACCGAACTATGTGGGTTATGATTCCTTTCACAATGATATGTAGGAATCCTATATCATAGGCTCGATCCCAATATTAAAGAAACTTATCTATTCCTAGATGATGATAAATTCTAGAGTACCCCACTGTATGAATTCAAACCAGCATCATGATAATAAAATGACCAAAGAATCTCTAATTTGTTCTCCAAAAGGGTGTCATCGATGGAGAAACTCAGATACATATAGATGTATTCGTCAATGAAGAACCTCTGATATATATAGATGATTCTAAAGTTCATACATGCTAATAATTTATTTTTAATTCAAGGATGACTTGTTTCATACTTGGGAATTAATAAAGGATTCATGAACATGTCTTAAATCTTTAACAGAGTCCTAAAGTAGGAAATAATTCCCCCTAAAAAGGAGTGATGAGCTTGACCTCCAATCCTCTCGACCAATGTGATTCTCTAAGCATCATTAGAGCCATTCCACAATTACCACCTTCCTTTGGAAAGTTGGATTTTGAAACATCTCAAATAAGGGAACTATTGGGTGCTTCCGGATCCATAAACAAAACATGTTGGAAGCTGTTTGAAAATAGTGAACCCGGCATGAATGATTGCACAGCCATTTAAACCCCCACAATCAACCGTCGGATAGCATCACACCACATTTTTTCATCAGAAACAAAAAATAGTGAACTCGACATGAATCATTAACCAAGATGACTATGTTGTTCATATTTCATGCCCCTTTCGCACTCAAAAATGAAATAGGGCCAAACATGGATCCAAAATAATCAATTGCACATGTGTTCATTTATTGAGATGATTCTTTGAAAAGGTTTTATTATTTGTGTTTGTCACATATATGTTAGGCACTTTCAACCAGATCTCCCTTCGATCCAAATGGTGTCCTATAAGTTCTAGTAGACGTGTGCTTTAGCCACTGTAAAAGTTGGGTCCTCAACCAAATATAGGAAATCTTCGAATAATCATCATATTCAGTGCTGGGTCTCAAATTCATTAGTCTAGGAGTACCACCTAAATGGTACCATACCAACCTTGGAGGTAGCTCGACAATCCCTCTAGCTCATGAAACCCCAACAATCATCCACTCAGCAATGGACGGTGGCCTAGAAGCATACCGCACAAGTTACCATCTCAAATAATTTGGGGAGTTTATCCCTAGAACACAATAATCAGATCCTCCCTTATCATAGGGAGGTAGATCAAGAGGTCAATTAAGGCCTCATATATATTACATAATGGTCCCTCGAAAAGGCTTCTGCAAGTAGCCACCGCCGCCAACGTCATGTGAAAACAAACCCTCAGTATGATGGGGGTGATTTCCTCAAGAGTCTAGCCTAGGTCATCCAGACCTAGGCATGCAAGACGACCCACTAAGGGCAGCGACCAGACAACTGGGGGTAGGTCCATGCCTCTATTCCATCCGAACAAGCCTGCCAGTCAAATTCGATGGAAAACCATGAGCAGTCACACACACCTTCCCACACCATCCAAGCCTACCAACATAGTTCGGTAGTGTCTAGAGAAGCCTAGTGGTCAAATTCTGTGTCAAACTATGAGCTGGAACACACATCTTTCTGCATCAGCAAATCCCACTAATCAAATATGGCAGCAAACCACGAGCAGGAGCACACACCTGCCCGCATCTATAAAGTCTTTCATCCCAGTCTAGCAGCATTCAGAGAAACTAGATGGAAAATATCAGTAACAATTATGGGGTAGGATCCATATCTCTACCTCATATCTAAGTACTTTTAGTATATACTAATAGGAAATAGTGGATAGGATCAGACACACACCCCTACTCCAGCCACAGAATTGGAATATATCCCCATTACAAACCCTAAAATTACCAAACACATTCTAATAATGGTGAAAGGGTAGGAGAAAATTCATACCCACATCCTACAAACCTTCCAGGATATAATAATGGTAGCAGCAGTGGTAGAGGGACTGACACAAAACTTCATCCCCATAATTGGGGTAACTCACCAACATAAAGCAATGGTCACTCTGGAGTAGACACACATCTATGCTCCTAGCCAAAAGGGTCATGGTCCAAATTCCCCAATGATATACATACAACCAAATCATATCCATACCCCCATTCCAACTAGAGATAATCAGTCTATCCCAATGGCCACTCCAGGGTGGTCATAAACCCATGAAAAAATTACAAAAATCCTATCAGTAAATTCTAGTAGCTGCACATGATCTAATCAAACAAGATTCCATATATGAAATTCATTATCCCCAACCCCAACCGACCATAATAAATAATCAAAAAAAAGACTCGTCAACGGCGATTGGAAAATGAAGAACCAATCTATAATCCTACTTTGTGTAGTGCTAGAGTTCTTAAAGTCCTCAAACATTTATTTGTGGAAGCTCAGGATCATACTTTTCTATTAGAAAATTACGGAAATCATATCAGTAGTTCTGGCGGTCCTCCCCAGACATCTTACCATGAAGGCTTTCTTCATGTCTATAAATTGATCGATCTCGAGAGACCATATCCTAATGAGTGTCACAACATCCCTCAGTGCATCCAGATGATCAAATAATAAGAATGTCCTACCATTGATATCATCCAACCTGAAGGTACTCCCCAGGGTACACACTGTAGGAATTATCCTTATAGTCGGACGTCAATACATGATGTTAGTCGATGAATGAGGATTTTTTTTGAATCCCCAGTCAATATTTTATTTACCTAAGCATGTACTATAGTGCACACCCAGGGTCGGTCTCAAGGAGGCATCTCACACAACACCAAATTTCTATTGTCACTAACTATATTCTAATATAAAACTAAATATTATAAATATTATGAGTTTTAAATATGTAATAAATATTAATATATATATATGTGTGTGAGAGAGAGAGAGAGAGATGCAAACATAATGGATACAAACAGAATGATGTTAGAAAAAGAGAAGATCTTCCTGGGAGAACACCCCGAGTGAACCTTCATTATCCCTTTAGTAGTTACAAATTTACTTAATTAACACACTCCATCATATGTTTGAATATCCTCTTATACCCATGGTTTTGAAAATATAGTGCACTCAACGATCGTTGAGAGACCACACATCCACCTCCTCGATCAAGGGAAAATATTGTAGAAGAGAAAGTTAAGCCTCATGTGGAAAGTGGAGACACAAAGGCGCCTTACCCACTAATATCCACATTCAACTAAATATAAAAAAATATGAAACAATAAATATGAATGAAAAATGAATTGAGTTCAACACAGGATTGATCCCTAGGGAACTTTCTCGGGTTAGTTACTTTTGATCATGAGTATAAGAGAACGTAGTGTAGAAGAATGAGGCGGAAACACAAAAGATAAAAAAATGAGAATAAGAGGAATAAGAAGAATAAAATATATTAAAAATGCATAAAACTATTACATGAAAAAAACTATAGAAAATGGACACATAGAGTTTCCAATATTTTGAGAAGGAGAGGGGATACATTTTTATAGGTAAAAGGATTTAAATTTTGTCTCCAAAATATTTTCTAAAAACTTTTGTGCATGGTAGATCTCTTTATATCTGATTATTAATGAGTGTTATTATTGACAATTGTTCCAAAATATATTTAACATTTTCCTAAAAAAATCAACTTTATCAGCCCAATGTAGAAAAATATATGTCCTATTAATTCCGAAAATTTATTCTATCTAAATGTTTTCTAAATATTCTTCTAATTTTGAGCATCCAATGGACATAATAATTAAGGAATATCACTATGATATTCAATGAAAAAATAATCCCTTGAATTATCTTTCAATTCCATCTAGAATCACTTAAATTGGAGGTCTTTCAACCAAGTTATTAAATATTTACTTAGGTGGGTTACACTCAGTCATCCAGAACACTTTTTCAAATTGACTGATTTTTTAGGGACTTATGATGTTTGAATAATATCTTAATATAGAAGAAAGAGTTGAATCCTATAGATCAAATAATCCTAATAAAAGAATCACTCAAATTGGATTAATATTTTAAAAGTTATTCTTGAAATACCAAAGTTATTAAAATCTGTTAAAATTCCAGAATGGAGAAATTTCACATTTTAGCCCAAAACACACCATTAATACAAAATTGATGTAAAAAAGATCAAATTTATAAATTAGAAGGGTTTAAATCATTTAAAATCATATAAAATGATGAAAATATTAGCTCTATCAACTCCTCTGTGCTTAAAACATGCTTTTACTTAAGCATTAAATATCAACATGGAATTTAGAGGGCACTAATGTTACCATGATTCAAATTCCAAAGTAATAAAATTAAAAAATTATCAATGTAAAATCAAATTTTAAAAAATTCACATAAAATATCAATTAAATTTATCAATTCTCAAAGAAACAATCAACTAAGGTATTTTACTTTTCCCACTTTGTAAATGATGGAACTTATCTTCTCATTTATTCAAGTTCCTCAATTTATTATTATCAAACATGCCAAATCATGATTTACCTCTCCTTTTAAATCTTTTCGCTCATCTTTCATGATAAAAATCAAATGGATTTATGCTCATATCATGAGAACATGATCATTATCCATAGGATTGTAAAGAAAATACTTTCTCCATTTTGTAAAGATGAAAGGCACATAAAATCATAAGGACTTGAAATAAAGTATCAAATGACTCTGAGCCTTAAGGTTGGTAGGATTCGATGCTTTAAAAATTAAGGATCAAAGAGGAGGTTTATCTCTTAAATAAAGTGCATGATATCAAGAATTAATGTTTAATTGAATTATCACCTTCAAAGTATAAACTCTAAATTCCCCCAAACTTTAAAATCAAATGTCATAAATAATGAAAGCATATTGAATGATGTGTACCTTCTTGAGTTTTTATCTACTTTTATACTTTTTTTTCTTTTTCAAATTAGTTTTTTTCCCTTTTTTCTTTCTTAAAAAGGTATTATTAGAATAAACCATATATCTACCACCTAACCACATATGATAAAAATCATTGGTCCAGTGATGGTTATTTTTTATTCTTCTAAGTCACAACTCATTCTCTTTATTTTATTTTGTTTTTTGTTTTCAAGAAGGGAAAAAACTAAGTACATTGAATGAATTAAAAACTTTTCTTTATTCCCAAAATATAACCCAAAACCTTTTTCCTTATAATTAATTCCATCCCTTCCACCATGAATACACCCAATACTTAAATTTTGAAATATCAAACAAATATTAAGAGGAGGGTAGGAATGGATAAAAATGGATTGAAACATGGATCATTCCTATAAAATTAATTCATGGTTTTTATGGTTTAAAGAAGGATTTTTGTAAAGGTGATCTTTTAAGGATAAGATCTTTTCAAAATATTCCTCAATAATTTTAAATGTTTTTTTGTATATTCAGAGATTTGAAATGTTCAAATGCAAGTTTTAGTAGGTGGCATGTCCTAAGATCACTCAAGAAATATTCTCAAGAATAAAATAGGTAGTACTTGGTCTAGAAATCTTATCAAAAATGGGAATTATAACATTGGACAAACACTCAAGGCATGATTAATAATAACAAATAAATTCACATGAATTTAAAAAATCCAAAGCATGAAAAATGATAGGGAAATTTCATTTACAAGAATCAATTAATTTTCTTAAATCATGAGTCCTAATTTTAATATTCATGCTTCACTTTAATAATCTGATTATCCACTTTACTCATTAAATCTTATTAACATTTAAATCTAAAACATTTCATCACAAAATTACTAAGAAAATCATGTCTCATAGATAATTCAATTAAACGATAAATTCAAATTTGGGAATGAAATTTTCTAGTTTAAATATAAAACCAGAATCTTAGACAAAATTTAAGGAGTTTTAAAATATAAACATTAAAAGTGAACTCCCTTTTGAAATGAATCTTTGGTTATCCTCATCCACTATTTGGGGTCTTCCTTGAGCCATCATGAACCTATAAAAAAATTACTCAATTAAGCACAAGGATCATATCATTAAATCTCAAAAAGATATGAGGGAGTGAGATGAATACTGTAATAATCTTAAAAAATGAAATTGAAATCTAAATTCCTAAGATTAAAGCATCAAGTACTATAAAGAAAGTAAAGGATAAATCTTGGTAAGATCCCCCAAGTGGACCCTAAAATTTTTACTTCCACTAGAAGGGAAATACTAAATGTTATCCATAATATGTCAGTGGTTGAATCTTCTTATACTTGAACCACTACATGAGGATTTTCATAGATTTTATATCTTATTTCTTGGTGAGTAATGATCTATGGATAGAGTATACCATATCCATCCCCTTCAAAATTAAGTACAGCTTTCATGGAAGGGGTATGATGAAGTATGGATCATCCCCCTTTGTGCTATGTGTGCAACATTTTATTTATTGTCTAGTGTCTGCTTCAAATATTCTGCATTAAAAGAATAATTGAAGGGTGAATTTTAATATAATTTAATATAAAAAAATTTAAATTCAAAGAATTAGAATCAAAATCTTCCCTTTTAATGTTGGTAGCATGTGTCTCTATTTCTTCAGGAAGATCCACTGAGATATCTTCTTGTACTCCATATAGTAAATGTTCAATGTTTTCAAGGAGTTCTAAGTGTTCCTCAATAGGTGCATGTTCAGTTTATTCATCTTCTTCTAGTGCATAATAAGGATTGAACAAATCTAAAAATTCAAAACAATAAGGAGTGATACTCAAATAAAATTGAATAAAATTATAAAATAAAGAGTTCAAAGAAAGACCATCTCCCTGAGTTGGTTCTGGTTCAATCACTTCTTCAATGGTAAGTGCCTCTTGAATTTAGATCTCAGAGGATAGAGGTGGTTTGTTAGGCTCCTCCATCCTTTCTTCAAATTCCACCACATGGGTGGTTTCTTCCTCTTCCATGGATTGAGTGACATGAAATAGTACTGGATATTTTAATTTTTAGGGATTAGGGAGATCATATTTTACCATATACTCATTCCATAATTTATCCAAATCTTATTGATCTCCCACACATAACTCAGTAGGCAAGTTTTCTTCATCATGAATCCACTCTAGCTCACCATAGTCGCCTTAGATTTGGATCCTAAAATGGTTGGTTGTTGATGGTCATCAAGTTGGGTCTCAACCTCTTGGATTTCCTTCTAAAAATCAAGGAAGACTAAGGTGGGATATTATTGGACCTTGTCCACTAGATAAAATTCTTGAAAGTAACAGGAGAACTCAGTTAGATCTCAGGCCATCGCTTTAAAAAATTGTTTATTCATATCCTCCCTTGGGCCAGCTATGAATTATTTGAATGCCTGATCCCCATTATTTGATTTCCAAATTAACCACACCTATCTAAAAATAATAGAAACACTATCCTCCATGGAAAAGGGTGAGTTATTAATTGGTTCTTTCTCCTGTTCATAATTTTTCTATGAATTAAAGAAATAATCATTTGAAAACATCATGAAAAAAGTTTTTTAATTTTTTAAATTTATGGTTTTTGTGTGTCATTTTCTGTGAAAACGATGTGTTCGAGTGTTATATATCCCTATAAAAAGTTCCAAATTTATGAGTTGGGATCTTTTATGAATCCATGATCAATATTTTATTTACCTAAGCATGCAATATAGTGAAAACCCAGGGTCGGTCTCAAGGAGGCCTCTCACACAACATTAAATTTCTATTATCACTAGGTATATTATAATATAAAATAAAATATTATAAATATTATGAGTTTGAAATATTCAAGAAATATTAATATATATATATATATATATATAAATTCAATGCAAATAGAATGGATGTAGATAGAATGATGTTAGGCAGAAAGGATATCTTCCTAAGAGAACAACCAGAGTGAACCATTATTGTCCCTTTATTAATTTCAAATTTACTTAATAAACATACACCATAGTATGTGTTAATATCCTATTCTACCCATGGTTGTGAATATATAGTGTAATCAATGATCACCAAGAGACCACACATCCACCTCTTCAATCGAGGAAAAATATTGTAGAAGAGAAAGTTAAACCTCAGGTGGAAAATAGGGACATAAATGTGTCTTACCCACTAAGATCCCCCATGAAATAACTCTAAAAAAATAAGAAACAATAAAAATTAATGTTAAATTACTTGGGTTCAACACTGGATTGATCCCACGATAACTTCCTCGGGTTAGTTACTCATGCTCACAAGTATAAGAGATTGCAGTGGAGAAGAACAGGGTGGAAACTCAAAAGATAAAAATATAAGAATAAGAGGAATAGAAGAATAAAATATATTAAAAATTCATAATAATATTATATTGAAAAGAAAATAAAAAACTATAGAAAATTTCAACAAAGATTTACCAATATTTTGTGAAGGATAGGGTATACATTTTTATAGGTAAAAGGAGTGAAATTTTGTCCCCAGAATCATTCCTACAAAGTTTTTCATGTGGTATACCCCTTTAATGACTGAATATGTAAGAGTTGTATTATGGATAGTTGTTCAAAAATATATTTTTCATTTTCATACAAAATTTTAGCTTTATCTTCCATGTGTAAAAAATATATGTCTCGTTAATTCTGAAAATTTATTTCCCATATGAATGTTTCCTAAATATTCCTCTAATTTTGAGAATCTAATGACCACAATAATAAAGTAATATCTTCATGATCTTAAATGGTAAAACGATTCCTTGAATTATATTTCAATTCTAACTGGAATCACCTTAATTGGAGGTCTTTAGACCGAGTTATTCTATATTTACTGAGGTGGGGTCTACTCAGTCATCCAAAACACTATTTCAAATTGATTGATTTTTCAGGGCCTTATGATGTTTGAATCATCACCTGGCCTAGAAGAATAAGTTTAATCCTAAAAATCAAGGAATCTTAAAAAAAATAATCACTCAAATTGGATCAATATTTTAAAATTACTGCTCTAAATACCAAAGTGATTAAAATATATTAAAAATATAGATTTAATCATTTTTTACATTTTAGCCCAAAACATACTATAAATCAGGAATTGATGAAAATAATCTCAAATTGATAAATTTGGAGGGTTTAAATCATTTAAAATCATGTAAAATTTATGAAAATATTATCTTTGTTAGTATTATTCCTTATGATGGTAGTCACTGTGAAGCTCCTCCCTACAATGACATTTCACTTCGACAAGAAGGTCCTCCCCTTGCCGATTTAATTATGATAAATCCCTCCTACCACGAGACACTTGGGAAAATGATTCCAATCATGATTGATGCCTTGTCATTGATAAGTGAAATTATTTCTCAACTAGAATACATCCCAAGGTGAGAGTCATTCTTCGAACCACCCTTGGATTTTCTGTCTTCTAAAATGATAGAGGAAGTCCCTACCAGTCTTGTTGTTTATAACAAAGCAGTGGGGAAGCGCCCACTTTAGTCGAACCAGTTTGAGAAGCATCTGGAGTAATATAAAGGATATATGTTGAAAATGAGGATACATTTTTCCAAGGACAATATTCCACTCATGTTTTGGCCCTTAGATACACCCCAATAAAGCATTCCAGAGGCATTTTCGGAAGATTGTGTTCACTACATCCACTTAAATTTATAGAACACTATTCATCACTTGAATATGAAAGCATTTCCTTATGATGAATATCCAATCCACATCAAGGCAATAGAAGGGATACACTGCCAAATTGACTTGGTGGTACTCATAGCTACGCGAAACCCAAAAATGGGAAAACAATAAAGAGACCTTCAACGTGCATGTATCAACATGTTAAAAGAATTGTTTCAACTGATCATGGATGCCCTATCTAGTTTTAATATCAGAGTATAGGGAAAACATGGGGTATTTCATTTCACTGTTCTCCCCAATCATAAAATCCCACCAAAGGTGACATCATGCATGTCATGGCCTTAAGTCAGATTCAAGAAATGGTCTATGTTGATAAAAAATAGCACACTTGGCAAAAGATGGCCTTGACTGACTCCCAAAAACATTGGTCCATAAGAGAGAAACCCATTGAAAAACTCCTACATCATTCCGACCACTGCGAGCTACTTTCGACACACACCTAATCCTTCTCATCACCAATTGGACCTCATTTCCCATCCAAAATACCTCCTTTGAGGGATCCCAAACTTTAGAATTTAATTCTGAATCCTGACTCAAAATTTGGTTTGTTTTCAAATTTGAAAATCCAAATTTCTCATGAATTTTAAAAGCCCATACTGACACAAGGTATTACAATTTATGTGCGAGCCTAGTTGGTGTGGGCTCCTACTTGTTGGGTTTTGGGGATTTGTAATTTTTCTAGCTCGTTGTTATGGTGTCTTGTCGTGTGGTCTAATCCCACTGCTTCTAACGTGATCTATTTTCCTCGATTAGCCAGATCGGGCAGCTACCCATGTGGGGTTTTTCACTACAAAAAGGGAGGGCATAATAGTGGTTTAAACCATTTCTGCATGGTTTAGTGGTGGTTACGAAAACTGTCACGTATTTCACAGACAATAATAATTTAGTGGCACTTCTTCATTTTTAGCAGTGGTTTTTATATGTGTTGTATTTATATAATTTAGCAATGGTTTTCAATTAATTTCACGGGGGTATATTTTTAAAAAAAATAAGCCAAAAATAAAATAGAGGAAATGAACATAACCGCTTCTATATACTATAGTGGTAGTTATATTTAGCAGTGATTTAGGATAACCATCGATAAATAGATTTTCATGTATTTATTTAGTAGCGGTTATCATAAACCATCACTAAATTTATTACAAAAAAAATATTTTTTAAAATATTTAATAATATATATATATAATTAGACGTACAATAAACTAAGATATAAATAAAAAATAAAATCATTATAAATACACCATCATACATCTATAGTCATATGTATAAAACCTCAGTCAACATAACCTCAGTCAACTCATACCTCAGTGATCAATATATACATATAAAATATGTCCAACAACAATAAACCATTTCCAATATACTTCCATCCAATGACCTCCACTACATCCATCAACCTCCATGTTATCTCATCAATTGGAACTGACCATATCATCTCATCCACTAGAATAAAAAAGAAGATATAAATTAGAATAGAAAATAATAAATTAGAATTACAGTAAAATCATTGGTAATAATTAAACATGAAAAAAAAATAAGAACCATCATTACTACCCTGTGAAGAATGTTGTAGATCAGAATGGTCAGCCTCATTACTATTATAGTCATTTCTCACCTATAATAAAAACTAGAATATTTAAGAAAATAAATGTGGAAGAGAATAGACATAGAATATATTTAGAATATTGTAGATAACATTTGTTATTTTTTTAATCAAAATAAATAAATTTTAACATAAAAAAATAATATATCATATATAACACTTTTAAAACATAAAATTACCTATTTAATATATGATTCAACACTTGAAATGAAAAAGGGATAAATATATAATAATCTAATCAATTTTAAAATCGACATGCGGTGTGCTAGAAATTTACTTAATAAAAAATTAAAAGACTTTGACATGGCAGCATGTCCAATATTTTAAAAATAATTCAATATTGGTTTTATGATTTTACATCAATATAAGGTCATTTTCTATGGTTTTTATTGTTACAAGCACGTTTTAGTGTTTTAAAACACAAAAAACATCTATAAGAATCTCAGGAAAAATGCTACTCAGAATGACATTTCATCAGTTCTTACATTTCAAAAATAAATATATAGTCATTGTTCTCTGATTTCATGGCCATCCGATGTCATTTACCTAGTTTTGACACCCTTACACATGTTTTTAAAGACTTTGGTATCTTTAAAAAGTGTTTATTTATTCATTCTGAGCACACCAGACATCGGATTAATGTGTTGTCTATGCGTACGTGTCAAAAATAATTTAACTATGGTTTACCCATGATTTCACATTAATATGAGGTCATTTTCTTTGGTTTTGACCATTACATGTATGTTTTAGTGTTTTAAAACACTAAAAACATGCTTACAGGAATCCCGAGAAAACCATTATTCAGAATTATGTGTCGTCAATTACTTTAACTCAAAAATACATCTATGGTCATTTTCCTCTTATTTCATGGTTTATGATTTTTTTTCCTAGTTTTGACCCCTGCCACACATTTTTAAAGACTTTTTTATATTTAAAAAATGTTTATTAAGTCATTATGAGAACATCGAACATCAGATTGACATTTTTTCTAAGATTACACATCAAAAATAATTCAAAATTTTTTTCCCATGACTTCACATCAATCTAAGGTTTTTTCTATGGTTTTGATAATTACACACATGTTTTAGTGTTTTAAAACACTAAAAACACATTTACGAGCATCTCGGGAAAATAGTTACTCATAATGATGTCTATTAAGTTTATATTTCAAAAATCAATCTCTTTTTTCCCCTCTAGTTTCATGGCCATCTGACATTGCTTTTCTGGTTTTTACCCTCTGACACGTGTTTTTAAAGACTTTGGTGTCTTTAAAAGTTGTTTAGTGAGTCTTTTTTATCACACCACACATCAGATTGATTTGATTTCTATGATTCCACATCAAAAATAATTAAATAGTGGTTTCCCCATGATTTAACATCAATATTAGGTCTTTTCTATGGTTTTGATCGTTACACGCATGTTTTGGGGTTTTAAAACACTAAAAACACGTTTACGGTCATCCTGAGAAAACTATTACTCGGAATGATATTTCCTCAGTTCTTACATTTCAAAAAAAAAATCTACTATATTTATAATCTTATTTTATATCCATCTAACAACATTTTACTAGTTTTGACCCCCTAAATGCATTTTTAAATACTTTAGTATCTTTAAACACTGTTTATTGAGTCATTCTGAGTACACCACATGTTAGATGGATGTGTTGTCTATGAATACATGGAAAAAATAATTCAACGGTGATTTTCCAATGATTTTACATCAATATGTGGTTGTTTTATATCTTTTTGACCATTAAACTCGTGTTTTAGTGTTTTAAAACACTAAAAACATGTTTACGCGAATCTCGAGAAAACCATTACTCGGAATGACATGTTGTCGATTCCTACATTCAAAAAATAAATCTACGGTCATTATACATTGATTTTATGGCCCTTCGATATATTTTTTCTGGTTTTGACCCCCTGATACATGTTTTTAAATACTTTTGTATCTTTAAAAACAGTTTATTGAGTCATTCCAAGCACACTACATGTTGGATTTACATGTTGTCTGCCAGTACGCATCAAAAATAATTCAATGGTGAGTTTCCCATGATTTCATCCCAATATTAGGTCATTTTCTAGGGTTTTGACTGTTAAACGTGTGTTTTAGTGTTTTAAAACACTGGAAGCGCATTTAGAGGCATCTCAGAAAAACCATTACTCATAATGATGTGTCATAGGTTCCTACATTTCAAAAATAAATCTACAATCATTTTCCTCTAATTTCATGGCTATCCAATGTCATTTTCCTAGTGTTTACCCACTGACACACATTTTTAAAGACCTATTTATTGAGTCATCCCGAGCACACCATGCATCAGATTGGTATGTTGTCTAAACGTACACAAAAATAATAATGCAACGATGGTTTTCCCATGATTTCATGTCAATATGATAATTTCTCTAGGGTTTTGACTATTACATGCACGTTTTCGTGTTTTAAAACACTAAAAATGCATTTACAGGCATATTAGGAAAACCATTACTTAGAATGAAATGTGGTGGATTCCTACATTTCAGAAATTAGTCTACATTTTTTTTCCTATGATTTTATAGCCATTTAAAATCATTTTTACCTAGTTTTGATCCCCTGACATTTGTTTTTAAAGACTTTGGTATGTTTAAAAATGTCTATCATATATCCAAAACTAAGAAAACAAGCTCAGATTTTTTTTAAACATTAGTAAAATGATCCATAATTCATTTTTTTATGTGTAGGAATCAACCATACATCAATTCAACACACGATGTGGTCAGTATGAATCAAAGTGTTTGTTTTCAATATAAAAGTGTCATTTTAGTTTAAAACATCTATCGCATTGTAAAAGACAAGAAAATGAACTCAAATTGTTTTCAAACTTTAGGAAAACAATCCATAATTCATTTTTGATGTATAGAAATTTACTGCACCTCAATCAGACACAAAATGAGTGGTATGAAACGAAGTGTGTGTTTTCAATATAAGTTTCATTTTACTTTATAACACTTTTCACATAGTCAAAACTGATAATATGAGTTTGTATTATTTTCAAAATTTAGGTTAATGATCCATAATTTATTTTTGACATGTAAGAATTGACCACACATCAATTTGAAACATGATGTGGTCGGTATGACTCAAAGTTCATGTTTTCAATATAAAAGTGTCATTTTAGTTTTATTTGTGGAAGTTATATGAATTATTTGAAAATGTGTGAATGATATATGGAGTTTGGAATTTAGCTTGGTATGATATAATATAATGCTGGAAATTTCCAAAGGGATCATGCCCGTCATCCATTGAAATACAAAAACTAAAGCATATTCCATTGTCATCCACCATTGATCCTATGTTTCCTATAAGAGTCCTGTTATTTCACTTTTTCTTTCAATCATGAAATTTCTATTTGTGCCTCCCGATCAATGGCACTACCCGAACCCCCACTGGGTGTAGTAGTAAATGATAGAAATTCCCTACCAAATACAACTGATAGAGTCAGACCAGAACTTATCCTCTATATATACTAGAGATGTTCCTTCCCTAAAATGATTCTAACAACATCATTCTGGGAAACTGATTATGATTTTGAAGGGTTCACATCCCATGATTCTTGAATTTTAACCTGTTAACACAACAATATTGACAATGATTTTTTAAATTATATGAACATCATAATATTATCTAAATAATATATTTTTCATTAATTTTTAATATTATTTCATTTTTATAAAAACATAATATTGAAAAATAAATTATAACAAGAAAAAATCCTTAAATTCAATTAATTGGGGTCGGCTACATCGATCAAACGATGCTAAATTGGCATCGTTTGATCCATGTAGTCGACCCCATTTAATTGGGTTTAAGGATTGTTTTTTTTACAATTTATTTTTCATTATTATGTTTTTATTGTAATTAAATAACATGAAATAGTAATGTAAATTAGTTACTCTAACATATTTGGTAGGTTCATCCACAAAACTGTTGTTAGGTTTCCTATAAACTTTAAGCCACATCTCTATCCAACCAACAGAGTGACCTAATTCATTAGTCTTTATAAAAAAATATATACAATTTTAAAAAACCTTGACTTATAATAAAATAATATAAATAATAATTGATAAACTATAAACCATTATCATTATTTTTCTCGAAAAACTATGAGACCCAATGATGTGATGAATGATTTGTTTCTCATGATTCATAGTATTTTTTAGATAATTCCTAAAAAAATAGCAACATTAACAAAAATTATAATTTTATTTTATTTATGTTATTAAGATACTGTAAAATATGAAATTTCCTCATGATATGCATTTCTATTAATATCCAAAAAAAAACTTCAATTTATCATGATAAATGCCTTTAGGAACTTTCTCATACATTTTTTGTGAACTCAAAGATGTGTCATTAAAATCATGCCATAATATCCATTTAAAATCTCTCCATTTCTTTCCCAAATTTTACAGAGTCCATGGGTGTGAAACAGAGTCAGGGACATCAAAATGAAAAAACATCTTGAAATAAAAAATATAACACTTTATAAGTATATTAATAATTTTACTCATGAATTGTAAATTAGTTATCAATGAATATTAAATTAATATTACCTTGACTTCATTATCAATGACCTTATTTTTCCAAGTTGTGGGAATATGCCTCTAATATTTATAATTAAAAGGAAATTTCACCATCTCGCAAGCAATATACCCAAGAATATATCCATAGATTATAGCAGCATCACCGGTAGTCACCCCAAACTCATCAAATGGAATGATAATATCAAAGTATTTTAGGTCTCATATATCTTCTGTGTTCATATTTATATCCCTTATATTGTCATCTTTATCTATTTAACAAATGAAGTAAATAATTAATAAAATATATAGCTTTTTTATATAATTTCATACATACTAGTAATGGTAACTTAACAATATCCTCTAGATGTAGGGGTGACCAAATACTCCATCTCTGGAGGTGCATCATACGGTGATCTAACAACAACATCTGGGGAAATAGCTGGCTCTCTAAAAGTCTCTAGTATAGAGGAATCACTCAGATCCACTGAAGCTGATGGTAGTGGTGGCGTGCTCTGATAAGTTGATCGTCTAGGATATCAATTTTTTTGTTTTTGACATTCCTACAGTTAAAATGGTTCAAATATATTAAATTTATAAAAAAATAAAATGGTGGAATATTTTTTAAAAAATAAAAATAAAAAATATAACAATGTATATATGTATGAAACAGTTATAAATGAGAAAATGTAATATTGTTTCATTACCAATTTATACATTCAATTACCTTTATATTCATTATATTTATTATTATCAACCTCTATTGCAACGATGCTTCATTTTCACCCTATCTTGAAAGTTATATTGTTTAAATGTTGTCAGGAAAAACTATTCAATGTTTTGTGGTTGATGAAGTTCACTATCACAAAGTACCAATTGATCTTCATCACTCATATCATACAAGTCTCTTTGCTTTAAGTGTACAAAAAAATTTCAACCTTCATGTATTTAATCATCCACATAATAAACAATCTTCACCTGTGAAGCCAAGAAAAATGGATCATTCCCTATACGCTCATTGGTATGGATCAAGCTAGATAAGTTAACAAAAGTAAAATATAACGAATCGTTCATTATACCCCTATCAATGTTAACCCTCTTTCATTTGAATAATACAACTAAAAATTGACCATGATATTTTAATTTGATTATATCAATTGTCTTTTCATAATTTCTCGCCTCTACAAGTATAAATACACCACTATTTTGAGTTTTCAAATCTTCTTCATGATAAATTATATGAAACTCGAATCCATGAATATTGTAGGCATCGAATATCCTAGCCTGTCTTAGAGGACCTTGATCCATAAAATTCAAATCATTTAATATTTTATCTCAATTATAAACATTCATTATCTATACAAGAATATTTAAATTTTTACTTTTAACATAGAAAAAATAACTACATATCAATAATATGAATATGAGTATATACTTACGTGATGGTAAAACCATTCAACAATCTCCTTATTAACAACTTTTTTTAATTCCATCTCATTTAAAGATTCACTCCTTATTCACCTCTTTGTTTAAAATATCAATTCTTCAATAAATGGATCTGTAATATGATTATTGAGCAGCATGTATGTCACGACCTGACCCATGTTAGGGCTCGAGCCGTAACTACCCCAAGCCCACGTCCATAGGCTAAGGGGTGGTGATAAGCACCGAAGGAAAAAATAAACCTAGGGAGGCCTTTTCCTATGTACTTGTATACACACACACACACAGCCAACTCAAAGAAAAAGTGCAGAGGGAAAGAAGAAAAGATGCAACACTGCTATAAAATAAACTTAGCATGCAGGAACCTCTAAACAGCTTAAGAGTATAGTAGTGTAAACTGAAAGTAAAGGGGAAAAATACACACCCATCCATAAATATTTCCCAACCTGAAAAAACTAGAAAATATTAAATAGTTGAGAGAGTTGAGCTCTTATATCCCAATCTACAACCACCATACACAGTCTAAGTACCCAGTACCTCTAATCTCTTCTGAAGTCACGGTCGACTTTTCTGTCATGTACAAAAGACATGACATGTGTGGGAAAATCCCATATAGGGGTGAGTATATATATACCCAGTACAACACCTAGAAATGGTGAAGGGGGGAATTCAGAGATACAACTAAATAGGAAATTAGTAAATAGAACAACGTATAGTGAAATAATACATCTCAACCCAACAAGAGAGTGAAAGTAAGCTCGTCCAAGCACAAGGGGTTAAACACAATGAGTATATGAACTGCCCATTGAGAAATTGCCACCTATAGTAGGATAGTAGATTCATCCAACCACAAGAATCTAAACACAAAAAGCACATGGCATAACTCGTGCATATTTTCCTCTTCTGGAAGGATAGTATCCAAATCCAAGGTGTGAATCTAGCAGAAAGAATATATATATATATATATATATTCTCAGTCAAAGAATCCAAAATGAGGGAATAAAGGGATCTCCATCTCATACCTCTATCTAAGAAGAATATTATCCAATAGTTCTAAAACTATCCATCAACAATTCTTAGTATCTCATGCATCTACCCTGAATACACAAGTCTAAGGGACTCAATCACCACATTGTGATATTATCCGCTTTAGGTAGCACTGACTCCCTTGCATGGTTTTAGGTTGCATTATAAGGTCGTGTATCAGTGGGGAAAGTGTCCCTCTTACTCGTGAGTCCAAAGTTACATAAAACCACATCTTTTCACTATGTTGTATAGTCGAGGGACCAAAAAATTAGGTAAGGGTCTCATGCCCTAGTATGACAGGAGGGTCCTACTATGAAAGTCACCAAGAAACTCCACCGTCCAGTCTTAATGGAGGGTACCACTCGGGAAAGTTCATTGGGGAACTCCACTGCTCATCCCTACTAGAGGGTAATCCCATGAAAAGTCATCAAGGAATGCCACTACCTAGCCCTAATGTAGGGTAAGATCGGGAAAGGTCATCAAGGAATGTCATTGCCCAGCTCTGTTGGAGGGTAAGCCCAGAACATTGAGGAACTCCACTGCCCAACACTGTTAGAGGATAACTTGGAAAGATAATCGAAAAATTCCACTACTCATATCTTCTGAAGGTTAATCCTAGAATGTCGAGGAACTCCACTTCCCAATCCTGTTGGAGGGTAACTTAGAAAGATCATTGGGGAACACCACTACCCAGCCCTACTGAAGGGTAAGAATGGAAAACTATGATGATCCTACATGATCATTGTCTCAATCTGGTTCCACATTAGTGCATGCCAAACCTGTAACATTTCACATCATATCTTAAAATCCTATTCCGAGGGAACCATCATGTTTTGCACAGAAAAACACTTAGGATAGGATACCCACAAGAAAAAATATGAGTTCAAACATAGGAGATATAGATGATGGAAGTCTCCTAAAAGGAGATCAAGGGGTACACAATGTGTGGTCCCATTTCACAGCTTGATCGTGTCCCCAGAAAAAACATGACTCCCAATCATGTAGAAGTACATGCCATATAGGTGGACTACATGACATGTCCTACCTATCCGAGGTATAAGCTGTGTGTCGTTGGCCATTTCCATGTACTCAGACCTCGAGTCTATGTAATTTGGTACACGAAATGTGGCTTTACATGAGATGTCACCCATGTGGTCAAGTCGTCTCCATGTACTTGGAACATGGAATGTGTCTAACCATGTGATATTTCACACAACTCACTCACACATAAAGGTGGTACACAGCGTGTCAAGGGAAGTACACATTGTGTTATACTTATGGGTTTCCAAAACCCTATCATCACTATTGGAAAAGGCTAAACAATGTGTATTCTTAGTTTTAATTGGTGTATAGTTGGGTTTTTGATAGATATCCAGATCCAAAATACATGTGGTAGATCTATCTGTTTCACCCTGTTTCATTGTAGATCTCACCTCTAATCTACCCATGAATGTCAAATATGGTATGTATCTACCATTTTCGGACCTATAGTGGCCATAAACCAATATCTGATCAAGTTGTATGTTCTCAAACACTGTATCATTCCCCTGATCTTCTGTGGTTGATTCCTCATGATCCATTCATCAAAAATATCTTCTCGAACTCACAATCTTCCCTGATCTGCAGTCATTTCATCGACCCAAACTCTACTCATGAAACTGTTATGAATCTGGGGGTATGATCGGGCTTGGTACCACCCAACAATTATTGAATTGGGACCACGGGGATCCAAATAGAGAAGAACAGAAAGAAACTAGGGATAAAAGCACCAAAAACCAAGGTTTAGACATCTTTGTCCAAGTATTCTTGGCCAACGATCAAGAACAGACATATCAGGATTAGAACATTGATTAAACAATATGAAATTAGGTACATGGGCTCATTAAAAGTCCATAATCGGAGTGCAGATCTAAGGAATAATTACGATATACTCAATTTTCAATCGAAAGGTGTGATAATACCAAAAGAAGAGTTCTACCTCTATTTTGGATCAATCATTGGTGATGAACGTGCTCGCACAATGATTCTAAGAAGTTGATGCATTCGGCATGCTTTAATTCACCTTGATCCAGAGCTTTGTTGATGTTATCCAAAGGGAGGAGAAAGAGAGATTCACTAGCGGAGGGATAATTATGATCCAACCCTGGTGAATTCTACCTAGCGATATATTTATAAACATTGTTTTAGGTCAAATAGAATTAAACAGTTAATTAAAAAAATCAAGTAGATGCCTTAGGTCTCCATTTCTTCAAACCTTTACGATGTATTCTTTGCGGGTATTTTTTTTTATGTTGCTTTATTCTTTTTAATAAAAAAAATTATGGTAATTAATTAAATTGATTAATTAATTCACTTAAATGCACCGCTAATGAAAGAGGGGTCCGAACATCCCGTTCTAACTCGTTTTATGCCACGCCTAGGGTAAACACCACGTTCTGAACTCAACTATGGTCTTATATTTCTAATCTAATAAACTATTTAAGATTTATTCCATTTTCTTTAATTAAAAATGTGTACGTACTATAAAATATATTTAATATTTTTATAAAATTAATTATGGGAACACTGGGACTCATAATCACACGTCGTTTCAACACCCAACTCTGGAAATATATATATAAATATTTAAAAGTATTACAAGGAAAAAAACTAGGTCTCTAAATAATTCCCTCCTTCATGATTTTTTTCCCTGAAAAACAAAACTGGGAAGAAAAATCGGGATACTAAGCCTGCATCTGGCTGTCCCACTCCTAGGAACTCTCCTACACATTCTCGTGCTGCCAGAGCATGCGGACCAAATGGATGGTTTGTCTATGCAACGTCCACTCCTATCATACTTCAATCATCACTAGGTGCTCTGCAAAGGTGGATCCATTCTTGATTCCCAGCTCTCCCCAGTCAATAACGTGTGTGGGGTCATGCACGTATCTCCTCAACTGCGACATGTGGAAGATGTCGTGTACCTTCTCCTACTATGGGGGTAAGGCGAGGTGGTAGGAAACCTCGCCAACCCACCGCATGATCTCAAATTACCCAATGAACCTTAGGGATAACTTTTCTTCCCAGCCAAAACTCAACATTATTCATCGTGGATAGACTCATAAGAAAACATGGTATCCCTACTCGAACTCCAAGGGCATACAAAGATGATCTGTATAGGATTTCTATCTGCTTTGGGCCATCCTCATCCACTCAGAGATGACCAGCACTTTTTCTATTATCGAATACACCATCTCTGGGCCCACCAGGGATGTCTCTCTGATCTCTATACAACATAAGGGTGACATGTAGGGTCTCCCATAAAGGGACTCAAAAGTTGTCATGATGAAAGTAGAGTGGTAGTCGTTGTTGTATAATAACTCTACCAAGGGAAGTTGATCCTCCCATCTCTGGCTAAAGTCCAACACGCAATACCTCAACATATCCTCTAACATCTGGATAGTGCGCTCGGTCTACCCATCAGTATAGGGGTGAAAGGTTGTACTCATCTATATCTGGGTCCTGAATGCATCCTCCAATCCTCTCCAAAATCATGATGTAAACTATGAATCATGATCAGAGACAATCATTGAGGGTATCTCATGAAGAATAATGATCTCCCATACATAAAAGTTCCCCAAAATCTCCACCAAACTCTTCTCCCTGATAGAAAGAAAGTGCACTGACTTCGTGATTCAGTCAACTATCACCCAAATGGTGTCATGGACCTTAATTTTGTGTGGAAGCCTTGTGACAAAGTCCATAGATATGTTGTCACATTTCCACTTTGTAATCTTAAGGGGATGCAAAAAACCTATCATAACTTGGTGTTTAGCCTTCACCTACTGATAGGTGAGGCACTTAGAGATAAACTCTACTACGATTCATCTCAAGTTGGACCACCAAAACTATCACTGAAGGTCTCTATACATCTTCCGCACACTGGGATGTATAGCTAAGGGAGAAGTGTGGAACTCCCGCATCACCTCCTACCAAATCACGACTGGAACCACTTTCTACACTTAGAACATGATGGCATAATTACATCCTTTATAATATTCATGTGGTGAGTCGTGTGTGGATATATGATCATGAAACACCTTGCAGCTGATGTATCCCAACTGGTACTCTCTTGTGTGCTCGAGAAGTGAAGGATTCAACATCATCGACTGAAGAAAAGTTGTACCCTCCTGCTCTACCAGGGTCAGCTATAGGTAAGCTAACTACTCTGAAGCTTCCTCCACAAATAAAGCCTAGGAATTATTACTAAGGTCATCTTATAAAATGTTTCCCTTCCCTAGAGTATATAATATATCAAAGTTATAGTCCTGCAAGAACTCCAACCAGTGTCACTACCTTAGGTTTAGGTCTCTCTGAGTGAAGACGTACCTGAGACTCTAGTGGTTTGAGTAAAGCACAAAGCACTCTCACAAAAGATAGTGTCTCCACATCCTCAGGGATAAGACTACTGTTTATAGCTCTAGGTCATGAGTTACGTAGTTCTTCTCATGGGGTCTCAACTACCTCGACCTGTATGTGATAACTGTCCACCGCTACATTAACACACAACTGATCCCAGAACCTAAGTCATTGCAATACAATATGAACTATACACCTTCCTCTAGTAATCTTAACACTTGGGAACTCATCATACTCTACCTCAACTCCTCAAAGTCCCTCTATAACTGCTCAAGCCAGATAAATGGGTGCCCCTTTCATTCCAGGTTGGTCAAAGGGGTTGTGATCTTGAAGAATTCTACCAAAAATCTCATGTAGTACCTTGCCTGGCCAAGAAATCTCCGCACCTCCAACACATTCTTGGGTGAATCCGAAGAAATCACTTCTTCGATATTTGCTGGATCCATATCTGAACCATGATTAGAAATTAAATTACCCATAAAGTGAACATCATGTATCAATATCTGGCACTTCAAGATCTTCCCATAAAACTAGTGCTCTTGAATTAAGTCTAATACCATCCTCAAGTGCTATGCATGCTCCTTATCTGATGTAGAGTAGATGAGTATGTCATCGATGAAGACAAAAAAATGGTCTAAGTATGGCTGGAAGACCTGGTTCATCAAATCCATAAACATGGTGGGGGCATTCGTCACACTAAAGGGCATCACTAGGAACTCATAGTGTTCGTAACAACATCATAATGCAAAATTTGGAATATCAACCTCACGAACCCTCAACTGGTGGTATCCGGACCTAATATTGATCTTGGAGAACCATCTTGAACCTCACAATTGGTCAAATAAGTCATCAATCCTTGGTAAGGGTTACTTGTTCTTTATCATGTCCTGGTTCATGTGACGATAATCCATGCAGATCCGCAAGCTCTCATCTACCTTTTTCACAAACAACATCGGTGCTTCCTAGGGGGACACACTAGGTCTGATGAAACCTTTCTCACAATGGTCCTACAACTACAACCATAGCTCTCAAAGATTAGTAAGTTCCATCCGATATTCTATAGAATATATCAGGGTTGTCCCTAGATGTAAGTTAATGCAAAACTCCATCTCTTATCTCAGAGCTAGTCCCAGAATTTCATCAGGGAAGACGTCCATATAATCCTCTACAACTAAACGAACCCAGATGCTTGAAGAGACTAATACACCAAGGGATACACTTTCCAACTGATGGGTAATAGGTTGTAACCTCTTACTCACAACATCCACCTATCCTTCCATGAGATCCCTCTCACTAGGAGGATCTCATCCCATCAGTGTGTAGGCATCTGAGTTGTTTGAAGAGATAATCAATCTGGGCCCAGACCATGGAAATCCAATCCATAACTAAGATGATTTCATAGGGTTTAATCATTATGACCAAAATGTCTCACATGAAACTCTCTCCACCAAGAAATATCTCGCACTATTGGCAGGTAAAAGAAAACAAAGAATGTTTCTCAATAAGAACCTCAAGACGAAGCTGTTGTGCTAGCATCTTAACTGGGAGATCTAGTTTTCATACCAGGAGTATCAAAATAAAAGAATGAATAAAACCAGTGTCTATTAGTACTGAATAAATATTATAATAAACACAGATCATACCTAGAATCATCTCATGCACTACATGATTATAGACATACAAAGTATGCATCTTTCCATAGCCCCAACTGCCAGCTCCCTGAGCCTGATGTGGGGTGCTTGTGATAGTGGTGGAAGGAACTCACAATGGTGTCCACCACCCACAGCTCCTCATACTCCTCTACTATCTCTACCTCCTAGGGGACCACCCTTTCCATGCCTGGAAGATTACTAATCACGGTGCTACCTCTATCATGGCGGTCCATTAGTTATCTCCTTGGGCTACTCAACACATTTGGTTGGGTAGTCTCGTGCCATGTGACCTCTCCCGTCACAAGCATAACATTGGACCTCCCTAGGTTTCCCTGGTTCTCTATGATGCCCCTTAACTATACAACCATGTGCCTGAGCCTACTCGTGAAAGGGTCTCTTGCTCTGAGATCTCTGGCACCTTTCTAGCTGCTGTAGATAACTCATCTCTAGGATGCCCACTGCCAGCTCCAACTATCTGATGTTCCTATAATAGTAATCTCTTTGTCACTAATGTATTCTCTAACACCATGAAATATGTGGAGATGAAAAAGGATACAAAACTAGCTTGAATCTCTCTACGGATCCCCTTCTCAAAATTTTATGCTCAAAAGTAGAGATTGCGGGCCATGTCAAGAGAGTATCACGTAAGTTCTATGAACCTCACCACATACTCATCCATTATCATTCCTCCCTGGTGCAATTTTAGAAGCTCCTGGATCTGAACTGAGTATAATTAGGAGGGGTAGTACTACTAATGAAACAACTACTGGAAGTCGTCCCACGAGAGTTTCAACTCATCATGCATTTGTGTAACCAGGCTCCACCAATGCCCATCTGCTATGTGGAAAAGGATAGCTACCAAAACCATGACCTGATCCATCGGGGTTCAAACAAGCCTAAAGATATGGACCACCGACTCTAGCCAATCCTCTATTTCCTGAGGATCTGGCTCACCATAGAACCTCAGTGGTATCTGATGCTAGAACTCGCAGAGAATTCTAAGCATGCACACATCCTCAACCTACTCTAGTGGGATGATCTGCTACTCAGTAGGTGGAGGTTTTTCTACCTTCCCGCCTATAGGAAGGGGATCGTGGGATGGACCTTGAACTGAGGCCTCATTTCTCATAGGTTCATTGTCACAAACCAGAGCTAGTATCCTGGATTTCTATCATCACAGAGGAATCCTAAAAGTTATCAAGGAGTGCCACAGTCAGATGGGAATATATATACATAACAATAATGGGGAGATAACTCAAGAAGTATGGTCAAAGACTCAATCCTATATGATTCATGTACCATTTATTCATACAACAAATGTATCAGCATGCCGAGTTGACAAGTAGGAAGTCAGGATACTATTGAATGGATACGTTGACCGCTTGTACCATCACTAGACTCCCTAGCCTAAGAACCACACTCAAGAAACTTTAACATTGTTTCCCCAAAACCAACCAATACTCTTAAGGGTAAACATCCAAACAACATCTCAAGGAATTAACTTCCTCTGATACCAATATGTCATGACCCGACCAATGTCAGGGCTCAAGCCACAACCACCCCAAGCCCGCCTCCATTGGCCAGGGGTGGAGACAAGCATTGAAGTCATAACTAAACTTGAGGAGGCCTTTGCCTAAGTTCTTTTATGTACACACACATCCAAATCAAAGAAAAAGTGAAGAGGAAAAGAATAAAAGATGTGAAACTGCTATAAAATAATATAAGCAAGCATGAACCTCTAGACAGTATAAGATTACGATAGTGTAAATTGAAATTAAAGGGGAAAAATACATACCCAACCAAAAATATGTCCCAAACTAAAAAAAACTGAAAAAGAGTAAACAGTTGAGAGATCCCATCTCTTGTATCCCAAGCTATGACCACCATATCTGGTCCAAGCACCCAGTACTTCTAAGCTCCTCTGAAGTCACAATCGACATGTCTGTCATCTGAAAAATACATGACACATTTGGGAAAATCCCATGTATGGGTGATTATATACATACCCAGTAGAACACCCCTAAAGGGTGAAGGGGGGTAGTAAGAGATACAAATAAAAAGGAAATAAGTATATAGAACAAGGTATAGTGAAAGAGCATAGCTAAACCCAGAAAGAGATTGAAAGTAAGCTCGTCTAAGCACAAGGGGATAAACATGGTGAGTAGATGAACTACCCATTGATCCTTCACCACCTATAGTAGGATAGTAGACTCATCCAACTATGAGAATATAAACATATAAATAATGTGTCATACCTCATACATCTTCGCCTCTCCTGGAAAGAGAGTATCTAAATCCAAGGTGTGAATCTAGTAGAAAGAATATATATTTTCTTAGTCAAATAATCCCAAACAAGAGAGTAAGGGGATCTCCATCTCATAGCTTACCCCAAGAATAAGAGTAGCCAACAGTTCTAAAAGTATCCATCAATGATGCCTAGAATATCACACATCTTCCTTGAACACACAAGTCTAAGGGACTTAATCACCACACCTTGATATTATCCCCTTTGGGTGGAACTGACTCACCCACATGGTTTTAGGTCGCATTACAAGGATGCATCTCAGTGGGGAAAGAATCCCTCTTCCTTGTGAATACAAAGTTATGTAAAACCACATCTCTTCCCTATGTCGCACAGTCAAGGGGCCACAAATTTTAGGTAAGGGTCCCATGCCCTGGTATGATTAGAGGGTACTACTTTGAAAGTCACCGAGAAACTCCATTGCCCAATCCTATTGGAGGGTACCACTTGGGAAAGGTCATAGGGGAACTCCACTACCCAGCCCTAGTGGAGGGTAAGCTTAGGAAAGGTCATCAAGGAATTCCACTACCCAGCCTTGCTAGAGGGTAAGCCTAGGAAAGGTCATCTAGGAATTCTACTTCTCATTCTTACTGGAGGGTAAGCCCAGAACATTAAGGAACTCTACTACCTAGACCTACTGGAGGGTAACTCATAAAGACCATTGAGGAACTCCATTGCCTAGCCCTGTTCACTACTACAAATACGGTTTTTATCAGCGCTAAAAATGGCCTTTAACGGTGCTAGAAAAGCGCTATTAATTCCAGTGAAGATAAAGGGGGGGTCCCCTTTATCAGCGCTCCAACAAGCGCTGATAAAAGGTAAAAAAATTAAAAAAATTAAAAAATACTGCCAATAGGGGGGCTTTTATAGCGCTTGAGCCCCCCCCCCCTTTACAGCGCTTTTCCGTCCCCCTACAGTGCCCCACGCACCCCCTCCACCCTTTAACAGTGATTTCTCCCATATTCCCCCATGCGCGCGCGCCCCTGCCTCCACCAGGATTTGAACTCGAGACCTCCCTCATGCGCGCCTAAGCCCTTACCACTCCTCTATTTTGATTTGTTTTCCAATTCCTGATATCTCTCTATATATATATTTATATATTTAGTTATATTTATTCGTATAGTAATATATATTTATATTAATATATATATAGTTATATTATAATATATATATAGTTATATTAATATATATATAGTTATATTAATATATATCTCTATTTATATATATATATATATATATATATTTAGTTATATTTATTCGTATAGTAATATATATTTATATTAATATATATATTTAGTTATATTAATATATATATAGTCATATTAATATATATATAGTTATATTAATATATATCTCTATTTATATATATATATATATATAGTTATATTTATTCAGATAGTAATATATATTATATTAATATATATATATAGTTATATTAATATATATATATATATAGTTATATTAATATATATATTTATAGTGATATTAATATATATATATTTATAGTGATATTAATATATATATTTATAGTAATATTAATATATATATGTAGTTATACTAATATATATATATATAGTTAGATTAATATATATATATATAGTTAGATTAATATATAGGTATATAAATATTCATATATTTGTATTTTAAATAAAATGGATATTAGTTATTATTTAGATAAAGCTAATATATTTTATATGTAAATATATTTTATTATTTATATTTATAATTAAATTTTTATGTGTGAATATATAAAAAATATGTATATATTGTTATATATTTGATTATAAATAGAAGTGAATTATAAAAAAACGATGAAATTTCAAAGACATAATATCAATATGAATGTAATACCTTGGAATAAATTCAGTCCCCACCAAAAAAAAGCCAATAATACCCCCTTAAACGAGGCTGAAAATCCACAAAATGTTAAAAAAATCGGGGTACCCCGACTAAAAACTCATTTTTAGAGGCCTTTTGGGAATTTTTTGGCCTCTAAAAAACCTTGACCTAGGTCCCCCTAATCATAAGGACGTAGAGCTCGTCGCAGTCTTCGATTTGATATGTGATAAAGCTCAAACGGACACCCGGATCAAAAGTTATGGTCGTTTGAAGTTCGAGTTGCGTTTTCAACATATTTTGGATCTTTTTTTAATTTTTTTAATTTTTTAATCTTAAAATTGTTATTAAATGACTATTACTCCATAATAATTAGCAAATTATTAATTAAAAATATTTTTTTTAATTTTTTTTATAAGCCATTTTCACTAAATATCTTATATATTAAGTATATTAAGTGTAAATGTATATTTATACTTATCTAAAATATATTTAAAAATTATATATTATATTTATATCAATATAAATATATTTATATATTTATATATTAATATATTATTTTTAATTAATTTTTTTTTTTGAAGTTGACCCTTTATCAGCGCTACTAAAAAAGCGCTGATAAAGGGGTGCGTTTATCAGCACTTTTTTAGCGCTGATAAAGGGACCCTTTATCAGTGATTTTTTTAGCACTAATAAAGGCACCCCCCCCCCTTATCAGTGCTTTTTCATTAGCGCTGATAAAGGTTGGCGCTGGGAAAAAATGTTTTTGTGGTAGTGGTTGAAGGGTAAGCCAGAAATATCAAGGAACACCACTTCCCAGCCCTATTGGAGGGAAACTCAGAAAGATCATCAAGGAATGCCATTGCCTGACCCTGCTGGAGGGAAGCCCAAAAAACTCTAGTGATCCTGAACGATTGTTATATCCATCAGGTGCCACTATAGTGCATGCCAAACCTAGAACATTTCACATCGTATCTCTAATTCCACTTCTGAGGGAACCATCGTGCTTTACGTGGAAAAACACTTAGGATAGGATACTTACGGGCCAAAATACGAGTTCCAATGAAGGAGATATGGAAGATGGAGGTCTCCTAAAAGGATCTCAAGGGGTACACAACGTGTGAGGGGACCCACATGGTGAGTGGTCCTACTTCAAAGCCATGTTGTGTCCCCATCCAGCACACTCCTCTCAACTGTGTATGCGTACACGCCATATAGGTGGACTACACAGTGATTCCTACCTATCCGAGGTCTAGGTCGTGTGTCATTGGTTGTGTCCGTGTACTCAGACCCTGTGTCTATGTACTTTGATATACGATGTGTGGATTTACATGGGATGTTTTCCATGTGGTCAAGCCATGTTTGTATATTCGACACATGGAATGTTCCTCGTCGTGTGATCTATCACCCGACTCACTCACATGGAAAGGAAATAAATGGCGTGTTAAGGTAAGTACACGTCGTGTCATCCTTATGGTTTTCCAAAACCCCAGTTTCACCGCTAAAAAAGGATAAATATCACATGTTCTTAGTTTTACACAATATGTAGTTGGGTTTTTGATCGATATCTATTTCTGTGATCTGCGTGGCAGATCTAGCCATTTCACCCTATTTCGCCATAAATCTCACCTCCAATCTACCCATGAATGCCAGATCTATTATAGATATATCATTTTTGGACCTCCAGTGGTCGAAAACTGATATACGATTGAGTTGTACATTCTTGAACACCATCACATGCCCATGATCTTCTGTAGTTGATTCTTCATGATCTATTCATCAAAATAATCTTTTGGAACTCACAATCCTCCCTGGTCTGTAGTTGTTTCATCGATCTAAACTCTTCTCTCAAAAATGATATGAATCTGAGGGTCTGATCGGGCTTGGTACCACCCGAAAATTGTCGAACTGAGACCACAGGGATCCAACTGGAAAAGAACACAAGGAAACGAGGGAGAAAAACACAAAAAACCAAGGTTTAGACATCATTGTCCAAGCGTTCTTGTCCAATGATCAGGAATGGGCATACCAAGTTTAGAACATTGATTAAAAAATATAAAATCTGATACTTGGGCTCATGTAAATGATATAATTAGAGCACAGATCAAAGAAATAATTATGATCTACTCAATATTTTAATCCAAAATTGTAACAACATCAAAATATTATTCCTGCCTCTATTTTGGATCAATCGTTGGTGAAGAATATTCTCATACAATGATTCAAAGAAGTTGATGCATTCGTCATGCTTTGATTCGCCTTGATCCAGAGCTTTGTCACCATTATCCAAAGGGGGGAGGAAGAGATATTCGTTGGCAGTGGGAAAATTATGACCCAACCCTGGTGAATTCTCCCTAGCGATATATTTATAAACATCATTTTAGGTCAAATAGAATTAATCAATTAATTCACTTAGACGCACCACCAATGAGCGAGGGGTCTGAATGTCCCACACCGACTCATTTTATGTGGTGCTTATTGTAAACAACATGTTCCAAACTCAACTGTGATCACAGATTTCTAGTCTGATCAAATATTTAAGAGTTATCCCATATTCTTTAATAAAATGTGCATGTGAAATATAAAATATATTTAATATTTTTATAAAATTAATTCCGGGCACACTAGGTATCGGAATCACACACTGTCTCTATGCCTATATCTATATATATATATATATATATATATATCAAAGTCTTACAAGGAAAAAACAGGGTCTCTACAATGTATTTATTCACTTTTAATAACTATAATCTAGTCACTATAAAATTTGACCCATTACCAATTGGTCATCCAATAGTTGGAAATACCAATGAATGGTTTTCAGAATGAGAATTAGTGGAAATGTCTTCAACACGTCCAATGCGATTAAATCTAGTCTCAATCCCATCCAAATGCCTAGAACAAAAGCTCAATCACTCTTTGGCTATGTAAACTTCAGTAATAGAGCCTTATGGTTGAGTTTTATTCCTCACATATGAATTCAAATTACCTAAGCTCCTGATGAAAAAAATAAGAAACATATTAAAAAAATTAAGTAATGATTTTATAAAATTGAATTCATCAATGAAAATAAAAATAATATTAACTTAATTCTCAATTGGATACATTCATTGATATTGTATTGGCCCACCACATTTATCTTCTTCAACTAAATGAATAGTAAACTGAATCATGATTGTAAATAATGAAGGGGGAAATAATATCTCCAAATGAAAAAGTGTCAAAAAAAATTCTTTCTTGTTGTTTATCAAGCTCAGTTGGATTTAGATTTTTTTCCACAATGCTCACTGAAAAAGTTACACAACTCAACTAGAACCACAATTACTTTTTCAAGTAACCTATTAAACAATGTTAATGGAAACAACTGCTCCATTATAATATGTGAGTCATGACTTTTCAATCCATATAACTTTTGATGTTTTAAGTCAACACACCTTGAAATTTTACTTGAATATCCATCTCAAACTTTTATATTCTTTAATGAATGAATTAATATGTCTTTCCCATGATTTTCCATTGTAAAAATAGTTTAAAGATACTTTCCATTCTCATTTTCCCACAAAACATGATTTGTATTCATTGATTCCAAATCCTTACGAGCATTAAGGTGATCCTTCGATTTACCTTACTCATTAAGAAATGTAAAAATTACTTTATCATAGACATTATTTACAATATGCATTATATAAAGATTATGACATGTAAAATTAAGCCACCATAAAGAAAGTTTGAAAAATATAATAATTTTCTTCCACTGTTGTGTTCTAGATTCTTTGGATATTGTACCTCGTACCCTTTTCCCCTTCTTTAAACTAATTAAATTTTACAAATTCTACATTGATATTAATCCATTGTCCTAATATTTCTAAACCAGATAACACCTTCGGTGGATTTCTCAATTTGATATCTCCGTTGGATTGTGTCTTGTTAAACCTAAATTTATGAGAAGCATCAAGAAATCAATGATGACACATAAAACACAATTTTCTACTATAAGGTAATCGTTAAGGTTCAAAATAAAAATTACAAACTGGACAAGCCAAACCAATATGAGTGTTCCAACTAGATAAGTTTTCTAGTCCAGGAAATTCATTAATTATCCAAATTAAAGCAGCATTCATTTTGAATAGTTTTCTCATTGAAGCATCATATGATTCCACACTGTCATCCCATAATTCTTGCAATTATTTGATTATATGTTGAAGGCATACATCAATGTCATTTCCAATCATTTTATTTCTAGGAATAATCATTGAAATAATGAAATAATTATTCTTCATACACATCCATGGAGGTATATTATAGGGTATCAAAAAAATTGGTCAAATTCTATAATTAGTACTTAAAATTCCAAAAGGATAAAAATCATTAGAGTCAATCCCAAATGTACATTCCTAGGATCCAAATATAAATCTAGATATAATAAATCAAACACCTTCCATGATGTTGAATCTTTTTTATGTCTCATAAATCTATCGTTGTTACTATCTTGAGAATGCTACTTCATGTAGTATGTAGAATTAGATGATATGAATAATATTTCCAAGCATGGTTTTAGAGGAAAGTAATACAATACTATTGCAGGAGTTTTATTATTCTATTTTTTCTTGGAGTTGCATTGATTTGTACTCTCATTGTTGTTCATTGACTTTCATATGCTTGAATGACATCTTATGCATTCTTATTTATCAAACTCTTGTCCCCAGTAAATCATGCAATCATTAGGGAATTTATGTATCTTTGTATAATCAGGTCTAAGTTTATTGATGATTTTATTCTTCTCATAGAATGATGCAAGGATCTTAGCTTTACTAAATACATCATGAAGCAACTCTAAAATCATGGACATTAATTTGTTAGTAATTATATAGAGACACTTGATATGATAAAAATTAAGTAGAAAATAAAACATTGAATACTTTTCACACCCTTCATATAGTTCTTGTTTCCCATATTCAACTAATTTATAAAACTCATTTTTAGTCACTAAAGTTCTAAGCAATATTAATCTTCTCATGATCAACTTAAGGTTTTTTTATCTATTAAAATATTTCATATTGTATCATGTAAATAAAAATGTGTCATTTATCAAGATTAAAATTGAATTCCCCTCAATAGGTTCACTTTATGTTTCGTTGGCAGGATAGTCATTTTTTTTACTTTCCATAACTTTCGATTCATCATGCCAAATCCAACATGCATATTGAGTAGGAAACTATTTCAATATCAAATGCTCATATACTTTATTTTTATTCAAACATCGCTTGAATTTACAATCAGGACACATAAATTTTATTTTATAATCCACTGATTGGTTTTTAATTGCATAATCTAAAAATTATTCCAAACCCTTGGTATACCGAGGTGTGTTTTGAGGTAAATTAATCCAGATTTTATTCATAGGTATTGGATTGTCACTCTTCTCCCTGTACATTCAGATATAAAGATATAAATGTTTAATCAAATAAGTGTAATCAAAATTAAATATCACCCAACTTCTTCATTCACCAGGGTAGGGTCTTAATTCAACATAACACAAATTCAACATAAAAATAATTCAATCCAACATGAAAAACATAAACAAAATAAATGAATAAATATTATCTCTCATAATAATAGGGTCAGATGTTGTAAAATAAGTTCATTGAGATGAGGAGAGATGTCACAACCCTCCTTCTTCAAGATGAGGGAAGGGGTAGCAAGATGCTGAGACCTTCCTTCCTCAAGATGAAGGAGAGATAATGACCCTTGAGTCCTAACTCCAATAGGCCCTAGGGTGGAAACTAGCACCAAGGGTAGGTAAAAATTCACACAAGATGAGAGTAATTATCCTGTTAAATGAAAAAAAGGTCGGGAGATAAGATGCATCAACTTCAAACAACTCCAAGACACATATATATAAAGAAACAAAAATCCATCCCACATGCATGTTTAAAGTAAAACTACTATAAATACAAGGAAAAGTCCAAAGTAAGTACTAAAATAAAACTAAAAAGCGACACAGTAACTACCCCCAACATCTGAGCTAGTAAGGTCCAGCACGGTCTGCATAATCTCCCCGAAAACCTGAAAATAGTTTTAAATATGTAGGGTGAGCATACAAGTATACTCAGTAGGAAAACCAAAGTCACTCCTGCACAAGTGGGAGAAGCATACTAATTCCCTTGTGAGAAAAACAGTAGAAACTCAAAAGCGCCTAATAAGGTATAATATCCACCCCAACCTAACCAAGGCACACTCACCAAATAAATCAAGTCAAGTAAAGTCTAATAGTAAGCATGTTGATATTTGGGTACCACGCACCACTTTCCAGTGGTTAACTACTCATCCCTAATGATGAACGTCTTGATGCTACCACACTCTTCCATAAGCCCCACTGTCGCAACCTACCCGCACACACCTGGGCAACATACCATAGCACATCCCACCTGTAGACACCTGGGCCACAAAACTACAACCTCATCCTAAAGACATCTGGGAAAGTTCAACATATCTCATCCCAAAGACACCAGAGAAGCACACCTCGCCTGCAGACACCTGGGCCTCACAACTGCACCACAACCTTCCCAAAGAGTCTAGGGCTACCAATGCCTAGAAGAGGGAGCATAGAAGATCCAATAACCATCAATACATCATCCCAATGTGATATTGGTAAAGGAAACCCTCCCCCATAACAATAGGGGTGTTCGACACATAGTTCTCAACACGGGTGGGGTGCGTATAGAATTCACAAGGAACTACATGTATATATATAGGTACAAAACACTCAGATCAACCTATGGGTTTTCAAAATAACAACCATACCACACTAAAAATGCCCTTGCTTCCAACCCTACATGCATGTACCACCACAAATGATGGTCACTTCCGTAAGTCGATAAATTAATGCCACTTCACTACAAGCCGCAACTCGAAACATACCCCCAACCAATTAATTTAACCAGTTGTTATTCTGTATTATCAATTAATTAATTTATTTATTCCATCCCTACCTAGGTAATGACCAAACACATCACACCATAAGTAGAACCATAACCCACACATACTTCGCAAGGGTCCATGAAAACTTTGGGCAAAAGGCTCGTGCAAGGTAACAACATCCTTCTTCAAAATCATCCCTCCTAAACTATCCTCATCAGACCCACTCCACGAGAAGCACCACATCCAACGAAACAAAACTCACCCAACTCATAGTACCACTATACACTCCCCACTCTTGAACACTCGTTCAACCACTTCCACCATCATTCTTTAAAGTAATGTCACTATGTCCTTCCTCTTAACAAGAAACCCCCCCAACACACCTCATCACAACCTCACTCGGTAGACCCACTGCATAAAACACCACAACCAGTAGCATAAACATAACACAACCCAAACCTTCATCCCCACTACCCAACCACAACCACTGACCAGATGCAGTCCTAGTGCATAACAGTTTGTCCATTCCACAATCAACCAATCTCTCAGCCTAAGATTTTATTACACCGCCTGTACCACCCCATACTCACAACCACACTCTCATACACAACACCACATAAACAGTACAAACACAAGGATGAACAGAACCACACACAGCACATAGCCACACCCACAAGGCAAGGTTTATTCAGATTTAGTAGCACTTTTTTTTAATTCCACTTGATAAAATAGGGGTTATAACAGAACAATTTTGATCTTGGTTCATGAATTTATTTAACTAAATATACATGGTTAACCAAGTTTTTCATGTTTACACCTATTCAACAAAAGATTAACAACAAGCATTCATGGGGGCCATGCGCAAATAGAGACCACCAACAACCATGATTTTCAGAATTCATATGCCCAACACAATTCACAACATGGATCAAAGATAATAGATAAAAACAACACAAGCATCATCATCATCTTCCCAGCCCCTCATTTATTACTTCTTATTATCCTCATTAAATTTGGGTTCAATCATATTCAAAAGGGTACATGAGTACACCCACCCCTCATGATACACAAAGAAAGGAGAGATGAAGGAAATCCCTACCTGGAACAATAGATGATCAACAATTCTACCTTTTGTCAAAAATAGGGGGTCATGTGAGTAGTAGAGAAAAATATGGGGGAAAATGAACAATTTGCTATAGCACAGGCACACAAATCCTCAGGGAAGAAAGTTTATGGGTGCACCAAGAGAAAATAGAAGGGTTCAAAGGAAGAGAGGGTCTCGACTTTAGAAAAGCTAGATCATATATCAATGGAAGGAAATGGTTCCAAGGGCCATTAAAGTCGGATCGTGGTTAAGACCACATAGTTTGAATATTTCAAAGTCCCCATAGTGTTAGGATACTAAATATATAATTAATATCCTTTTAAACACCTTTATAAACACTCAAAAGTAGCTTTAAACTCGATTTATGTCAAATAAAATGTAACTTGGGTGAAACTAGGAAAGGCTGGGAAAAGCTGGAAATGACTCACTAATGGGTGAGTCACCGACACGAGTCACCAACAATGAGTCACCGATGCCTGGCTCATTGAAGCAAATCACCGACACAAGTCACTGATTCCACTCATCGACGCCACTCACTAACGCCACTCACCAACACCACTCACCAATACCACTCATTGATGCCTGACCTACTGACGCTGCGACCTGCCGACACCTCGACCTACTAATGCCCTAAGTTACTAATTCCCTGATTCACTGACGTTGAGCTACTGATGCCAACCTACCAACATCGATCTACCGAAGTGGCTCATCGATGCCTGACTCATCGATGGAAAAACCGGAAATTTGAAAAACTCTTGAAATGAGCCATCATTGCCTCCCAAAACACCCCAAAAACTGGATTTTGACAAAGTAATGGACCAAGGAGGTCTAGGAAATTACATCAGTTACCTATCAGAATATTATTTCCCTCAATAATTAAAAACCAAACCCAAAATAAAGAGGGGTCCGAACAACCACCTCATAAGATACCTATCAAGGATAAACCACCTTGTGTTGTTAGAAAGCTGGAGTGAAACCTCAACATCCAAGAACACATCCCACCACATCTGTTAACCCAAACATCCACAAGACACCCCACACAAGCACCAACTATTTGAACATATGAATTAGGGGAATTCCTTCCTCCATGTCAAGATACTATCCACTCTGGGCGACACTAACTCACCCGCATGGGTTTAATTGCATCTCAATTAATGAGTCTTGATTAGGAATATGGTCCTCCCTTTTTCCATGTGTTTGGATTTCATCACAAATTATAAAATAAGGAAAAAACTCATCTCGTAGCAAACAAGGCTCAATCACTACATCAAAAATCAAACACACATGAGAAAAACTCAAAACAACTTTGGGTATTGGGCACACATTTGTGTCTCTCACTCCCAAGTACTCTTCTCTAGGCCACCATGCCTCCATAACATGCAAACCAAAGGAATGGTCCATCCATGAAACACCTTCTCCTGATGATCCTAGATCTCCACTTGCCACTCTACAAATTTTTCATCATCCTTGATATCTAACTCTCCCTAGTCAATAACACGGGAGTCATTGTAAAGATACCAATGAAGCTAATAGATATGAAAGACTTCGTGGATCCTCCTCAAATATGGAAGAAATTCCAACTGGTATGTCACCTCACCAACTCGTCCCAACACCTCAAAGGGTTCGATGAACCTGGGAGAAATCTTACTCTCTCTGTCGAACCTTCACTACCCATGTAGTGGGGAAACCTTTAAGAACACGTGTTCCCCAACCTCAAACTCCAAGGTCCTTCTCCCGCGATCAGCATACGAATTATACCAGTCTTGTGATACCTTCATCTTATCATGAACAATTTGTACCCTCTTTGTCATACTTTGCACCACCTTTGGACCAAGAACAGCTACCTCCCCAACTTCTTTCTAGCACAAGGGTGAATAACACGACCTTCCGTATAAGGCTTCGAATGGAGCCATAACAATGGAAGAGTGATATCTATTATTGTAAGAAAACTCTACCAAAGGAAAATGTTACATCAAAGACCCACCAAATTCCAAGATTCATGATCACAACATGTCCTCTAATGTATGGATGGTTCTATCTGTCTGCTCATCTATATGAGGGTGAGAAGCATTACTAAGGCGTAACTGAGTGTCAAAGGCATACTACAATCTCCTTTATAATTGCGAGGTAAAATGCGTATATCGATATGAGAAGACGGATCTCAAAACCCCATGCAGCTACACCACCTCTTCCATATACCTTTGCACTAAGGAATCCACTACAATCGCTAAGAAGTGAGTCGATTTTGTCAGTCGATCCACCACTACCCAGATTGCATCGCTGCCTCCCTAAACCTTGGGTAGCCCTATGTTAAAATCCATAAAGATTTCATCCCACTTCCACTCAGGATATCTATGGGCTGTAACAAATCATTGGGAACATGGTGCTCATCCTTTATCTACTAGCACACCAAGCACTTCGCCACAAAATCTGCCATATCCCACTTCATCCTGGGCCACCAAAACTACTTCCTCAAGCCATGATACATCTTGGAAAATCCTGGGTATACCACTAATGGTGAGCTATGAAACTCATAGAGAACTCCCTCACACATTTCCACTAGAGAAAAAAGATTCTCACAGAACAACATCTGATTCTAACGATCCTTTGACCATCCCGCCCGAGCATCACCCTGGTCAATGCGATCACACATCACCTCCACCTCCCACTCTCCCCACTAAGACTCCTCTACCTATTTCATTATAGATGACTGCACCATCATCTAAAACATACAACCTCTACCTCTATCCATTCCTATATCTAAGTGAAAGGCGGCTGACTCCTCCATCTCCTTCCAAGTGTCTGCAAATTCTTAAATAACCACTCTCTATGACTTCTTACTCAAAGCATCAACTAAAATGTTAACCTTTCCTGAGGTGTAGGAGATCTCAAAATCATATTCATGAAGAAAATCCATCTATCTTCATTTTCGTAAGTTCATATCTTACTGGGAAAAGATATACCTCATGCTCTTTTGATTTGTTAAGACCACAAAGTATTCCCCAATGAGGTAATGCTGCAACAACTTTAGCACAAATATGACCACTACTAGCTCCAGATCATGGGTGGCATAGTTACATTCACAGGGATGTAACTTCCTAGACCTGTAAGATATCACTACCTATTGTTGCATCAGAACACACCCCAATCCCACATAGGAAGCATCAAAAAACACCTTAAACATCACCCCTTCCACCGGAAACTTAAGCACTGGATCACTAACCAACTTCCCTTTCAGATAGTCGACTATTTCCTGGCACTTCTCCCTCTATGTAAAAGCTTGGCCTTTTCTGGTTAGATCCATCAACGAAGTTGCTACTTGGGAGAAATTTGGTATGAATCTCTAGTAATATCCTACTAGACCGAGAAAACTGAAAACCTCTACCGCATTCTTGGATGATTCCCAAGAAACGGCTACATCAACCTTCATAGGGTCCACTGCTACACCCTTCTTAGACACCACATGTCCAAGTAAGTATACTTCTCGTGTCAAAAACTTACACTTGGACTAATTTTTGTAGAGCTGGTGGCATAAAAGGACTTCTAGGACAGTTTTGAGATGCCCGGTATGATTCTCCTCTGACTTCAAGTAGATCATAATTTTATCGATGAATATGAAGATGTACCGGTCTAGGAACTCATGAAAGTAGGAGTTTATAAGTCCCATGAACATGACTAGTTCGTTCGTAATTCCGAACGACATAACCATGAACTCGAAGTTCCCATACCTTCATCTAAAAGTGGTCTACAGGGTGTCACCCTTCTTCACCCTTAACTGGTGATACCCAAACCGCAGATAGATCTTAGAAAACCAAACTTATCCCCTTAGCTAGTTGAAAAGATCATCTTTCCTCACGAGAGGGTAATGGTTCGTGACTGTTACCTAATTCAACCTTCGGTAGTCTATGCATAACCTCATACCACCATTTACCTTCTTTTCGAACAAGACTGAAGCACCCTATGGTGACACACTATGCCAGATAAATCCCTTCATCATTAGATTGTCAATATGGATCTGAAACTCTTACAGTTCAAAAGGTTTTATCTGATAAGAAGCCATCGAGATCGGACGGGCACTGGGTTGTAAGTCTATCCTGAACTCAACATCACATCGAGGGGGTAGAATCACAACTGCCTCAGAAAAAAAATCCAAGAACTCTATGATAACTCTGGAAACCCCCACTATCCCAACATCCACAAATTCCACTAACAGTTCAGCGAACAAGAAAAAAAGAGGCTCAACACATTGACTGCCCATCAGACAACTCTGCTCACCAATAAAAGCCACACATTGGCCATCCATGTCTGAAAACACAACTCTTCTCTGGAAACAGTTGATAACAACATGCATAGAGTACAAACAGTTTATGCCAAGGATAAAACTATATGGTTTCATTTGTAGTAGAAAAAGGTCCCCACTAGACTGATGTGGCCCCAATATCAGTCTACATCCCCAGTAAACATAAAACAAGTGGGTCTGACCTTCAACTCGTGTACTCAATGCCAGGGGCATGGAAATTATCTCTATGTATAGTCCTATAGAATGGGATAAATTGGGTGAAACAAAGGAGTGAGAATCTCATGAATCAAACAAGACACAAACAAGAGTATTAAACAATTTGATCGTACCTCGAACGATCTCCAACCCTGCTGGAACCGTTGCCTCTACGATGTGCAACTAACCACACCAAGCTTCTCTTCCCCTTTTCTATCAACCGACTCCCTAAACACACCTGGGTCAAGGTCCCTGAGGAACAACCTAAGGTCGGCCTCTGCCTGCTCTATCTCCCCTCGGTGGAGAAGAAGCCTGTTGTCCCTGCTGTTGAAATGGCCTAACCGGAAACTGCTATTGAGGTGGGAACTGAACATGCCCACCTATACCATATTGATCTCAAATTGTTCACTTAATATAAAGGTGCTTGTGACCCCCACATGTGAAACACATCGGTCCCAAGCCTATAGGAAAAGGATGAGGACCATAAGGTCGGAACTGAAACTGATAGGGTCGGCTCCCCATTGGTTGAAATTTGGAAGGTCATGACGCCGAAGACCTGCTACTGACATCCTTCCCCTTTGAAGAGATCAAATGTATCTCTTCTCATGGTAAACTTCCTCATGATTTTATCCTTTCCACTACCTTATCCTTCTTCTGAACCTCTAAGTATGTCGGTAGGGTGAACGGAGTAACCGCATACTGGAGGGAAGGATGGAGTGCCTCCTCTATATGTCTCACCTAAGACTCCTCATCCAGAAAGAGGTCCAAAGTGAAGTGATGGAGATCCTTGAACTTGATCCCAAACTATCATACCAAAATACTCCCCTACTGGATGTAGAGTAGCTCCTGTCGATTTTTATCCTTCATCATCGAGGAAAGGAATTCTGGCCGAAACTCCTTCTCAAAGTTGACCCACAGAACATCAGTCACTTTCCACTCCTTGAGGTAAAGAATCCACCACTGATTCACTACTCCCCTCATCTATCTCACCGTCAGGGGAACCCAATACTATGTTGGATCCTGGATCAAGTTTAAAGTGATCACCGGCTCCTTGATCCAACCCTCTGTCTCCATGTTTGACACATTTCCCTCATAATTTCCCAAATTCTATCGCTTAAAAGCATGAAGCATCTTCTACCACTGATTTTCCTCCTCCTCTAGATCAACCCTCCATCGATAAGCCATATTGGTCTATTGAGCCTCTATTGCCTGATCCACTCATGGACGATGACCGAGCACCATAACTGAATGGTAAACAAGGAATTCCTAAGCCCGAGTAGTATGGAATTTATTTAGTATTCATTTTAACTCATTTTTTATTTTAATTTTTCGAAAATGCCCAAAAAAACAAGAAAACAAGTCATTATGATGCATGTACCTTTCCTAGGGTCTCTACCATGTAATCAGTATAGACCCACTTGGTCATTTGGTAAGCTCAAAGTCCTTGCATCTAATCACAGCGGGCCCTAAAATCTTGTGTCCTAGCCAGTCTTTCCTGGCTTATGTCATGCACCAAGATCGCCTAACATTGTTTCCCTACCAACCCATTCAATCCTCACTATGCCTAACTCTGAACTTCATCCTATCTCTCAACCATCACCTCTGATACCATTCTTTCATAACCCACCTTCTTTAAGAAGAGGGAAGGGGTAGCAAGATGATGAGACCTTCCTTCTTTAATATGAAGGAGAGATAATGACCTGTGAGTCCCACCACTAACAGGCCCCGAGGTGGTGACTAGCACCAAGGGTAGGTAAAGATTCACAAAATATGGGTGGCATTAACCTTTTTAATGAAAACAAGGTTGGGAGATAAGATTTATCAACCACAAACAACTCCAAGACACATATATAAAAAGAAACCAAAATCCATCCCACATGCATGTTTAAAGTAAAACTGTAAGAAATACAAGGAAAACTCTAAAGTAAGTATTAAAATAAAACTAAACAATGACACAAAAACCACCCCCAACATCCAAGATAGTAAGGTCTAGCATAGTCCATGTAATCTCCCTGGAAGCCTAAAAAAAGTTTTACAAACGTAGGGTGAGCATACAAGTATACTCAGTAGGAAAACCAAAGTCACTTGTGCACAAGTGGGAGAAGCATACTAATGCCCCTGTGAGAAAAATAGCAGAAAATCAAAAGCACCTAACAAGGTATATTATCCACCTCAACCTCACCAAGGCATGCTCACCAAATAACACAAGTCAAGTAAAGTAAAATAGTAAGCACATCAATATTTGGGTACCTCGCACCACTTCTCACTGGTTAACTACTCATCCCTAATGGTGAATGTCTTGATGCTACCACACTCTTCCACAAACCCCACTATCGCAACCTGACCGCACACACCCGGGCCACATACCGCAACACATCCCACCCACAGACACCTAGGCCACAAAACCACAACCTCATCATGAAGACACCTAGGAAGGTACAACATATCTCATCCTGAAGACACCTGGGAAGCACACCTCACCCACAAACACTTGGGCCTCACAACCGCACCACAACCTGCCCGAAGAGTCTAGGGCTACCAATGCCTAGAAGAGGGAGTAGAGATGAGCCAATAATCAATCATCCATCCTCCCACCGGGATGTTGGGAAAGGACACTCTCCCCCATAATAATGGTGGTGTTCGACACGTAGTTCTCAACACGGGTGGGGTGCGTATTGAAATCACAAGGAACTACATGTATATATATAGGCACCAAACACTTAGACCAACCTATGGGTTTTCAAAACAATAACCAACCCACACCAAAACTACCCTTGCTGCCAACCCTACATGCACATACCACCACGAATGATGGTCACTTCTATAAGTTGATAAATGAACGCCACTTCACTATAAGCCACAACTCGAAACATACCCCCATCCAATTCATTTAACCAGTTATCATTCTACATTATCAATTTATTTATTCCATCCCTACCTGAGAAACTACCAAACACAACACCCCACAAGTAGCATCATAACCCACACATACTTCACAAGGGTCCCTGAAAACTCCGGGCGAAAGGCCCACGTAAGGTAAAAACATCATTCTTAAAAATCATCCCTCCTAAACCATCCTTGGTAGCCCCGCTGCACGAGAAGCACCACATCCAGCAAAAAAAAACTCACCCAGCTCGTAGCCCCACTGCACACTCCCCTCTTCTGAACACCCATTCAACCACTGCCACCATCATTCTTCAAAGTAATGTTGTCATGTCCTTCCTCTCAACAAGAAAACACCCCAACACACCTCATCACAACCCCACTCGGCAACCCCACTACATAACAACACCACCCCCAGTAACATAAACATAACACAACACAAACCTGCAGCCCCGCAGCCTGACCACAACCACTGCCCAGATGCAGTCCCACTGCATAATAGTTCGTCCATTCCACAATCAATCAATCTCTCAGCCTGAGATTCCATTACATCACCTGTACCACCCAATACTCACAACCACACTCCCAGCCATAACACCACATAAACATCACAGACAAAAGGCCAAACAGAACCACACATAGCACACACCCACACCAACAAGGCAAGGTTTATTTAGATTTAGCATCACTTGTTATTCAATTCCACTTTATAAAATAGGGGTTATCATAAAACAAGTTCGATCCCGGGGCATCCATTTATTTAACCGAATATACGTGGTTAACCAAGTTTTTCATGTTTACACCCATTCAACAAAAGATTAACAATAATCATGCATGGGTCTTGTGCATAAACAGAGACCACCAACGACCATGATTTTCAGAAGGCATACGCCCAACACAATTCACAACATGGATCAAAGATAACAGATAAAAACAACACAAACATCATCAGCATCTTCCCAGCCCCTCATTTATTACTTCTTATTATCCTTGTTAAATTTGGGTTCAACCGTATTCACAAGGGTACATGAGTACACCTACCCCACATGATACTCAAAGGAATGAGAGATGAAGGAAATCCCTACCTGGAATAACAAATGATCAACAATTCTGCCTTGCGTCAAAAATAGGGGGTCGCACGAGTAGCAGGGAAGACTCTGGGGAAAAACCGAATAGACTGCTACAACACAGGCGAAAATGAAAGGGTTTGGGCACACCAAGAGAAAATGAAAGGGTTCAAAGGAAGAGAAGATCTCGGCTTTAGAAAAATCGGATCCCGTATCAACGGAAGGAAACGGTTCCAAGGGCCATTAAAGTCGAATCGTGGTCAAGACCATGTGGTTTGACCAGAGCATTAGGATACTAAAGATATAATTAATATCCTTTGAAATGCTTTCAGAAACACCCAAACACAACTCTAAACTCAATTTACGTCAAATAAAACGTAATAAGGGAGAAATTGGAAAAAAAACTGGGAAAGACTGGAAATTACTTACTGATGGGTGATTCACTGATACGAGTCACCGACAGTGAGTCACTAATGCCTGACTCACCAACACAAGTCACCGATGCGACTCACCGACACGAGTCATTGACACCACTCACTGACACCACTCACGGGCGCCACTCATCGACGCCACTTACCGACACCCGACCTACCAATGCCTTGACCTACCGACGCCCTGAGTCACCGATTCCCTAAGTCACCAATGCCGAGCTACCAATGCCAACCTACCGATGTTGAGCTACCAACGCGACTCACTGATGCCTGACTCACTGATGGAAATACTAAAAATTTGACAAACTCTTGAAACAAGCCACCGTTGCCTCCTAGAACACCCCAAAAATTGGATTTTGACAAAGTAATGAATCAGGGAGGTCTGAGCCATTACAAGATAGGGCAACAAACTAGGAAAGGGGAATCAGGTTGAGACAAAGGTAGGAGGACGATGGGGTTATGGGTAGAAGGGGGTTAGGGTTGTTTCCACTATAGGGGGTCGTAATCACCAGGAAAAGGGGGAGAGGGGTTGTCGTTGGGGGTCGCCATCGAGGAGTAGGGGGGCACTGTGGGGTCGTCGTCGAGGAGCAGAGGGGTCGGGGTCATGGGGATTGGAGGGGGGGGGGAGGTCATCAACGGGGAGTAGGGGGTCGAGGTTAAGGGGATTGGGGGCCAAGGGGATCGGATGGGGGGTTGAATTAGGGTATTTTTAAAGATTTAGTGGTGGTTTAGACAAAGGTGACGCTAAATCTAAAAATAAAAAAATATAGTGGTAGTTGTATTAAACTGTTGTTGTATTATAAATTACATTTAATACTATTTTTTAATGGTGGTTATAAGAACCACTGCTAATAAACCGCCACTAAGACCTTTTTTTATAGTGTTGTGTTACTTTGTTGTGCTTGTTTACTCTGTTTTTTGGTGTGATTCATGTGCTTTGCTGCAACTGGGTTTCTCGACTCTTTTGTGGTCTTTCCTCCATACGTGTGTCCCCCATTCTATTTGAGGCTGACATCGTGTATACTCCGCCATTATCACCACACTAGTTGATCATTCGATAGAGTGCAACTATGTCATTCTTTTGTTCTTCAATTCCCAATTTTTCCGAGAGGAGAGAGCGAAGTTGAGAGGAGGTCCCCCAAAACTCTGATCAATATTGCGGTTCATCCTTTTGTCTTCCCTATCGATGAAGTGCTTGTCACTTGCGAGCTCGGAGGTGGTCGATGATGTCAAGCAACAGAGGTTATATCCCTGACATCCATCCAACGACCCGAGGGCCTTCAGTTTTTTATTATTATGATAAGACCCCCTTTTAAGGGAAGAAGGAGGGAACCCAAACGGACTTCACAACTTAGGGCAAATCACGACCCGAAGGTCAATGAGAATAAGACTAGATTAACAACATGAAATTGCCCCTCTCCAGCATTTGAACGTGATGAAGCTCTTCACCGTTGCATAGCGATCCGACAATCAAGTGTCTTGTGTCAAAGCACAGACCTGATCCGATGGTTGACGTCATACCATCTCAAACATCCAAATCCGAAAAACTCTGCAAAGATGAACCGCTAGCTATGAATCCTCCTCTGGAGCTTGTTGCATGAAGTCAAATCCGGTTTCACATACTTCCCAGCTTCGAAAACAAACCAACCAAACAAACAACTTCCACGATTCAAAATCAACCAACTCAATCCATGAGATTCAACATTGCAAAACCTTAACAGTAAGCAACTTGCTTCTCCACCATGCAGCCATCACGAAAACACCTCATTGTCGCCAACAAGCCCGCTTGTAGAGACCACGACAATCCAGCCAAGGTACCCCAATCGGAGCATGATGCAGCCGACGGATCACAACCCCTTCACTGCGGAACAAAAACAACCTCGGTGTTGAGGAAGATCGGATTGTGACCCACCTGGTTGGACTCCAAAGCCGCGGAAGAAGAGGACGACCCCACGAGGAAGACTGGAGCACGACCCCAACGCCTTGGAAGGACAGGTCTCGGCCCCAACGCCGCACCCGATCTCGACCCCACGCTACACTGAATCGTGACCCCCAAGGCTGCATCGGAGCTCGCCCCCAACGCCGCGGAACAAACAGATCTTGACCCCAACGCACCGGATCGAAACCCCTTTGTCGCAGAGAAAAGAACCGCAACCCCAACACACCGGATCGAGATCCCTTCGCCATAGAGAACAAGACCACGACCCCGACACACCAGATCGAGACCCCTTCGCCGCCGAGAAGGACCGCGACCCCGACGCCGCACCGGATCTCGACCCCACACTGCGGAAGATCTGGAACACGACCCTGAACGCACAGAAGACCTGACCCCCCTCACCACGGAAGAACAAACCCGAGCCTCCAGAACGAGGCAACCCTGCACCGCGGAAGAAGTCGCCGCACCACGAACACGCCGGGAACACCATGGAGGAACTGCAGTCCGAGCGAAGCGGAGGAGAAAGGTGGCGATGAGGAAGAAGAGCCCTAAGACGCTGACAATGTCAACTTCTTCTTTTGATAGCACCTCCCAGGATCTTGGTGTATGCTCGGGTTTGTAAGCTTCTTCGTTTTGTTTTTCTGTTTTGTGCTGTTTTTTTTTTTTTTTTTTGCTTGTTTCTGATATGTGTGAGTGAGTTCGTCCAGTTTGAAGGTGTTTGTTATCATCCTCGGACCTGGTTTGACCCAGGTTCATATAATAGCAAGAACCTCATTCATGGATAACTTTTGTAGTCATATTTGTGTTTTTTCTTCCTTCTTAATCGTTTATGATTGTAAGTATGTGGTTGGATTATTGTTGTACACATAGGACCAAGGCGATCAGAAACATGTAAAAATTTTGTTTTGTGTTTGGTTGGTTTACTTTTATTTCCGAAATTCATCCACGAACCGGATCTCTCGTACCCTCTGTCGGGCGAGGACGGTGCTGTTCCGACCTGTCTCCGCCCTCCCAGCAGATAATTAATGGAAGTTGTGGGATGTAAAGTAAAAGTCAACCGCATTTACCGCGGTCCGCCATCTCGCAAGAACACGAACGGCTAGCTGGAGGCAGCCACCGGCACGTGGCAGTGCCACAGCCCTCCATCCGAATCTAAACAATCCTGCGTGGGCCAGCGAGGCACGAATCATCACGGATCCTGACCCTCTCTCCATCACTAATTCAAAGCATCGGGGGAGGAGGCCGGGCATCTGGAAAAATGGGCACCAGCAGCCCATCCAGACACCCCCTCCGTCGCTCTCCTCATCTCCTCATCGCCGCCTGGAGCCTCTGCGTCTTCTTCCTCCTCGCTCTCCTCCGGTTTTACTTCTACCCTTACCCTGCCACCCCTCTCCCTCAACCCCTTCCCTCCGCCCCTCCACCGCCCACCGCCGGGATTCGAAATCGATGCGATTTCAGCAAGGGGGAATGGGTGGGCGACGAGGCAGGGCCGCTGTACAATGACACCAGCTGCGGCACCATCAAAGAGGCTCAGAGATGCATCGCCCATGGGAGGCCCGACCGCGCCTACCTCCACTACCGATGGAGACCCCGTGGGTGTTCCCGGATCCCTCCATTCCAACCCCGCACCTTCTTCCGCCTTCTCCGCAACAAACACCTCGCCTTCGTCGGCGACTCTATGGCACGAAACCAGCTGGAGTCTCTCCTCTGCATGCTCGCCACCGCTTCCGCCCCCCAACTCCTCTACACCTCCGGCGAAGACAACAAATTTCGAAGCTGGGCCTTCCCTTCTCACAACCTCACCGTCTCCCTCTACTGGTCGCCGTTTCTGGTGAAAGGGGTCGAGAAGCCGAGCGGCGGAAATTACAACGAGCTGTATCTGGACCAAGCGGACGAGAGATGGGCGTCCGATGTTGATCGAATCGACGTCATTTTGCTGTCGGTGGGGCACTGGTTTCTCCACCCGGCTATTTACTACCAAGGCGATCGGGTTCTCGGATGCCATTACTGCCCTGCAACCAATTATTCGGAGATCGGATTCTACGGCGTGTTCGGGAAGGCCCTGAGGACGGCCCTCGGAGCTGGGATGGAGGGCGCACGGAGGCGGCGGGGAATGAGGGCGGTGGTGACCACGTTCTCGCCGGCGCATTTTGAAGGGGAGTGGGACAGAGCCGGGGCGTGCCCGAAGACGGCTCCGTACGGAGCCGGGGAGAAGGAGTTGGGGTGGATGGATGCGGAGATGAGAAGGCGGCAGGCGACGGAGGTGGAGTCGGCGGCGAAGATGTTTGCGGAATCAGGGGGGAGGGTGGAGGCGTTGGATGTGACGGAGCTGGCAATGCTGCGGCCGGACGGGCACCCAGGACCGTATATGAAGCCTTCTCCGTTCAAGAATGGGGTGAAGGATCGGGTGCAGAACGACTGCGTGCACTGGTGCCTGCCGGGACCGGTGGATACTTGGAACGAGATTTTGTTAGAGGTGATGAAGACATGGTAGATGTGAAATATGGGTATTTAATTTTAGTTTTCATCTTGAAATGAGCCTATTTTTCATTCTGCCATTTAATTATTTACATACATGTATTGTATATTGACATTAATGTGCTCATTGTTATACCTATGTTGGATTTGGGTATACTTGCTGGACTCTGACTGCTCTGCTTGAGCCTGATTATTTGGGCAGAAGATTAAGCCCATTCGGCTTAGGCTGCTTCACTTTGTGGATGCCACTTTGGCAATTCGGGTTCTCATTTTACTTCTGCTGCTGCCGCCCTTTTCATCTCGCCCGTCCACTTGTTCCCCCTTATCGTTTTACTTCTGGGGTTTCTGTTCCGCGGATGTTTCATGGATTCTCTGGATTGGTTGTGCAGTTATCTGTTGGGAAAGAGCGCAAACGATGAACGCGCAAACAACAAAAACACGAACGCGCAACGGAGAAATCTTTCCCTCAAACAGCGGATGCGTAGCGACAAAAATAGGTGCAGAAAAATAAAATTGACACCAGAATTTTTACGTGGAAAACCCAAAAGGGAAAAACCACGGGACCTAGTCCAGAAAGAGAGATCCACTAAAAATAGATAAGTACACGGTAGAGACTCCCCAAAATTAAAAGGGATCTCAAAAGCAATACTTAGAAAAATAGTGGATCAAAGTCGGAGAATAGATGCAGTCTTGATGAAGCCTGAAAAGAAGAAAACAGCCTGCTAAAGAAACCCAAATAGATCTGACCGTGAAAGCAGAAGATTGATGTCCGAACAAAAGTGCAGATGAAAAACACCAGGATCGGATCAAAAAACCACCGCAGATGAAAGTCGATCAAATCAGAGTAGTTCCACCGGTTGCAAATCTGAAAACCGCTCCTTGAAAACGCAACTGCACTGCCTCCAACCACTACCAAGAGAGGAGTCGCACACCTCATATAAATAGAAGATGAAATCTCATATATCTCCTAAAAGATATCTCATATCTGATTAAAGATATTAAATATATCTCATCAAAGATATAAAATATATCTTCTCAAAGATATCAAATATATCTTGTCAAAGATATCAGATATATCTTTTCAAAGATATCAAAATATCTTTCTTTTTTTTTAAAGATATCAGATATAAAAAAATATTTATCGGGGCCAGATGAGGAGGCGCCCCAACAAACTCCCCCTCCGACTCAACTGGGGATCATCGCCAACCCTGCAATCAGGCGGCAAGTCTCAAATTTTCCTCTGGGTAAACTCTTGGTCAACATGTCTGACCCATTGTCATCAGTGTGGATCTTCTCAAGCTCTAACTGTCTCGAATCAAGGACATTGCGGATCCAATGATACCGAACATCGATATGTTTCGACCTGCCATGAAAAGTAGGATTCTTTTCCAAACAAATAGCACTCTGACTATCACAAAATAAAACATATCTCTCTTGATTAAAATTGAGCTCTCGAATAAAATTTTTCATCCACAACAATTCTTTGCATGCCTCTGTAGCTGCAACAAACTCTGACTCTGTGGTAGATAAAGCAACACATCTCTGCAACCTAGACTGCCAAGATACAGCTCCCCCTACAAAAGTGATCAAATAGCCTGAAGTAGACTTCCTCGAATCGATATCTCCTGCCATATCTGAATCTGTAAAGCCACAAAGCATAGGTTCCCCTTTGCCAAAACACAATCTCAGATCAGAAGTACCACGAAGATAACGAAAAATATACTTCACTGCCCTCCAATGCTCTCTGCCTGGATTCGATAGAAAACGACTGACCACACCAACTGCATGAGCTATATCAGGTCTAGTACATACCATAGCATACATCAAACAACCAACGGCAGATGAATATGGTATGTGTTGCATCTCCTCTCTCTCCTCATCAGTAGAAGGTGACTGACTGGTGCTGAGCTTAAAATGTAAAGCAAGAGGAGTACTAACCACTTTAGCTCTATCCATAGAAAATCTTTGAAGAACCTTCTCAATGTATCTCTCCTGAGATAACCACAATTTCTTGGCCTTCCTGTCACGGGAGATCGTCATGCCAAGAATCTGCTGTGCTGGCCCCAAGTCTTTCATCGCAAAAGACTGACAAAGATCCTTCTTCAATCTGTCAATTCTAGAAGCATCATGGCCAACAATGAGCATATCATCAACATAAAGCAGCAGTATAATAAAATCATCATCAGTAAATCTCTGAACAAACACACAATGATCAGAAGATGTCTTCCTGAAACCCTGATGAGAAATGACAGATTCAAACTTTTTATACCACTGTCTCGGAGCTTGCTTCAAACCATACAAACTCTTCTTCAATCTGCAGACATGATTCTCTTTACCTGTTTCAACAAAACCCTCTGGTTGCTCCATATAAATCTCCTCCTCTAAATCTCCATGGAGGAAAGCTGTCTTCACATCCATCTGCTCAATCTGCAGATCCAAACTAGCAGCCAAACCAAGAACAACCCGAATAGAAGACATTTTGACAACAGGTGAAAAAATCTCATCAAAATCAATACCTTTCTTCTGACGGAAGCCTTTAACAACTAACCTTGCCTTGTATCGGGGAACAGAACTGGATTCTTCATTCTTAATCCGATAAATCCACCGATTTTGCAAAGCTCTCTTACCTGTCGGTAACTTCACCAGCTCAAAAGTGTGGTTGTCGTGCAATGATGTCATCTCTTCATCCATTGCCGCAACCCATTTTTCCTTCTGTTCACTTTCCATCGCCTCATCAAAAGATTCTGGTTCTCCCCCTTCAGCGAGGAGCACATACTCATCAGGTGAATACCGAGTAGAAATGGTACGATGCCGAGATGACCTCCGGAGTGGAACTGCGGGTTCATTGATAACCCCAGGGACCGGATCATCAGAAACAAAAGGTGCATCAGAAATATCAACTCCAACCTGTTCACCCTGAGCATCATTCTGCACATCAATGTGATCATCCGAATCAACAATATGAGGTAAATGTGAATCAGAACCTGGCTCAAGACTAACAAAACCATCAGAAGTTGGAGAAGTGGACTTTTCTCCTTTATCAATATCTGCAATAGTCTGGTCCTCTTTAAACACTGCATCTCGGCTTCTGACAAGTTTCTTTAAAGCAGGATCATAAAACCTATACCCAAACTCATCGTTTCCATACCCAATAAAAATACACTGCCGTGACTTATCATCCAATTTGGATCTCTCATCTCTAGGCACATGAACAAAAGTCTTGCAACCAAAAACTTTCAAGTGATCGTACCTGATCCTTTTTTCATACCAAAACTTATCAGGAGTGTCTGTCTGCAAAGCAACTGAAGGTGATAAATTGATAATATAAGCAGCAGTAAGTAAAGCCTCACCCCAAAAGTGTCCAGGCAACTTTGCTTCCGAAAGCAAACAACGAACTCTTTCCAACAAAGTCCTGTTCATCCGCTCAGCTACACCATTTAGCTGAGGTGTCTTGGGAGGTGTCTTCTGATGCCGAATACCTTCCTGCCTGCAATATTGATCAAATGGACCACAATACTCTCCCCCATTGTCAGTGCGAATACATTTCAATTTCTTTCCTGATTCCCTCTCAACAGAAACATGAAATTGCTTAAAAACACTGAGCACCTGACTTTTGGCATTCAAAACATAAACCCAGAGCTTTCGTGAGTAGTCATCAATAAAAGTCACAAAATAAAGACCGCCACTAAAGGTCTTAGATTTCAAAGGACCACAAACGTCTGAATGTACTAATTCAAGTACCTGTGACTTCCTGTGTGGAGGATGACTGCTGAAACTCACTCTGCTCTGTTTCCCAGCCATGCAATGATCACATGTGTCCAATTTGACACTCTTTAAATCTGGAAGAAGATTTCTCTTGGCCAAACAACCAAGTCCTTTCTCACTGATGTGACTGAGCCTCTTATGCCACAACTTGGACGAAACACTGCACTCAACAACACAAGCAGTATCACATGAAATAGATGCTCTAGTCCAGTACAAACCTGATTGCTTCTTCCCTCGAGCCATAATCAAAGAGCCCTTGGAAAGTTTCCATTGGCAATCACCAAATGTGTTGATAAACCCTTCATCATCAAGAACGCTGGTAGAAATAAGATTCAAACGAACCTCTGGTGCATGTCGAACATTCTTCAAAATCAGCTTACTTCCAGTACTGGTCACTAAACAAACAGTCCCGATACCTACGACATTAACATGACCATCATTACCCATCTTCAAAATCCCAAAATTACCTGGGTTGTAAGATGTAAAGAACTCCTTCTTTGATGTCACGTGAAAACAGACACCACTGTCAACAACCCAGCAAGAATGATCAGAAGCAATATTAATGGAATCATAAACAATAACAAGATCACCCCCTGTAGCGACAGCGACATGATCATCTCCATCGATATTCTTCTTTGGCTGATTTTCCTTCATTCTGTTTTCTCTTTTCAGCTGATAACAAAACTTCTTAACATGCCCCTTCTTACCACAATGATGACATTCAAAATCTCTCTGCTTTGATCTAGATTTGCTTCTGCTTTTACTCTTTCCTCGACTGCTCTGTCCCTGATTCTTTTCCTGGCTTCTCCCCCTGTTCTCTGTGACTAAAAGCTCTGAAGACTTCTCTTGAGTACGTCTCCTGACTTCTTCATTCAAAATAGCAGACTTAACAAAACTGAATGTCACAGCACCATTAGGAGCAGAACCGGTTAGAGTAACACGTAAATTCTCCCAAGAATCAGGTAACGTGTTAAGCAATAAAAGTGCCAAAACCTCATCTTCAAAATTAATACCCATGCCAGACAACTGATCAAAACATCCCTGATATTCACTTAAATAATCAGAAATAGACGTACCTTCTCTGTACCTCAAATTCATCATTTGTTTGAGAACAAACAATTTATTGTTTCCAGTCTTAGAAGCATAGGTAGTCTCGAGTTTCTCCCACAATGTTCTGGCGTGAGAGATGTTGACAATGTGGTTCATAACGTTGTCTTCGACCCATTGGCGAATGAAGCCACAAACCATCTCATGCTCGAACGCCCATTCTTCATCTGACATCCTTTCTGGCTTCTGGGTACTAAACACTGGAAGATGCATTCGCTTGACAAAAAGCAGATCCTTCATTTTAAGTCGCCACATATGATAATTGGCACCATTCAATAAAATCATCCGACTGTAATTAGCTTCCATAATGAATATGAAATAAAAACCAAACCCTCTGATACCAGATGTTGGGAAAGAGCGCAAATGATGAACGCGCAAACAACAAAAACACGAACGCGCAACGGAGAAATCTTTCCCTCAAACAGCGGATGCGTAGCGACAAAAATAGGTGCAGAAAAATAAAATTGACACCAGAATTTTTACGTGGAAAACCCAAAAGGGAAAAACCACGGGACCTAGTCCAGAAAGAGAGATCCACTAAAAATAAGTACACGGTAGAGACTCCCCAAAATTAAAAGGGATCTCAAAATCAATACTTAGAAAAATAGTGGATCAAAGTCGGAGAATAGATGCAGTCTTGATGAAGCCTGAAAAGAAGAAAGCAGCCTGCTAAAGAAACCCAAATAGATCTGACCGTGAAAGCAGAAGATTGATGTCCGAACAAAAGTGCAGATGAAAAACACCAGGATCGGATCAAAAAACCACCGCAGATGAAAGTCGATCAAATCAGAGTAGTTCCACCGGTTGAAAATCTGAAAACCGCTCCTTGAAAACGCAACTGCACTGCCTCCAACCACTACCAAGAGAGGAGTCGCACACCTCATATAAATAGAAGATGAAATCTCATATATCTCCTAAAAGATATCTCATATCTGATTAAAGATATTAAATATATCTCATCAAAGATATAAAATATATCTTCTCAAAGATATCAAATATATCTTGTCAAAGATATCAGATATATCTTTTCAAAGATATCAAAATATCTTTCTTTTTTTTTTAAAGATATCAGATATAAAAAAATATTTATCGGGGCCAGATGAGGAGGCGCCCCAACATTATCGACTGCAGGCTTTGACTGGGGGGAATTGATGACCCCCGTGCCGTAGTCGGTTCAATCGGATTTGCTCGATCTTCCCTCTGTGGATGTTTTTCTTCCAGAGCACTCGTTCCCCTGGTTCGTGAACCCTAACCAGGTTTTTGTTTCGTGCTTTCTCAGTGGTAAGTCTCCGCGCCTACCAATCTCCGCGGTACATTGCTTGTGCATCGCCTTTGGTGGGGCTTCGATGTTAGCGGTCTTCCAACGAGAAGACGCCAGACCGAGTACCCGACGAAAGGCTTTCCGAACCCGGGAGACTCTTCTGCGAGCATCGTGTTCCTCAGCATCACAACGAGAGTACAGGCGCTGCGAGAAGTAGTGAAGCAACTGGAAGTGATCAGGACTACTGGTCGTAACATTATAAATTCTTTACAGTTTCTTGATCCTTTTTAGTGCAATTATTCACCTCTGATGTTGGTTTTATTGTTTCCTATTTTGAGCATTTAATAAAAGGTGTGTCTTAGTGGTATTCTTGTCGTGCAAGTCCCAAAGGGATCGAAACACGTAAATCTTATGTTCTTTGCTCTGTTTAATTTTCTTGCATCGTGGTTCCACTGTTTTGTATTCGCTGTATTCTATTGGTAATAAATCAAACAATCTTGTATTGACATTAGAGTTCTGTTGTTGTTTTGCTACTGTCCATTGCGCACAACCTCCTCCATATGTGGTTTCATACCCAATTTGATTTTTTTTTGCCCCGAATTTGCGTTTACTGTTACTGCTTTGCAATTTTGATGCTATTGCTTTGCAATTCTGCTGCTACTGCTTTGCGATTCAGTATATTTGGTTTAATTCTGCAAAATTAACTCACTCTTAAATCACCACAGTTTTTTTAATTGCATTTGTTAAAACCATTATCCTATTATAGTTTCTCCGCATTTCATATCCCTTCAACAAAATGTAAGGGTTGGTGTCCTCAGAACCAACTGTTTTGTGCTTTTATTACATAAATGTTCACTTATTATATATTGTTCGATGTTCTGCATGACTATAATATAATAATGTCCTGAAATATTTGTTGCATTAATAAGGTCAGAGCAGATCCCCGCTATGATAAGAACCTTGAAATGCTATAACAATATTTTTAAATAAAGTTCTGCAGTTGGATGACATACTATGATAGGACACATAGTATACAGACCGTCATGTGCGAGTACTCGTAAGAAGACGAGACTCTCTCTCATGGAGTTCGCACTTGGTAATCTCCAAGATGAGAGATTATGAGAACAGACCCGCCAGTAGTAATTCCGCATGTCTTGGTGTCATCGGATATTGCTATCTACGAGCGTGTGTAATGATCCTTAGACTGAAAGATTATCATTAACTCATGTCATGACTCGCGCACTTAGATTTACTGACGAAAACCGTCACGCAGACAGTTGGCGGGAAGTAGGGTACGTTGGGTGCGTCACGAGTGACATGTTGTTAATGGATAAGTCGGGGAAGGATTTGTCCCTTCCATTTATGGAAGTTGATATCTCGGCCCTTTGATTGAAATAGAACTGTCGCATTAAATTCCATGGCCATGGTGTAAACGACGAGTTTATTTCAGGTAGTCAAAGAACGGCGGATCTAGCATATAGGTTTATGACACTTCCATGAAACCTACTTGATGAGATATTGAGACAAAGGGATTAAATTACACAGTAAGCATTCGTATGAGGTGATACGTCAATGCGGCGTCTAACTTCTTTCTCTTGGGTGCCTTGACCCGTTGCTAGATAGTAATCTTGGACTTTAGGCAAATCTGCCTAATGCCAACGAGAAAGAGGCATAGAGGGTCACACACTAAGTGTATCCAAGTATCTCAAGTTGAATAAAAATTATTCTCGTACGTGGTTTAATAATTATTCAAGGAAGCCTAAGTTGATTTAAATGATGGAGGAAAAATTAAACAAAACAAGTACACGCCGTGTATTATTAAATGTACACTCCGTGTAGTTTTATTTTGGAAAGGAAATGAATAAATGAAAACAAGATATACACGTCGTGTACATTTAATGTACACGCCGTGTAGTTTTCAATGAAAAACAAGTACACACCGTGTATTTATTATTACACGCCGTGTAGTTTTTTCAGTCGGGTTTTTGAGGATATAATATCATTTTATTAAATGATATTTATTATAATCAGCGTGAGCGCATGTCAATAAATTAATTATTCGACATGGGGGTTTTCAATAAGAGTTAATGAATTAAATGAAACGCGTAACGCGTTTATTTATTGTCATAACTCTACAACCTCAAACTCGATTATAAATATCCTCACAAACCAACTCTTTTCCTACACAAGAGAATCGTTGTGCACAACATCTCTGCAAAAAAATTTCAAGACCGAAAAAACCTCTTCCTCCAAGAACGCTCTCATGACCGAGAGAGATCCTCTTCCATCGGATCAAGACGATCTAAGGCGGACAACGCAAGCAAAGACTTCTCCACGCTAGCACCCGGAGAATCCTTTGGCGACATCCAGAGATACAAGGTACACGTGTGGATCACCGCTAGAGGAAGTCTACACTTGGCTTCTACGACGCAACGACAGATCACATCGACAACGTGATCGAGAACATCAACGAAGAATGAACACCCAAAAGGTATTTCTTTATAATTAATTAAATTAACTATAATCAACCTGTAACGATCCTTGTTTGTGGTTCCGGGAAAAACCATCTTCTTTGTCTTTTTCTGTGATTCGATCCGTGGAGACTGACGTTTAACGTCGTATTGATCCCAGATTGATCATTGCTAATGACAAAAAGCCAAGTTGACACATCCACCCACGTGCTTCCACTGCACCCGAAGCCTTCAAATGGTATCAGAGCGAGGTTACAACGTTGATTGTAGTTATTTAATTTTCGTTGATAATTTACGCATTCATATTTGATTCAATTCGAAATAAATCGTTCTATAAATCTGAATTAACGAGATCTATTCTTCTTCCTTCGTTTCTCGATTCATATCACAAAAACGACCTTTTAATTTTAATTTTGATTAAAATAAAAACGAGGAACTCATCCAGAGGAGCCGCTCTTTCTGTCTGTACAACACGGTATTACACGGCGTGTAATTAAAACTACACGCCGTGTACTTAGGTTCAACGAACCGGCACTGGTCTGCCAAACCACGCCGTGTGAATTGATTATGCCTAAGTTTTAATCACGCCATGTTGACCATAATAGAACGGCGCGTGGAAACCGGAATACACGGCGTGTATGTTGGAACAACACGCCGTGTAGTCCGTTCCGACCCAGGTGAAAACGTGTACAAAGATAAGCCGCGTACCGCGTACACGGGATCGCCAGGCCGGTTACCGCGTAACAAGGAAGTACACGCCGTGTATGATTCATCTACACGTCGTGTACTCTAAAATTTCCAAAGTACAGAAAACACGCCAAAGCCCTGGCGTGTACTTTGGATAAAGGGTGAAAAGAAAAATACACGCCGTGTAATTATAAACTACACGCCGTGTACTTTCCAGAAATGGAATTTCACCAGGTTTCCTCCAATGTACAAAGACCCGTACAAGGAATATGGATGAGAAGAATCTCAAGGAAATTCAAAAGGGAATTTAAGATAAAGAATTGATTAATTATAAGATCATAATTAATTGAATTCGAGCGCGTCTTATCTTATATAAAAGAACGATTAAAAGAATTTGAATTCTAAATATGCGTAAATGTCATTGCATACTATGGATGATCATGAACTAGACCAAAGACCCTTTGTATGTGTATGATTTCATTTAAATTTATTTAATTTAAATTTGTTGGCCTGCGAGCCTTCTTCCAATAAAATGTAGGGCCTGCGTGCCCATGGTTTCTTTAATGTAAACCCATGTAATGGAGGATTTCCCAAGCCAAAGGAGACGGTTCAAATCCCGAAGCCGAGGCGAAACCGACGCAAGAAGATACAAAGGTGGACAGGTGGGAGCTGAAAAACACGAACCAACAGGTTCAAGGTGTGTTCCCTAGGTCAGGGTTAGCTTATCAAAGCCGCTAGATAAGTTAACCAATAGAAGCTCATGATCATGCCATCTTATTTTATTTCTGTCTGATTGCATGGTTTATTTATTATGTATGTGTTGTCGCGATCACATAATTAATAAAATGAACAAGCATGCAAAGATGGAATAAAATAAAAACCGGACTATGCGTAAACATTATCAGAACATGGTTAATCACTTAAGCAAGCATCACTTAATATTAACAAACATGTGATAATGTGAAACTACACATAAAGGAATAAAATCCCTCAATACCATATTAAGTCAGATCAAGCCTTCCGTTACCTGATTAAGGGCAAAACTCAATAAAACTATGTGTTTGACCAACCCTTGTTGGGACACTTACTTTTATAAAGGAAGCCCTTATGAAAGGTTTCAGGTTGACTTAACCATATTACATCAAGGGAAGTAGCCCTTGCTAGACTTGGTGTAATATTGGAGGCAAGAGTTGAGGAAATCCAAGTCAGGATTTCAGGATTGGGGAGTCCACTCAACAGATCAAGGAACTGTAAGCTCACAGTTGGCAAAGACCTGCCTACCTAAATACCTTCAAATAGCTTGACCAACCCTTGTTGGGGTTATGCAAAGGGGAATATGGATCTTTGCCACTAGAATGTCAAAGCAACTGGACATTCCGAGTTCAATGGTGAGGGCCATTGGGACTTGATAAAATAGTGGGAGACTTAATAAAATTTATTATTTCTCATAAAATGTAATCAAGAAAGTACTGATGAATCTGCTCTTTTAATTTGTAGAATCAATATGACAAACACATCAACCACATTTTCTCTGCGATCAATTCTGGATAAAGACAACATCCTCAACGGCAGTAACTTTTAGGAATGGTTTAGGCGCCTTCGGGTTATCCTACGTCATGAACGGAAGTTTTACGTGCTGGAGTCCTCACTTCCTGATTCTCCTGCCCCAGGGGCGAGTGATGAAGATTTCCTAGTCTATGATCAACATTTGAACGATGCTCTCGATGTTCAATGTTTGATGCTGTCATCTATGTCTAGTGAGCTCATGAAGTCTCATGAAGACATGGATGCCTACAGCATGCTCGAGCACCTCCGTGGTTTATACCAGGAGAGAGCAAGACATGAAAGGTTTGAGATCTCCAAGGCTTTGTTTCAGAGCAAGCTTGGAGTGGGTGCCCCAGCTGGGCCTCATGTAGTCAAGCTCATTGGCTACATTGAGCGCTTGGAGGTTCTAGGGTTTAAACTCCCTAAAGAACTGGGTACCGATCTCATTCTCGCATCACTCCCCTAGAGCTTCTCAAACTTTGTTGTTAATTTCAACATGAACAATATTGAGAAGTCTCTATCTGATCTTCTTATCCTTATTCGCCAAGTGGACAATGACATGAAGCGTGAAAAGCCTTCTGTCCTTATGGTGAATAAAAGGAAAGGGAAGGCGAAGAGCTTTAAGCCCAAAGATTCTTCAAGGCCTTCCAAGAAAAGGAAGATCAAAGGGGAGACAAAGGAACAAGATGCTATTTGTTTCGCATGTGGCAAGAAGGGCCACTGGAAGAAAAACTGCACCCAGCCAAGGAAGCAAGGGGAAGCTTCAGGTGCGTTTGTTATCGAATGCAATCTATCTGTTTCTACTAATTGGGTATTAGATACTGCTTGTGGTGCTCACAAGGGGAAGCTTCAGGTGCATTTGGGCTCGTGCGGGCCCCACCCATAAATTTCAAGGAAAATTTTTTCTCTCTTAATTTTCTTTGGAATTTTACAAGAGCGCAGTTTCTGACGGCACCTGATTCCGAGGCCCGGTGTGCCCGGAATCATTTTCCGAAGTTTGGCTCGGGTACGTTCAGTGAACGGACGAGCGGGTTTTTCTAACGTTTGAACCGGTGCCTGGAATCAAATTCTGAGGGCACCGATGAAATCGCAGCGCCGGTTTTCGCTTAGAAACGCCTCTTCCGGAGTTGTGTTTGCTCGGGTGTGGTTTTTAATTTTCGGGCTTAAAGTTAAGAAATAAAATAATTTTGCGACAACTTTATTTTATTTCACTTAAGCCACTTGGAAGCCACTTGAAGCCACTTAAAGGCGGCTTGAACTGAGTTGAACTGGATAGGATGCTATCCAGAAATATCCTACCCCCTTGGTAGGATATTTGTGAGGTGGGGCCCGCACGAGCCCCGCCGTTTCTTTCCGCTAAGAAACGCACCCGTGAAAACCCGTCTTAATGAAATTCAACTGACGCGTTTTCTAAATTCTTAACAGACCATTTAATTGGGCGGTTTATTTCGTGAATTAAATGACCTGTTTCTTTCGTTGAATTAATTCAACGAATTAATTCAATCGTTTCTTAACCTGTTTTCGTGTGTTGGCATATTAATAAAATAAGACCAACCCAAAATCTTTTGAGAAGATTTGAGAGGATCCTTGTTTCTTCTTCTCCCTCGCGAAGAACGCGAAGAACGCGAAGAACGCCGAACCCGGAAATCGACGACGCTTCCGTCCGAAACGTCCTTCTCCGCCCCGATCTCCGATCACCGACCGTTGAGGTGAGTGATTTCGGATTTCCTCACAAGGTTCCTTCCTTTTTGGTTTTAAACACAGATTTAATTATTTATAATTTAAATCTGTTGTTCTTGGTCCGTTGAGCTCGCCGACTCAACGCCGGATTCCGCGACGACGCGACGCCTCTCCGCGACGACGCGACGCCTCTCCGCGACGACGCGACGCCTCTCCGCGACGACGCGACGATCCCTCTCTTCCGCGACGAGCTTTTCCGCGAAGAACGCCCGCGCGCGACGATCAACGAGGTAGGGTTTTTTATAATTTTGGAATACCCCTCTTTATTATTCCCGTGAACATTCTTTAAAAAATTAAAGAACCGGAATCAAAGAAACAATTTTTATTTTATTAAAAATTGTTGGTTCATGTGTTGAACATTCTATTTTTTTCTCCCGTTGTTTTTATCTAACGCGGAGGGTGCGGGTCAAACGAACACGGCCCGGCAACCCTCCGCCGTTCTTCGTGTTTTGCGGATTTGGCGGGCGACGACGGAACGTGCCGCAACGGGTGTTTGATGATCCCGCAGTAAAGAACGGAACCCGGGAGGAACAACGGCACAGACGGGAAGGAAAACAGGCCACCGGAGCGACTCCGGCGGCCCACGGAAGCCGGTGGTGGCGCGGGTCGCCGGCGCGGCGGCGCCGGCGGCCGGAGGCGGCGGCACCCCGCGGGTGCCGCGGGGTTGTCACGCGGCCCCCCGCGGGTGTCCAGCGCGACACCCCGCGGGTGCCTCGGGTGTCCAGCGTGACACCCCGCGGGTGCCACGGGGTTGTCATGCGGCACCCCGCGGGTGTCCAGGGCGACACCCCGCGAGTGCCGCGGGGTTGTCACGCGGCACCCCGCGGGTGTATGGCCGACACCCCGCGGGTGCCGCGGGAGTGTCACGCGGGGCGGCGACTTTCCCCCGCGTCGGCCGCTCGGCCGCTCGGCCGAGCCAAGCCGGACCCGACCCGGTTCGGGCCAACCAGGGGGGGGGTCGGGCCGGGTCGGCCCGGGCCCGGACCCCCCGTCTTCGGACAGACTTCGTTCAAATGGCCGTATCTTGAACTACGGGCCTCCAAACAACCCGCCGTCTGCGGCAACGCGATCCTTGGATCGAGACGGTCGTTTAAGTTTATCGCACTCAAGGTTTCGGAATACTTTGAGTTCGGTCGGGTTGGTTGGTACACGAAACCAACCGGGCCCTCGGAGCGGAAACGCTCATATCTTGAGCCACGGACGTCCGATTGACGTGTCGTCAGCTTTGTTGAGTTCATCTTTGTGAGACGGATCTTTTGGCTTACTCCGCCCGAGGTTTGGACGCAGGTGGAGTACGGTCGGGTTGGTTTTGCCTTAAAAACCAACCGGGCCCCTGGGACGAAAAAACCAATAACTCGCAGACCGGGCGTCCGATTGACGCGCCGTCTACGACGTTGAGTTCCTGTTGACGATACGGAACTTTTGGATACATCAACTTCGGACTTTGTGTCAGTTGATGTATGAGCCTCTCGGCTCGTGGAGCGGACCCTCCCGAACGAGCTTGCTGTGTGCGGGAACCCTAGAGCTGGCTGCGACTGCTACTTCGACAGCGACGACTGTGCAGAGATCCTCCGTGGACTCCGATGACGACCGTGCAGAGATCCTCAGTGGACTGCGGTGACGACTGTGCAGAGATCCTCAGTGGACTGCGACGACTACTGCACTCAGCGATCCTACGTGGATCAGTGCTACAGGTCCTGTGTGGGCCCGATCCTGTGTGGGTCTGATCCTGTGTGGGTCAGCGCTCAGCGGTTCTGTGTGAGCCAGCGCCTACAGGTCATGTGTGGGCCCGATCTTGTGTGGGTCATTGCGGGGGTTAGTTATCTATCGATCCTTCGTGGGTCCGACGACTTAGATGGATCAGTGATCATCTTTATCGTCATCCGAAGAAGTATACCTGCGTGAGCTGAATCTTCTGTTTACTCTCCTTTGTGGATTGTGTTGAGCTATCCTGTGTGGATTTACTGTTTACTCTCCTTTGTGGATTGTGTTGAGCTATCCTGTGTGGATTTACTGTTTACTCTCCTTTGTGGATTGTGTTGGGCTATCCTGTGTGGATTTACTGTTTACTCTTTTTTGTGGATTGTGTTAAGCTATCCTGTGTGGATTTACTGTTTACTCTCCTTTGTGGATTGTGTTGAGCTATCCTGTGTGGATTTACTGTTTTCTCTCCTTTGTGGATTGTGTTGAGCTATCCTGTGTGGGTATACATTTTGCTTTCCTGTGTGGACTGAGTTGTGCTTGGGCTCGGACGTTGGAGCCGAACGGGAATTGATGACTTAGGTATATGTATGGGCATATACCTAAGCCGCGTCAGATGTTACTTCGTGATTGTATCTTTCCTTTGTGGATTATCCTTCGTGGATTTCGGGAGACCTTCGGGGGTCTCGGGGTCCCTACTGAGTAGCTTATACTCACCCCTGCACGGGCTATGCCCGCACTTTGTGGTGTTGGTTGCAGACGACGGACAACACTGACCGTGGTGGAGGCGTGCGGAGCAGGACGGTACCTGGAGGTGGACCACTGGGCGGGACGTGCTCGGAGCGGACGGCTGGACCGAGGAGCTATGGAGGCTATCTGTACCCACCCTTCAGGTGGGACCTTCAGAGGACGACTCGACGCTGCGGCTTTTCTTTACAGTTGCTGTTTTCCCCTTTCAGTTGTACTTTACAGTTGGGCTTGTATTTCCGGCCCTTTTACTTCCAGCACAGCTTGTTACAGTTTTACTTAGTGTTTACTTTTCCACTTGCTTACTCTGTGGTGCTTGTTTACTTTTCAAAGGCAATGTCTTCCCTTTTGTTGGGATTTACGCCTTGGTGCTAGTCGCCAGCCCCTGGCCTATGGAAGGCGGGCTTGGGGTAGTCACGGCACGGGCCCCGAGGACGGGTCGTGACACATCTGTATCCAAATACAGGAACCAAGCAGATTCAGGAAGATTGGTCGAGGGGAGGTAGATCTACGAGCAGCCAACGGAGCCAGACTCGCTGTTGTCGCTGTCGGAGACTACCACCTCACATTGCCTACCGGGGTGGTCTTGGTTTTGAAAGGTTGTTATTATGTGCCTTCTGTTACTAAAAACATTATTTCAGTATCCAGATTAGATACTGATGGATTCATATTCAAGTTTGGAAATGAATGTTGCTACTTTTATAAAGATAGCATTTGTTTTGGTAGGGCACATTTATATAAAGACCTTTATGTGTTAGACTACACAAACCAAGTGATGACAATCGATAACAAAGTTAATTCACATGACTCATACCACACCCAACTTTGGCATCACCGACTAGGTCATGTCAATGAGAAATGTTTGACAAAATTACATCAAGATGGGTATTTAGATTCTTTCGAACTAAAACCATTTGGTGTATGTCATGCGTGTCTACAAGGAAAAATGACCAAAGCCCCATTTAGTGGGAAAGGTGAAAGAGCTAAAGATCTTCTGGAATTAGTTCACAAAGATGTGTGTGGTCCATTTCCAGTTGAAGCAAGGGGTGGGTTCTCGTACTTCATAACTTTTACTGATGATTTTAGTAGATATGGATATATCTATTTAATGAGGTATAAGTCAGATTCTTTTGATCGGTTCAAAGAATACAAGAATGAAGTTGAGAACCAGCTTGGTAAGAAGATTAAGAAACTCCGCTCAGACAGAGGAGGAGAATATCTTAATCAGGACTTCATTGATTTCTTACGGGAGTTTGAGATTCTATCTCAACTCACTCCTCCTTACACACCTCAGTGGAATGATGTAAGTGAAAGGAGGAACCGCACCCTGTTGGACATGGTGAGATCAATGATGAGTCATGCGAGTCTTCTATTATCCTTTTGGGGATATGCATTACAAACAGCAGCGCACATACTAAACCAAGTACCAACTAAATCGATAAATGGTATTCTATAAGAATTATGGAGTGGACGCAAAGCCATGTTATCGAATTTACATGTGTGGGGTAGTGAAGCATTTGTTAAGGCCTCTTCAGGTAACAAACTTGCACCTCGAGGCACAAAGTGTATCTTTATAGGATATCCCAAGGAAACAAGGGGATATTACCTATACAACCCCTCAGACAAAAAGGTTACAATGGCAAGACACACCATATTCCTTGAGAGGGAGCACATCTCCAAAAGAGATAGTGGGAGCGAGATAGACTTCGATGAAGTCGAGGCTCAAGATACACATGAGTTGGTACAAGAACAGATTCCACAAAGCCCCGTGGAAGAACAATCTGTTCTAGAGACACAAGAACTACGTAGGAGCACGAGAGAGGTGAGAGAACCAGAACGATATGATTTTCTTGTCACTATGGATGGTGACTCATTATTGGTTGACAATGATGATCCTCTTACCTACAAGGAAGCAGTTGAAGGCACAAACGTTGCCAAGTGGCAAGAAGCCATGAATTCTGAAATGGATTCCATGTACCAAAACCAAGTTTGGATTTTGGTAGATCCTCCAGTTGATATAAAGCCTATTGGTAATAAATGGGTCTTCAAGAAGAAACTGGACATGGAGGGGCAAGTCAGCACCTACAAGGCATGACTGGTTGCAAAAGGTTTTAGACAGCATCAAAGAATTGACTATGATGAAACATTTTCACCGGTTGCAATGTTGAAGTCCATCAGAATCCTATTGGCCATTGCTGCTTACCATGATTATGAAATTTGGCAAATGGATGTCAAAATAGATTTCCTTAACAGGAACCTCCAAGAAGATGTCTACATGACACAACCTGAAGGGTTTGTGACTCCAAAGGATGCCAACAAGGTATGCAAGTTGCAGAAATCCATTTATGGATTAAAGCAAGCATCAAGGTCATGGAACATTCGTTTTGATGAAGCTGTTATAGAATTTGGCTTTGTTAAGAATGAATGTGAGCCTTGTGTCTACAAAAGGTTTAGTGGAAGTGCAGTCATTTTCCTAATAGTATATGTTGATGACATATTGCTAATTGGAAACGAAGTACCTGTCTTACGGTCAGTTAAGGCATGGTTGCATAAATGCTTCTCCATGAAAGACTTGGGCGAGGCGACATATATTCTTGGGATCAAGATCCATCGTGATAGATCCAAGAGAATGCTGGGCCTGAGTCAAAGTACATACATTGACAAGATACTGAAGAGATTCAGTATGGAACAGTCCAAGAGGGGATTGTTGCCAGTGTCACATGGCATTCATCTTTCCAAGAAAATGTGTCCTCAGACACAGGAGGAAAGAAAGAGGATGAAAAGGATCCCTTACGCATCCGCGATCGGGTCAGTCATGTATGATATGCTATGTACGAGGCTAGATGTTGCTTACGCATTAAGTGCGGTAGACAGATATCAAGCTGATCCAGGAGACCACCATTGGATGGCAGTCAAGACTATCCTTAAGTATCTGAGGCGTACTAAGGATATGTTCCTGGTTTATGGAGGAGATGAGGAACTAGTCATCAGAGGACATGTAGATGCTAGTTTCTAGACTGATCAAGATGACATGAAGTCGCAGACTGGATACATCTTCAGTTTGAATGGAGGTGCAGTGAGTTGGAAGAGCTCAAAACAAAGTGTGGTGGCAGATTCTACAGCAGAGTCCGAGTATATCGCAGCTTCTGAGGCAGCTAAAGAAGCAGTATGGATGCGAAGCTTCGTCTAAGAGCTGGATGTAGTACCGAGCAGTAAAGATCCTATCACACTCTATTGTGATAATACTGCAGCGGTGACACTTGCAAAAGAGTCAAGGTCACATCAGCGGACAAAACACATACTTCGGAAGTATCATCTCTTGAGGGATTTTTCTCAGTGAGGTGAAGTTGCAGTGAGCAGTATTTCCACGGAAGACAACATGGCGGACCTATTGACTAAAGCCTTGACTCAGCAGAAACATGATCATCATGTGAGGTCTAGCGGACTAAAAGTCGTAGGCAGTTGGCTCTATTCCAAGTGGGAGTTTGTAAGGGTTGGTGTCCTCAGAACCAACTATTTTGTGCTTTTATTACATAAATGTTCACTTATTATATATTGTTCGATGTTCTGCATGACTATAATATAATAATGTCCTGGAATATTTGTTGCATTAATAAGGTCATAGCAGATCCCCGCTATGATGAGAACCTTGAAATGCTATAACAATATTCTTAAATAAAGTTTTGCGGTTGGATGACATACTATGATAGGACACATAGTATACAGACCGTCATGTGCGAGTACTCGTAAGAAGACGAGACTCTCTCTCATGGAGTTCGCACTTGGTAATCTTCAAGATGGGAGATTATGAGAACAGACCCGCCAGTAGTAATTCCTCATGTCTTGGTGTCATCGGATATTGCTATCTGCGAGCGTGTGTAATTGTCCTTAGACTGGAAGATTATCATTAACTCATGTCATGACTCTCGCACTTAGATTTACTGACGAAAACCGTCGCGCAGACAGTTGGCGGGTAGTAGGGTACGTTGGGTGCGTCACGAGTGACATGTTGTTAATGGATAATTCGAGGAAGGATTTGTCCCTTCCATTTGTGGAAGTTGATATCTCGGCCCTTTAATTGAAATAGAACTGTCGCATTAAATTCCATGACCATGGTGTAAACGACGAGTTTATTTCAGGTAGTCAAAGAACGACAGATCAAGCATATAGGTTTATGACACTTCCATGAAACCTGCTTGATGAGATATTGTGACAAAGAGATTAAATTACACGGTAAGCATTCGTATGAGGTGATACGTCAATGCAGCGTCAAATTCTTTCTCTTGGGTGCCTTGACCCGTTGCTAGACAATAATCTTGGACTTTAGGCAAGCCTGCCTAATGCCAACGAGAAAGAGGCATAGAGGGTCACACACTAAGTGTATCCAAGTATCTCAAGTTGAATAAAGATTATTCCCATACGTGGTTTAATAATTATTCAAGGAAGCCTAAGTTGTTTTAAATGATGGAGGAAAAATTAAATAAAACAAGTACACACCGTGTATTATTAAATGTACACGCCGTGTAGTTTTATTTTGGAAAGGAAATGAATAAATGAAAACAAGATATACACGCCGTGTACATTTAATGTACACGCCATGTAGTTTTCATTGAAAAACAAGTACACGCCGTGTATTTACTATTACATGCTGTGTAGTTTTTCCAGTCAGGTTTTTGAGGATATAATATCGTTTTATTAAATGATATTTATTATAATCAGCGTGAGCACATGTCAAGGAATTAATTATTCGACATGGGGGTTTTTAATAAGAGTTAATGAAATAAATGAAACGCGTAACGCGTTTATTTATTGTCATAACTCTACAACCTCAAACTCGATTATAAATATCCTCACAACCCAACTCTTTTCCTACACAAGAGAATCGTTGTGCACAACATCTCTGCAGAATTCTTTCAAGACCGAAAGAACCTCTTCCTCCAAGAACGCTCTCAAGACCGAGAGAGATCCTCTTCCATCGGATCAAGATGATCTAAGGCAGACAACACAAGTAAAGGCTTCTCCACGCTAGCACTCGGAGAATCCTTTGGCGACGTCCAGAGATACAAGGTACACGTGTGGATCACCGCTAGAGGGAGTCTACACTTGGCTTCTACGACACAACGACGGATCACATCGACAACGTGATCGAGAACATCAACGAAGAAAGAACACCCAAAAGGTATTTCTTTATAATTAATTAAATTAACTATAATCAACCTGTAATGATCCTTGTTTGTGGTTCCGGGACAAACCATATTCTTTGTCTTTTTCTGTGATTCGATCCGTGGAGACTGACGTTTAACGTCGTATTGATCCCGGATTGATCATTGCTAATGAAAAAAAGCCAAATGAGCACATCCACCCGCGTGCTTCCGCTGCGCCCGGAACCTTCACAAAGCACCCTTTACCTAAGGGATTGGTCGGTAGTTGGGGTCGTACGTTTAGTGTTGTCCGTTATAATTTGGCATTTACCTTGTGGGTAAACATATCCACAATGAGGTATGAAATCTAGAAATCTGATGACAACAATGATTTTAACCTATAGGAAATTAAGATGAGAGCTTTGATTGTACATCAAGGCCTAATAAATGCCTTTTATGGGCCTAAGAAACCAATTATCTCTGTTAGTGAGACTGGGCATACCCGTATGTAGATGTCCCCCTTGATGTGTTAGTCAAAACACATAGCTCTCTTTTATTGTATTTAGGAGATAAGGTCCTTAGAGAGGTTGTCTTTGAGTCCACTACTGCTAGTATTTAGCTAAAATTAGAGAAACTGTATATGCCAGCTTCACTTAGAGAGGTTGTCTTTGAGTCCACTACTGCTGGTATTTAGGAGATAAGGTCCTTAGAGAGGTTGTCTTTGAGTCCACTACTGCTGGTATTTAGCTAAAATTAAAGAAACTGTATATGCCAACTTCACTTGTTGGAAAATTCTATAGAAAACACTGCATGTTCGCTTTTTAAAATGAAACATGGTAGTTTTATCAAATATCATCTTGATGAATTTAATAAAGTGATGTTAGATCTAACCAATATTAACGTAGCAGTCGATGATGAGGATCAAACAATGATCCTTCTAATTTCTCTTGACAACAGTTATAGTTCTTTAGTCAAAACCATGATGTATGAAAGAGACTCACTAACCATCGAAGAGGTTAAGTCAACCCTCTCTAAAAAACTGCACTCCAAATCAAGAGTTAAAGGTAAGGCAGAGAGCCTATTCACTAGGGGTAGACCTCAAAGTAAAGGTAAAAAGAAACAATTTACCAAGGATAAAGACAAGAATAAAAAACACTCAACCCAAAAATGACTCTTAGGGAAAGAAAAGCCACTTTCTTCCATTGTGGAAAGCCAAGGCATATTAAGATCAAGTGTAGGAAACTCAAGCGTGAGTTAGAATCCAAACAACCCACTGTCCAGTCTCTTTCGGTTGACTCAGCTATGAAACTGTTGAAGTCTTAAATGTGTCCAGCCATACACTCAATCAAGAGTGGGTCCTTGACTATGGTTGTTCCTTTCACATGTGTCCATATAGAGAGTCATTTCCAGAGCTGGTTGAAAAGGTAGAAGGGGTTGTCCTTTTAAGAAACCATAAGAGGCGCAAGGTTGAGGGTAGCGACTCTGTTCTTGTTGAGCTAGTTGTTCATTCTATCATCACCTTACTTGACGTAAGGTGGGTCCCCAACCTTCAAAGAAATTTAATCTCCTTAGGGTTGAGGGTAGAGACTCTGTTCTTGTTGAGCTAGTTGTTCATTCTATCATCACCTTACTTGACGTAAGGTGGGTCCCCAACCTTCAAAGAAATTTAATCTCCTTAGGGATCCTAGATCAAAAGGAATTTACCTTATATCAGAAACGGGTTGTCTCAAGATCTCTAAAGGATCAAGAACCATCCTTAAGGGATCCCTTACCAATGATCTATATGTGTTGAATGAGAAGACCCATTCAAGGCAATTGGGTAGTGTCCACAACACAAGCACTGACAATACTATGCTATGACATAGAAGATTGGGGCATGTCAGCTCCAAGGGCTTAGAGGAACACAACAAGCAAGGGTTGTTGAGTGACATTGCACCTACTTATCTTCCATTCTGTGAAGATTGTGTGACGGGTAAAGTCAAGAGGGTCAGTTTCAATAGGTCCTCATTTAAAGATGTCAGCCCCCTTGAATACATCCATTCATATTTGTGGGGGCTAGCTAGGGCCACCCACTACGGGAAAATTGTCCTTTTGTGACGGGTTATTTGCGACGAGAATAGATCCCGTCACAAATAGTTCGTCGAAAAGCTTATTTGCGACGAGGACAATATCCAGTCATAAATAAGTAGTTATTTACGACGGGAAAATGGGTCTCGTTGCAAAAGGTTTAGCGCAGTTTGCGCGCCAAACCGCTGGAAGTGTATTTGCAACGGAGGTGCCTCCCCGTCGCAAATACCCGGAGGTGGTGAATACTATTTGCGACAGGATCTTCCCCCATTGTAAATAGTGTGTCAGCAAGTCACTATTTGCGACGATCTCCGTCGCAAATACCCGGAAACAGTAAATACTATTTGCGACGGGATATGCCCCTGTCGCAAATAGTGTGTTGACATGTCACTTAAATGATATTTTAAAATAAACAATATTTTAGAAAATTATATAAATTTTACAAAATAAAATTTATCTTAATGCTTCAAATTTTTCTTCAATCATTTTCTGATCCAAATACGGATACCCTCCATGTGATAAAGTATGAGGGTATACATTTATCAACGATATATCTTGATGATATCTCTTGGAGGCCTGTTATATAAAAATAAACTGCTAAGTAATTAGAAAAATATATAATAAATTTTACAAAATAAAATAATTATCATACCTGAAATTTTTCTTCATGTCAATTGTCAACAAATAACTTTCATATATCTTTATCTATAAAATAATACTTGAGGAATGAGTTTTCAAATATTTTCTTCCCAAAAACATAATTTTTTGTCAAATTTTTCTAAATATCTCCATCAAACCGCCACTAAAGAGAGATGTCTTTTATTAATTTATTTGGTTTCCTCAAAATTGAATGTCATCTGTAATTGAATAAATTAAATATTTCATTTAAAATATTTAATATTCAAAAAATGAGATAAAATAAATCAATTATGATATTTTACCATCAAGACCTCCCAAAGTTGTTGCTTCGCCATCCCATCCACTGACTTCCAATCAGGATATAAAATACTAATCCTATAACAACTCTACATCAATATGTAACTGATAAAATAAAATATATTTGGGTCAGCTTCATTATTATTATCATCAAAACGGATGTGCAATCTTTCATCATCATGAGAAATTGATAGTTTAGGTAAACGTGTAATACCACATTTACCAACTTGAGAACTTGATTTTTTAGTAGTAACAGGAGAAGTCTCCTCCATCAAGGACGCATTAGTAGCCCTGCACTTTTTTTTATAAATTAACAATTTTATTTCATTAAATAAGTATATTACTAAATATTTAATAATATAAAAAAATAGATATACCTTGTTAAATGCTCCTCTCTATCTGTATTTGACATTGCTACTAGATAGTGTAATGGAATTTTGGGTACCTACATATCATTAGAAAACTAAATATTTAGAAATAAGAAAGAAAAATATGAGTAAAAAAGAGGCATACATTGGTAAGTTTAAAAAATAGTAACAAAATATAAATATTCACCAAAAAAATTAGGATACTAATTTAGTGTTTTCCCACATGCATTCATCATGATCATTACACACTGAATGCACTATTTCTATCTTATACTCATTGCAATCATCCAGAAATTACACAATAGATGAATAAGGCTCATGTAAATCAATAACATCATCAACATTATCCTCATCACCCAAATGGTATCTTTTTCCTTGAAAAATGATGGACCATTGATCATTCAATGGATCAATGACATAAAATACATGTTTTTCACGTGTTGTCAGGATAAATGGTTCCTCATTGTAATTAAATCTTTTCAAATCAACTAGTTTAAACCCATATTCATCATGTTTCACACTACTATTACTATCAACCCAATTACACTTAAAAATAGTGACTCAAAATTTAATATAATCAATTTACCATATGTCTTCAAGAACTCCAAAATATGACATTGATGTAGAAATTGAGTTTTTATCTTTGGCACTCGAAAAATCCACTACTTCAGCGAAAACCATCACACCACTTTTCTGAACGGTACTCTTATCATCCAGATTTTTTTATGTAAAATGTGTATCCATTAATATCAAAACTAGACCATGTGATCACATTAAGAGATAGTCCCCCTACTAACCACTTCAATGTTTTTGATGCAGATATCACTACTAGAATTCTAGGTATCTGCGATGGGTTGTCAAGCTCTCTCATTAGATGCGTATCTATGACTAGATTCTTCATTGTGATTTCAGTGTGAGAAAGATACAAGTAAATGAGCCCTCGAACAAAAGAGCCCCCTTTTCATCGATGAATCGTCTTCTTCCAACTGTCACTGCCTGAAAACATTATAAAAAATACGATCCTATGAATACATATCCAATCTCATGCATATGATATTGAATATGCATATGTAGCAGCACATTTTTCATAATGTTTTGAGTTGGTGAGAGTTGAAAGGAGAAAAGTCATCGAGCAAAAGGAGTGCCATCAATCCACTGGAAATTGTGCCAACTTCTTAAAATTTATTAAAATTTATTAAAATTTTTTTCTAACTATTCCTAACTGTTTCTAACTAATTATTACTATTTATTACTATTTATTACTAATTATTCCTATTTATTACTAATTATTCCTATTTATTACTAATTATTCCTATTTATTACTAATTATTCCTATTAATTACTAATTATTCATATTTACTACTAACTATTCCTATTTATTACTAACTATTACTATTTATTACTAATTATTACTATTTATTACTAATTATTACTATTTAGTAATAACTGTTCCTATTTATTACTAATTATTCATATTTATTACTAACTATTCATATTTATTACTAAATATTACTATTTATTATTAACTATTCCTATTTATTACTAAATATTACTATTTATTCCTAATTATTACTAATTATTACTATTTATTACTATTTATCACTATTTATTCCTATTTATTACTAATTATTACTAATTATTACTAATTATTACTAATTATTACTAATTATCACTATTTATTACTATTTATTACTAATTATTACTAATTATTACTAATTATTACTAATTATTCCAATTTATTACTAATTATTCCTAATTATTCCTAATTATTACTAATTACTCCTAATTATTCCAAATTATTACTAATTATTCCTAATTATTACTAATTATTCCTATTTATTACTAATTATTCCCATTTATTACTATTTATTGCTATTTATTACTAATTATTGTTATTTATTACTAATTATTGCTAATTATTGCTAATTATTACTAATTATTGCTAATTATTACTAATTATTGCTAATTATTCCAATTTTTTTCTAATTATTGCTATTTATTTCTAATTATTGCTAATTATTCTTAATTAATGCTAATTATGGCTAATTATTAGTATTTATTGGTATTTATTAGTAATTATTAATATTTATTACTAATTATTACAATTTATTACTAATTATTACAATTTATTTCTAATTATTATTAATTATTCCTATTTATTACTAATTATTCTTAATTATTCTTAATTATTAATAATTATGACTAATTATTCACATTTATTACTAATTATTCCTATTTATTACTATTTATTGCTATTTATTACTAATTACCGCTATTTATTACTAATTATTGCTATTTATTTCTATTTATTGCTAATTATTGCTAATTATTACTAATTATTGCTAATTATTCCTAATTATTCCTAATTATTTCTAATTATTAGTAATTATTACTAATTATTATTATTTATTACAAATTATTAGTATTTATTACTAATTATTACAATTTATTGCTAATTATTTAAATTTATTAGTAATTATTACAATTTATTACTAATTATTACTAATTATTACAATTTATTACTAATTATTATAATTTATTACTAATTATTACAATTTATTACTAATTATTACAATTTATTGCTAACTATTACAATTTATTTCTAATTATTACAATTTATTACTAATTATAACTAATTATTACCAATTATTACTAATTATAACTAAGTATTACTAATTATTACTAATTATTACTAAGTATTACTAAGTATTACTAATTATTACTAATTATTACTAATTATAACTAATTATCTGTATTTATTACTAATTATCTGTATTTATTACTAAATATTACAAATTATTACTAATTATTAGTATTTATTAATAAATATTACTAATTATTACTAATTATTACAATTTATTAGTAGTTATTACACTTTATTACTAATTATTACAGTTTATTACTAATTATTACAGTTTATTACTAATTATTACAATTTATTACTAATTATTACAATTTATTACTAATTATTAGTTATTATTACAATTTATTAGTAATTATTACAATTTATTACTAAATATTACAATTTATTACAATTTATTAGTAATTATTACAATTTATTACTAATTATTACAATTTATTACTAATTATTACAATTTATTACTCATTATTACTATTTACTACTGATTATTACAATTTATTACTAATTATTACAATTTACTACTATTTATTACAATTTATTACTAATTATTACAATTTATTACTAATTATTACAATTTATTACTAATTATTACAATTTATTACTAATTATTACAATTTATTACTAATTATCACAATTTATTACTAATTATTACAATTTATTACTAATTATTACAATTTATTACTAATTATTACAATTTATTACTAATTATTACAATTTATTACTAATTATTACAATTTATTACTATTTATGACAATTTATTACTATTTATTACACATTATTACTATTTATTAATCATTATTACTATTTATTAATCATTATTAATATTTATTACTATTTATTAATATTTATTACTAATTATTAGTATTTATTACCAATTATTATTAATTACTAAAAATTAATTATATACATTACTAATTATCGTTAATAATTATTAATTACTACTAATTATTAAAAATTAGTACTAAAAATTTCAATTTATTAGTACAAATAAATACTCATGACAAAACAATTTAAATTTAATTTAATTACAACTAATCAACAATAATAAAAATTTACATAAAAAAATGAAATAAATAATAAATTAAATAAAACATAAATACCTTTAAGCTTGATTTTCTATTGATGTAGACGGCTTCACAACTTCTTCGTGAACAAAAAAAATTAACTTAGAAAAATTTTCCCTCTAAAATCAAGTTTAGAGAGAAACAGGATCTAAGAATTGAGAGGAATGAGAGAAAAAACGGATGGGGGTATATATAGGTTAGATTATTTGCGATGGGACCCGTTGTAAATACCTATGCCCGCATTAATTACTGTCACCAGTTAAAAAGTTATTTGCGACGGGTCCCGTCGCAAATAATCCCTGCCGACACACCTTTTACGACAGGACGACATCCCGTCGCAAAAAGGTATTAACTGCCGCCGGGTATTTGCTACGGGGCCCGTCGCAAATACTTCACTATTTGTGACAGTGGGATCCCACCGTCGCAAATAACCTTCCCGCGGTTTGGCGCGCTACCCATGCCAAACTTTTTGCGACGGGAGACGAAATCCCGTTGCAAATAATTGGTTATTTGCGACGGGTCGTTACCCCCGTCGCAAATAATCTCTTGTACGGACTTTTTGCGATGAGATTTATTCTCGTCGCCAAAAGTCTGTCGCAAAAAGTCTTTTTTCCCGTAGTGTATATCTGTGGTGACTTTCTCTTTAAACCGTGAAAGAAATTTCTTCTTATACTCAATCGTCAACCACCTTTTGTTTCTTTTCTGACATCATAACTTTAATTTAGCAATATGTGAGGATATATATGATTGAACCTCATCTGTGTTGTTCAAAATGTATAAATATGCTTGCATCACTTCATCACGTGGAATGAACTTTACCTTTAATCCTTGAACCTCTCTACCTTCACTATCAACTATCATATGTCGAGATATAGGGAGGCCAATATACTCCACCTCATACAAATAATCAGTACAAAACTCAATAACCTCTTCCAATACATATTTTTGAACAATAGAGGCCTCTGGTTGATAAGGATTTTTAACATATCCCTTCAAAATTTTCAAATATCTTTCAAAAGGATATATCTATCATAAATGAATAGGCCCACATATTCTTATCTCACGCACCAAATGAATCAAAAGATGAATCATTATATCAAAAAACATAGGTGGGAAATATATTTCTAGTTGACAAAGAATAAGAGTTGCTTCATTCTCCAGCACATCTAACAAATTTGGATCAATGAATTTTCTAAAAATTGATTTTAAAAAATTACATAACCTGATGATGGTCTTTCTGACAGCTGTCAGCAATATACCATGCATTACTATTGGTAGAAGTTGTTGCATCAATACATGGAAATCATGAGATTTCATAACTATTAATTTAAAATCCTTCAATGATAGAAAATTATTCACATTTGAAGAAAAACCACTCAGTACATTAATACCATGAAGACAGCGAAAAAATTTATCTTTTCAATCTTACTTAATGTGTGACAAGCCATAGGTAAATATGTTTTGTTTTCTTTCTAGTGGGAGCTAACTCAAAGCATATTCTCATTAATATCAAGTCCAATCTAGCATGAAATCCATATTTTATCTTTCCTTTTATTTCTAACATAGTTCCAATCAAACTTTCGCATATGTTTTTATCAACATGCATAACATCATTGTTATGTTTTATCTCTAAAAATATCCAATAAGGTAGTTCAAAAAAATAGAATGCTTCTTACAAATATTTCTTTGAATACCAGAACTTCTTTTCTTTCCAAATGTCAAACCAATATTTTTCACCCTGTCATAATATTCTTCAACTAACAATGGCCAAGGGGGAAGGTTGTATTCTTGTAAACCGTTAAATGATTTTTGCAATCTATGATAAGGATAATCAATTCAAAAAAATCTTATATTTCTTATGTACACTATCTTTCTTCCATTATGCAATTGATAATATGAATTTTATTCTTCACAAATTGGACATAATTTACGTCCCTTAACACTATATCTAGATAAGTTTCCATATACAGGAAAGTCGTTTATAGTGAACATTATTATAGCACACAAAAGAACATACTCTTTCTTGTATGCATTGAAAACATTAACACATGCCTCCCATAGTAGTTTCAAATCATCGATCAATGGTGAAAGATACACATCAATATCATTTCCCGATTGTTTTGGTCCAAAAATCATCAATCTCATCATAACATATTTTTTCTTCATACATAAATGTGGGGACAAGTTTTAAACTACCAAAAAAGAAAGCCATGAACTATGTTGGATACTGAGGCTCTGATATGGATTCATTCCATCAGTACACAATCCCATTATGAGATTTCTCACTTCACTTCCTAAATCATGATTTTTTTATCAAAACTCTTCCACTATGGTGAATCGGCAGGGTGCCGTAAGTTTCCATCAGAGATTCCCTCATCTGAATGCCATCTTAGCCTTTTTGTGTCAATTGAATTTGAAAATAGATGATTCAAATGAAGAATTATTGGAAGGTACCAAATTTATTTACTAGGAGTTTTGATTCTGTTACCTAAAAATGAAACACAGTTAAATTATCAGAATTGTATGCAAATTTTTTTGGATGATATCACTAGAAAGTACAAAATTGTTTTTTTATAATGTTAGATGAGAGTACCAGAGAATGAATATGAGTTGAATTTCACATCTATCTTATAGATTTATGTCCCACATGTATGAAAACTTGATAAATATTCATATTCTTTCATATACAGTACAAATTCATTGGGGCAAGCATGTATCTTTTTATACCCCAATCCCATTGGGTGTAATATTTTCTTTGCCTTATAATTGGAATCTGGAAGCTCATTTCCTTCTAAAAGTAGCTCTTTTAAAATATCAAGTAATATGGAGAAACTTTTATTACTCTACCCATTTTTTGGTTTTAAGTTAACTAATCTCAAAACTGATGATAACACTGTATATTTACTACAACCTGGGAATAATGGTTTCTCAGAATATCCATACAATCGTTAAACAGTTGCTGTTTTTTATGGTTTCAACAAATAAATCATGAATTAATTATTCAATACGATACTCTGCCTCATTATGAATATTGTCATCAATATTGGATGTTGAATTTTCAATTCTTTCACCATGCCAGATCCAACGTGTACAATTAAGGCTAAAACCCTAACAAATGAGATGATCCTTGATTTTTAAGGAGTTTAAATTTCTCATATTCAAACAATTTACACATGAACTGAAAATCAAATCAATGTTTTGAATATTTCGTTTAGAAAATTCTAAGAATTCATCAATTCCGTTTTCAAATTCACTAGCTGTTCTTCGTAAATGTATCCAATTGCGATCCATTCAAAACATGATATCACAATATAATTGGTGAATATATTAAAACATATAAACATTTAAATATAAATATATATATTTATAGAAAAATTGTAAATATAAACACATTTAATAAAAACTATTGATAATCAAATAGAAAACATCAGATATGAAACACATTTACAAATAGTAAGCTTTTTATTTTCATATTATATACACGCGATATATTGATATTATAATTTAATTATAATATCAATCTTATAAAATTTATTAGTTCATTTTACATAGTTGTTTCATTATTTCAATGTTTCATGTGTCAAAAGTATTGAATATTGAATTAATTTAATGTAAAAAAAATTAGTTATTATTAGTAATATAAATAATAATTAGAGTAAATGTTCATATTATAAGTGAAATCAATCCTAATACTCCCAAAATTACGATAGATGAAATTAAATACATAACTAAATTGGTATATCTTACAACACATCTGATTCATTATTTTTTTTATTATATCCTAAAATTGTTATTATTATAATCAAAATAATAATAAAGAGAACATTTATACCAACCGACAAAACCCAATAAAAACATACATTCATTTTTAAATCATTTTATATTAATATGAAATATATCTCCCAGTAAAATACACCATTGAATCTATAGGTTTTCTATCATTATATGATAAATTATAAATTTACTTCAATTAGATTGATTCCATCATTTTATTTGACCCATAAGTGCATGGAAATTATATCAAGGAATGAGATCAAAAGTAATAAATAAAAGAAAACATGATGTCTAAGTATAGATGCGTGGAATACAACCATGGATTACTAATTAATCACCTAAATATTTAAAGAATGTCAGAACCATTAATAAATCTATAGGAATCTTGAACATTGCAACAAGTATAGGTAGACATTCTAGAGAAGCACCATCATAACAAATATACATGGAAAGCGACTACATAAGTAGGAAACACTCTAGTATAGAATATATTCAAATTATAATAATTATATAATAGAAGCATGTTGTGAAAACAAGAATGATTATCAAATATCTAAAAAAGATAATATTATGTTTTCTTATAAAAATCATATCATGGTATGTGAAAGGAATTCTAATGAAACATACAAGGTATATGAGTAAATTTAAAATAGCATAGTAATGCAACCTACATAGAATGTCATATGATGTATATGTTAATCTGTACGTTCCTATAAGGATGCATATAATTCTATATCCTTCCTGTACCAGGCCAAGTGAAAATACCATAAATATCATAAATCAGTAAGAATAAGAATATACTCACGTCGGTCAAGGTGAAATCATAATTAACCATAACAAAAATCTACATGAACAACAATCACACCCCTATCCACTTGGACTTTTCACCGTATATGGGATGATCATTCTAAGGGATTAATAGTAACCATGTTCCAAAACATTTATAATAAACTATAAACTAATAATTGAAGAAAATAACAAAATAATTAAATGATAAATAATTTATCTTCAAAATTAAAAAAAAACTTACAAAATTCAGAGTTTAACACGAAAATAGATCCCAATCCAAACTTTGTTTCATGGAATGCTTTGGAAAATTAAAAATTGCAATATCTATACAAAAGATGATTGTACAAAAGAAAAATAAAGATGAAAAAAAAACTAAAATCAAATCATAGTTTAATGTTTCTGAAAATAGGTTTTAGAAGAAAAAATAATCCGTAGATGACGAAACAAGGGGAGATAATCAAGAACTCAGACTGCAGATCGTGAAAATGGAAGAAAATAGAAAAAAATGGCCATTGGATATCACAAATATGCCATTGAATTCATCACGAGTTGAGAGGATTCACCACAGGTTTAGCTTTTGAAGATCCAAAAACATGAGGGTTTCCCTATCTTGACTATTTTTAAAATACTTTCAGCGTCAGTTTTTACAAAAAACGATGCCGAAGAGTCCAAAAAAAATTTCTCCATCAGTTTTTGGAAAAACCGATTCCTAAAATATATATTTTAATATATGGCTTTGGTTTTTATAAAAACTGACGCCGAAAGATCCCAAGTTATCGATTTATGGCATTTGTTTTGAAAAAATCGGCATGAAAACGTTTTTTTTGATTTATGGCATCAATTTTTAGAAAAACCGATGCTATAAATCATTCCTTTTGTGTTTTTTGGAATCAGTTTTTATTAGAACCGATGCCAAAAACCACTTTTTAAAATTTTTGGCATCGATTTTACTAAAAAATGATGCCAAAAATTTTACACATACTATTGTTATCGGTTTAGAAAAAACCAACATCATTAATTTAACATTAAATCTAGAATTGCTACTAGTGTGGAACACGAGGTTTACCCTAGGTGAGACCTAAGGTCGGTCGGTGCGAGACATCTAGTTAAGATAACCATTGGTGGACGTGTTTAATTAAAACAAATAAATAATTTGTTTGTTTGTTTTATTAAATTAACTAATTAAAATCCTTAAAAATATAGTTTTTCAAGGCTTACTTGAATAACCCTTGTTATATCTAAGAGGCGGAGGGTAGTGTTCTTCATTGGAGGATCAAGATCAGAGAACTATAGATGATTGAATTGAGGATAATCATGAGATAAATGATGAATTAATGCAATGAAATCATCACATTCATTACTAACAGATGCATCCTTCACCAACGATCGATCCATAATTGAGGTACAACTCATTAAGTGTGGATTTTAACTTTTGATTAAAAAAATTGGTATGGATTAATTATTTGTGATTTATTTATTATTCACATGAGACCGTTCAATAATTTGATTTGTTTAAATAAATTATTCATTTTTTTATGTCATGGTATTACCCATGATTCTTCACCTATCAATCATTGTCTGGGATTGCATCGACCAATGATGATTATCAACTTTGTTTTATGTGTCTTTCTATCTCCGTTCTTGGCATTAAACATCAGTAATTGATTAACTGGTAATTCAATGATATCCTAGAATATCGATCATTGTACATTAGTTCCTTGACATAACAGATTGCGGTCATGAGTTCATATTTGAATTTTGAATATGTGTCAGAGGTGTGACAAAGGCGAGGGAACCTGAATTTGGATAGGGTATCAGTAGTTTGTGAGCAGGATCAAGAGGATCTCAGGACTGATTGGGATCATCAATGTATGGAAATAAGATCATGACAGGGTTTCTCAATTCAACATACGGTAGATGGATTTGGATCTACGATAATATATTTGGTCATTGTCAATACTGGAGGTGATTGAAGCATCATTTACATATGAAAAGTTCACTGGGAGGGTGATGGTGTGTGAAAAATAAATTAGTGAGACTGATATGGGGAGGCAACAATGTGTGAAGATGAGATGCTATGTGGAATATGGGGGTAGAATCTCCTGACATGGTTGAAAGACGTGTCCCCATTTTTACTCAAACATATATATGTATTTTATATTAATAAATTATTATATTTTATATTAATATATTGTATATGATATTTGAAGGGAAAGGTAGTTGGGGGTGCCAACTTTGAAATGATTTTTATATTCTCTAACACCCTATTTTTCTGGATTCTCCGATCATATGCAAGGATCTTAACACGTGTTATTTTTTACAGGTGGCACTATCCTCTTAGGTTGATCTGATGGAGGGAATTTTCATCTCAAAGAAATATGGGGCTCACACGAAATGACCGGAGTGTGGTATGTTTTTTTGAATGCATATTTTCATTCGAGTAAGGTGTATCAGATTGCAGAGCAGGGCGAATCGTCAGAGTCACAACACTCTGGTTGAGGTCAAGGTATGAGGGATCAATGGGTTGAGGTTGAGGTCTGAGGTCAAGGTTGAGGTTTGAGGTTGATGATTAAGGTCAAGTTAGAGGTTTAAGGGATCATCAGGTTTCAGAGAAAGGTGAATAATCAGATTCACGATCCAGTTTGAAGTTTGTGTTTTGGTTCTCCCTATAATGGATAGAAATGAAGGCATTATAGATTTTATTTGAAGTATTTTTACAGTTTTTGTGGTAAATCTGGGGTAAATTTCTATCCATGACGGTATACTGAATCAGGTGAAGGTATTGGAGATCATATTTGAAGTTTGTTTTTTCTTAGTTTTGTTGTAAATCTATCCAACATTGTTTTCTAAAGTTTGCAGTGGTTCTTTAAATGGAAGTAATATATAGTTTTTTTGTATTGTAAAACTTCCACTGGTTTTTGTAATGGAACTTCCACTTGATGTGAAAGTTCCACTCGATGTCCACTGGAAGATCCACTATTTTTTTCAGTGGAGTTTCCAGTGAAACTTCCACTTGATATCCAAGTTCCACTCAATGTCCACCTGAAGTTCCAGTAGAAGTACTCGTGTAAGTTCCAGTGCAACATGCACTAGAACTTCAACCAGAACTTCCACGGGAACTTACACTGAAACTTCCACTCGAACTTCCACTGGAAATTTCCCTAGAACTTCCCCTAGAACTTCTTCCACCAGAACTTTCACTGGAACTTCCACTGGAATATATATATAAAATGTCTTATAAATTGTTTTATTTATAATTTTAGAAAAATAATTTTATATTATATATATATATTTTTATAATTAAATATAATTTAGTTAAATTTATATTCATATAGTTTATACATTTTAAAACGGATTAAATCATGTTATAAAGTTAATGTACTTTTCTTGAACTGAAGTTTTTTATTTCAGGTTGTTGCGATGCTGTTGATGGTGATGTTGATGTTATAGCAGCTTCTATTAAACCGGTTGTAGGGATGACGTTCAAGTCACTTGATGAAGAACAATGTTTTTATGTCACATATGGGGGAGTAAATGAGTTTAGTGTACGCTGAAATTACTCTAATAAAAGGAGAAAGGATAAATCAATTGTCACATCAAGCCTTTATGCATGTAGCAAAGAAGGTTATAGGAAGGTTGAAAAACATGATAGCATAGTGAAATTTCCTTGGGTTGAGACACGTATAGGTTGCCTTGTTAGAATGGGGGATAGTTTATTTTATTTTGGCCAATATTCATGTACTATATTTTTTGAAGAGAATAATCATCCCTTGCACAGGTCTGAATCAATTCATATGATGAGGTCCCAAAGAAATATAATAGAAGAACAAGCAGTTGAGTTAGATATGAATTCTTATACAAGTATTAAACCAAATGATTCTTTCTCATTGGCAGAAACTATTGAAGGGGGCGAGATGTTATTGGGTAACTGCATGTTGATGAGTTGAATTTTTAAGGTCTAAATGAGAAAGAGATTTTCTTCATGGTGATGCATGTTGTATGTTAGAGTACCTGGAAAGACAAAGTCAGGACAACCCATCATTTGTCTGTACTATGTAGTTTGACATGAATGGATAAATTAGTAATATTTTCTAGGCTAATCCAAAAATGAGAACAGATTATGAGTTGTTTAGAGATGTTTTTGTTTTTACCACCACTTTAAGAACTAATAAAGAGTATAGGCTGTTAGTTGTTTTTGTGGGGTTTAATCATCATCGAGAGATTGTTTTTTTGGGGACGGTTTATTATAAGATGAAACTGAGACTTTTTTTCTTGGTTGTTTCAAAAAAATTTACAGTCGTATCACCTGAAGAGACCTCAAACTATTTTTACTGATCAAGATGCGACATTGGGAAAATCCATTTCTTCAGTTTTAGTGTGAACATGACATTGCCTTTATTCATGGAATTTGATGGAAAATGGCATTAATCATTTAGGTAATTGTATGAAAGGTGGATCTAGTTTTATAACTATATTTAAGAATTTTATGTTCGAATACCATGATTAAAATTAATATGATTAGGAGTGGTCTTCCCTTAGAAGAAAATATGAGGATGGGAAATCTCAGTGGTTAGATGATGTATTCATATTGTGAGAAAAGTAGGTGCATTTATTTTTAAAAGATTCTTTAAAATTGTGAATTCATAGCACTCAATTAAGTGAAAGTTTAAATGGATTGATAAAATATTATGTTCATCAAAAGTTAAGTGTTTTTGGTTTCTTTAAGCAGTTTGAACGCTTGTTGGAAAAAAACCAGTATTGCAAAACAAAGGAATAATTTGAGATGCGAGAGAAGTTACCTCGTAATATTTACCCTTACCATTCATTTATATGCCATGTTTATACTAGATATACACTGAAGTTATTTGGTTTATTTCAACATGAATATCAATTGATTGGTGCTATTTTTTGATATATTGTTTTGAAATTGGAGCTCAATTCAGTTATGTTATTGGAATGGTTTGTTGTGAAGATCAATTACATGTTTCATATAAAGATTAAAATAAAGTTGTTGAATGTTATTGTTGAATTTTTTTAGTCCATTGGGTATCTTTGATGTCATGTTTTAAAATTTTTTGACCAGCTTGATGTGAGAGTAATACCTACCTGCAAAATATATTTAGGGGAGATGGACCCAATTGGTTATAAATATTGTGATGTTCAAAGGATATTCTGTTGAGGTACTTGATGATATAAAATCAGTTATAGAAAAACATTAAAAAGATTTAGCATGAATGGGAATGAGGTTAATTACCATATCTTGTGAGATAGATACTGGTTATGACATTGCCTTCTTGAATTTCAGTAATTTTGAAAAATAGTTTTCTATCATAAATACATCAGTAAATAAAGTTAATGGTCATGCTAGTTAAGAAAAAATGTTAAGATAGTATTATTTTAAAATGAAACCAAATAGGAATGGGGGAGATAGATTGAAAATCTTTTTATGCAATGGTTGATTAAAGGGGAAACACTTGTATAAAAAAATTAAGCCTACTGCTATGATGACAATATGATTTTATTTTATGATGATTTCATTTATAAGAGTCATTTTTTATTGTTAATATTTTATCTGATATCATTATTCTTTGTATGCAGGGATTCATGGAGTAAAAAAGATTAGTTTTTTTGTTGGAGCTAGAAAAACAGTTTCACATTTATGAGAATTATTTTCTATAACAATTGTAATTATGTACTTTTTCTCTTATAGGAAGACTTTTCCACCAATTTGGAACTTTATCTTGGGAGGTAGATTCTTGGCATAACATTGGAAGAGGCCAATTAGTGTAGAAAACATTGGATGACAATTGTTTTTTAAATTGTAATGGCTGAATTGAAGAATGTATAGGATGCAATATTTAATAGTCCATTTTTGGTTATAATGGATTGGCAGTGGGATTGGGATAATTCATGAAATTGTAAATGTGTTGTATGAATTTGTTCTATATGCAATTATAAAGATGGGATAAATCCAGTATCTATAATTCTATATGCAATTGTTCTTTGAGGATGTGGTACTATTTGATAGTCCAATTTTGGTTGTAATGGATTGGGATTGGGATATTTTAATATATTGTAAATTTACTGTATGAATTTGTTGTGTATTCAACTGTGAAGATGGGATAAATCTAGATTCTATAATTCTATATGAATTTTTTCTTTGAGGATGGGATAAATCCAGGTTCTTGAATTTTTATGAAGAAATCTAGAAGATTGAGTAAGAGTTATTGGATCTTTAGGCCAAGTCTTTCCATATGGAGACTCTCCATCTTCTAATAAAATCTAGATGTTGGCCAAACTTAAAAATCTTACAAACACTAAAGATAATATCCTTAAAGTGTGAAAATAACTATTCATCCACTTATAAATTTCAATTAGAATCATCAAATCTAACAAAAAAACCAAATAAATCCCCTCATAAGAAAATGTTTCCCCTCATAAGGACATAATATTCCCACTGCATTTTCCAAAACCAAATAAGACCACATTGAAATTACCAATTACTATTACCAAAACCAAATTTAACCCATATCATTTTCCAAAAGCAAATATAAAAAATTGAAATCACCAAATCAAAATAGAAACCATTATAATTACCAACAAAAAATATAAACCATTGTAATTACCAACACCAATTGCAATGACCAACACCAAATATAAACCATTGCAATTACCAACACCAATTATAATCACCAACACCAATTATAAACCATTGTAATTGATAACATCAATTATAACAAGAAAACAAAATAAATTACCTTAGAAGAAAATATTTTCCATCATAAGGACATAATATTCCCACTACAGATCATGTTTGTTGTCCTGAAAATGCAAACATATATGTTCCTCCACTTACCAAATCCAAATAAATACCATTGAAATTAATAACAACAAATATAAACCATTTAAATTCCTAAAACTAATTTAAATTACTAGAAATAAATATAAACCTATGAACAACACTATAGCATCCCGGACTTTTCTTAAATTACTATTACATCATTTCCAAGATAAAAAACATAATAGTATTACACATAGAGGATCCAAAGGTTTAGTGTCTTGGGCAAACTAGGACCATACATAACAAATACAACATCAAGCATTAACATTTAATTAATTTCTTCATCTCTAGCTTCTTATTGACACGTGTCCTCTCTTTAGTACATGTAGCCACCTAAGGATATACATCAAAAGGGGTGAGATATAATCCCATTAAGAGGATAGATAAGAACAATATATCATGGTGTGAGCATAATCATAACATAGTCAAAATATCATGAACATGAGAGGAGCATAAATAATAGACTTGAAATGTGGAAATGCCTAAAAATGAAACATCATGTATTAGTGGTTAACTACCACACATACTTGTGAACCAAGCCAGCATCTTTTTCACACATAATTTCACATTTAGTCATGAGATTTATCAATTTACCCAATGCATTGGAGTGCTATATAATTTCGGGTGCACCCGTCACATTTAAACATTCATATTGCGCTATATAATTCCGAGCGCACCCATCACATCAAAACATTATCATTTATCATGCATGCCACAATAAACATATAACATAAATGAACATAACTAACCCATGAAAAGGAATGGTTTTAATCTCATAATAACACATTCATAAACTTTGGGTTCCCAAAAGAAAGAGGGAACAACATACTTGATACAACAACCATCAACCTTGAATGAGAGGTAAATGTTGAGTTCTTAAGAGAAGAGTTCTTTCGGAAAACATTTGGATTGATATAAAATTCATAAGAAAGCATGTATATCCCAGAAAAATAAATACAATGATGAAAAAAATTATCTTTAAGGAGTGACTATATCAAAAATGGAGTGAAAGAGGTAGAACCCGAAGGATGAAAGCTGGGTTTGAGAATTTCCCCTTACCCTGTACTCGAATGCGTCCTTCTCTTTAATGTCCTATATAATGACATTATATTCATTAATTAGAAATTCCAGAACCTTTTATACATTAATGGGGATCATTATGGTTTCATTATTTCATATTATGTTCCTTTGGATGACTTATAGAGTTTAAAAACATTGTTCAGGGATGTTCGTTTTTTATGGTTTTCTTGAGTGGTTCACTTGTATTCTTAAATTGAAGTTTGGGTAGAACATGGGTAAACATCCAGAAATGAAATTACATGTCATTAATGATATTACAGGATCTTGAATGATTTTATAATGAATTATATTATATCCATTTGGGTGAATCATTAGATAAGAATTAAATGATGATTATTTGGGTTAATTTGAGCGGTGTTTGGATCACAATAAACTTGTTTTAACTTTTCACTAAGTAATACGGACATAGGTTATTTCCAGAACTTAAAATAGAACATAATACATATAAAATATTCTGGTTCAACCATAAAAATGGTTTCATGACCAGATCTTAAGGTAGAAATGGAAGAAGAGAGCATGTCGTTTTTGAAGGTGATAAATTAACACCTCATGAACAACGTTCTCTTTAATAAAATAAAAGGAAGAGGGAAAGGGTGTGGGGTGATATAATATCCAATTAGAATCATAAAATTACATTATATGTATAATTATAGAGTTACAAAACAATTTGGATGAATATAGGTGGGGAGAGATCAAGAAAGGAACTTGAACTTGAAAGGAAATTAAAGGAGAAGAGGGAGGGAAATTACATTTAGAATCCTCCTCTTGAGAACCTCCTTAAGGGACTAAGCTTGGTCTTTTGATGAGACCAGAATCTCTTGGACGTGGGGGAGGGGATATGAAAGGTGTTTGGTCAGAGTTTAGAGGAGTCTTGGATCTTGAGAGGTGTGAGGAAAAGAGGGAGTGAAGGGTGACTTTTATAGTGGAGAGGAGAGGGGTTTCCTTAATATAAAATCCATTAGTTTATTATTTCCCCCTAAGACAAGGAATAGCGAGTCTTGGATGACCAAGAATAGAAAATAAGGCATGTGAGTTCGGTATTTGGTTTCTTACATCACTTGTGATGTAAAAAATAGTGGGTTTTAATTAAAATGTATTTATATGGTAAATTAATGTATTCTACTATTCACCAAAAATTCAAGTATCTCAGAAAAATCCCAAAACTTTACCCCAACCATTTTATGACATTTATAATCAAAAAATGAAGTCCATTTTTGAAAAATAATATTCTAAATATTATTAATTTAATATTTAACTAAAATCATAATTTACTTAAAAAACAGTTTTTAAAATTAAAACTGATTTATAGTGCTTTCAAAAATTATGTAGGGTATTATAAAATTATCTAAAAACTACGAGAAATTGATTAAATAAATTTTAGGGAAATAAATATTCTTTTAAATTAATTAATTAATTATAATTAATTATTTATGACTTACAAAATACCAAAACGTTTACTAAGGTCAAATTATCACTTTTTAAGATGTCTAAATTTTATTTTATTATTCATAGGTAATGTTACTCTTATGTTGGATGACTTACCATTCATAAGGGTCATATTACTATTCATAAGGGTAGATTACTATTCATAAGGGTAGGTCACTATTCACCGAAAATCATTTTTGTTTCATTAGACTCCAAAAATCATCTTGAACACAACCGTGTAAGTCATATTTTTAAAATTCCAAACATAGGAGTGACAAACTTATGTTTAAAGGCCACTTATCACTTAGTAGTTCATTATTTTGTGTTTTCATGTTATTTTATGACATAAATATAAGAAGGAAATTTTCCATTGAAAAACTTTGGGTCGTTACATTCTTCCCCCCATAAGAAATTTTGCCCCCGAAATTTTACTTTACACAAAAAGGTGAGGGTACTTCTCCTTCATTGCCTCTTCTGGTTCCCAAGTTTCTTCCTCAAACTTGTGGTTCCTCCACAACACTTTGACAAGACGGGTTGTCTTGTTGCGTAGAACCTCATCACTTTGGTCCAGAATCTTTACTGGCTTCTCCTTATAGGAGAGATCATCTTCCAGCTACACCACCTCTGAGTTTAGTACATGTGAGGGGTCTGGTATGTACTTCCTCAGTAGTGATACATGAAACACATCATGAACTTGAGCCATATTTGGTGAAAGTGCTAGACGATAGGCCACAACTCCTATAGGGTCAAGGATCTCAAAGGGGCCAATATACCTTGGGCTTAACTTACCTTTCTTCCCAAATCACATGACTCTCTTCCATGGAGATATTCGAAGGAAGACTTTATCTCCAATGTCGAACTCCAAGTCCCTTCGATGGTTGTTAGCATTTCTCTTTTTCTGAATCTGAGCAGCTTTGATGTGTTTCTAGATGTCTTGAACCTTCTTTGTCATCTCTTGAACAATATCGGGCCCAAGTAGCTTTATTTCTCCAACTTCATCCCAATAGGTTGGAGTTCTACATCGCTTTCCATACAGAGCTTCATATGGAACCATCTGAATACTCGATTGGAAGCTATTGTTGTATGAGAACTCAACCAATGGGAGATTCTGATCCCAACCGCCTTTGAATTCAAGAGAGAAGGCTCTTAGAATATCTTCAAGCATCTGAATAGTTCTTTCAGACTGGCCATCAGTTTGGGGGTGATAGCCCGTGCTGAAATTTAATTCAGTACTCAAAGCATGTTGAAGGCTCCTCCAGAACTTAGATGTGAACCTTGGATCACGGTCAGAGACAATTGAGAGTGGAACACCATGAAGTCTCACCACTTCCTTTACATATATCTTTACAAGTTGTTCAAGTGAGAGGTCTTCCCGAATAGTGATAAAATGGGCAGTCTTGGTGAGTCGATCAACCACAACCCATATCGCATTATTTCCCTTTGATGTCTTCAGGAGACCTGTGACAAAGTCCATAGTAACGTTTTCCCATTTCCACATGGGTATAGGCAATGGATGCATCATACCCTTGGACTTTTTTTGCTCAACTTTAACTTCCTGACATACTAAGAACCTTGATATATATTCCGCAATCTCCTTCTTTATGTTATCCCACCAGAAGTGTTATCGGAGATCACAGTACATCTTGGTACTCCCCAGATGGATAGAGAAAGTTGAGCTATGTGCATTATCCAATAGCTCCTTCTTAATCCCAGATGATGAAGGCACACAAATCTGCATTCCAAACCGAATCACACCATCATCGTCAATATGGAACTCTTGCAGCTTCCCTTCCTTTACTGCATTCACCCTCTTTTGTATCTCCACATCATCCCTTTGTGCTTCCTTAATCTTCTCTTGGATGGATGGTTGCGCAATAATTTGGGCAAGGTATGATGTATCCCCTGCCCTTATGATTTCCAAATCAATCCTTTGCATATCCAAGAAGATAGGGTCTTTATCAATCTGCAACATGGATAGAGTAGCAGGTTCTTTTCTGCTTAGAGCATCAGCTACCTTGTTCACCTTTCCAGGATGATAGTGAATAGAGTAATCACAATCCTTGATTATATCTAACCATCTCCTTTGATGCATGTTGATCTCCTTTTGTGTGAATATATACTTTAGGCTCTTGTGGTCAGTGTATATGTCACACTTCTCACCATAAAGGTAGTGCCGCCAGATTTTCAAGGAAAAAATCATGGCTGCAAGCTCTAGATCATGCGTCGGGTAGTTCTGCTCATGGATCTTCAACTGTCGTGAGGCATAGGCTATCACATTATCGTTTTGCATGAGTACACAACCCAAGCCTTTCTTTGAAGCATCACTGTATATCACAAAACTTTCTCCACTTTTTGGCAGTGTGAGTACAGGTTCAGTGATTATCCTTCTCTTTAACTCCTTGAATCTTCCCTCACATTCTTCCATATAGACATACTTTACCCCTTTCCTTGTTAACTTAGTTAGCAGGCTTGACAATCGTGATAAGTTTCTCACAAAACGTCGGTAGTACCCAGCTAATCCAAGAAAACTACAGATTTCTGTGACACTAGAGGGCTTGGGCCATTCCTCAATCGCCTTTGTCTTTGAAGGATCCACAGAAATTCCCTCACTTGTGATCACATGTCCCAAGAACGTGACTTGATTCATCCAAAAGTCACACTTTATGAACTTGGCGTACAACTTCTCCTTTCTTAATGTCACCAACACAAGTCTTAGATTTTCTTCATGTTCCTCCTTTCTCTTGGAGTAGATGAGAATATCATCGATAAACACTACCACAAATTTTTTGAGGTAATGTCTAAAGACTCTATTCATCAAATCCATGAAGATTACAGGGGAATTTGTAAGTCCAAATGGCATCACCAAAAACTCATAGTGCCCATACCTTGTACGGAAGGCAGTCTTCTGAATATCTTCCTTCTTCACCTTTAACTGATGATATCCAGAACAAAGATCCACCTTTGAGAAGTATTGAGCTCCTCTTAACTGGTCGAACAAGTCATCAATCCTTGGGAGAGGATACTTGTTCTTTATGGTGATCTTGTTGAGTTCCCAATAATCGATGCACAACTGCATTGTTACATCCTTCTTCTTTACAAAGAGTACTGGTGCACCCCAAGGTGATGCACTAGGGCGTATGAACCCTTTGTCCAGATGCTCTTGTAGCTACTTCTTTAACTCTTCCAGTTCGATTGGAGCCATCCTATAGGGGTACTTTGAGATAGGAGTAGCTCCGGGTATGAGTTCAATTGAGAACTCTACCTCATGATCCGGAGGAATTCCGGGTAACTCTTCGGGAAATACATCACTGTATTCCCTCATGATGGGCATTTCTTCAAGGTTGGAACTTTCCTTCAACTCAGCCATTTGGGCGAGGTATGCTTCTTCATAGGGAATCAACACCCACACCATTGAAGGATTTTTCAAAGGATATTAATGATCTTCCTTGAATTTGTAGAGGAGCATGGGATGGTTAGGAATATGAAAAGATATTTCCTTTTCCCGACAATTGATATGCGCTCTATATAACGAGAGCCAGTCCATTCCCATTATAGCGTCGAATTCCACCAACAGAAGTATTACGAGATTTTTTGGAAGAATCTTCCCAATTACGTCAACAGGAGAAGATTCAAACACTTGGGTTGCAATGATTGCACCACTTGGTGTTTTTACAGATATCTCTACTTCAAGTTATCGAGTCTTTGATTCTATAGTTCTAGCAAACTTGCAAGATATAAAGGAATGCGTAGAACCAAAATCAAATAAGACTTTTTCCATTATTAAGTGAATAGGAAGTGTACCTTGTACGACTTCATTATCATGCTCCACCTCCACAGTAGTGATGGAATAAGACTTCCCTTGTTCTTTTGGATTTGGTGGTTGCATACGCTGATTACCCTCGAGAGCTTGAGGTTTAGTGCACTGTTTTTCATAGTGCACTAGCTCCCTACAGTTGTAGCATTGAACCATGGGTGGTTCTCTCCTTTAATCGGTTACATTCTCCTTCCTTTTTTTTCTTTTCAACACTCTTGAGCTTGGTGTCCTTCCTTCCCACACTTGAAGCATTTCTCCATCCCTTTGAGGTGGTTCCCATTGTGCAACTTCCCACATTTTTGGCATGTGGGTCGTTGATTTTTCTTCCCACCTTTGTCATTAGATCCACCAACTTGAAACTCCATATTTCTTTTCTTATCACCATAGCCATGAGACCATTCTCCAAACTCCATCTCCACTTTGAGAGCACACCGAACAACTTCTTCATAACTCCCAAATTCTCGAATTGCAAGAGCCTTTAGAAGGTGTGGTTTTAATCCACTAAATAATCTATCAATTTTTCTCTCATTGTTGATAACAAAACCTGAAGCATACCTTGCAAGCCTTGTGAAATTATCTTCATAGGTTGTGACAGATTCTCCTTATTTTTTCTTGAGCTCTATGAATTCGGTCTCCATCTTCGTGCGAAGAGTTCTTGGGAAATACTTGTTAAGAGACATTATCTTAAATTATTCCCATTCCATATCTTCAATTTCCTATCTTGGCTTGGTGTTCTTAATCAAAGCCCACCATTGATCAGCTTCTCCATCCAGACGATAGACGGCTAGAGTCACCTTCTCCGTCTCAGAACAGTGAAGTACAGAAAAGATCTTCTCCATTGAGTTGACCCACTGTTCCGCAACTAGTGGATCATAAGATCCACAAAACTTTAGTGGTCGTTGCCGCATAAAACATTCGATATCTAGTTTGTCCCTCTTTGGTGAAGGAGTATGTTCCCCATTATTATGGTTATTATTCATAACCTGACATAATTGGGTAAGAATCTCCATGAAGTTTTGAACTCCACCTCCCAAATCATTGGGGATGTCGTTCGGGCAATCGTTGTGTTGGCCCTCACATGAGTTGTTGGCCTGATTTCTCCTGGTTCCCACCATTTTCTAAAATAGAAAAGGTTAGAACAAAACATAAGTAAGAAAGTCATGAATAAATTATTCATTTAAACAATTATACCAAAAACATAACATATGGGATCCCTAGGTAAATATTCTTGTGTGCATTTTTGTACTTAGTCTCATGCTAGGTGTTTTCTTTAGGGTTCACTAATCCTAATTCCCAAATTAACTAAACCTTTCCTCTGATACCAAATATAGCATCCCAGAATTTTCTTACATTACTATTACATCATTTCCAAGATAAAAAACATAATAGTATTACACATAGAGGATCCAAAGGTTTAGTGTCTTGGGAAAACTAGGACCATAAATAACAAATACAACATCAAGCATAAACATTTAATTAATTTCTTCATCTTTAGCTTCTTATTGACACTTGTCCTCTCCTTAGTACATGTAGCCACCTGAGGATATACATCCAAAGGGGTGAGGTAGAAGCCAATTAAGAGGATAGATAAGAACAATATATCATGGGGTGAGCATAATCATAACATAGGCAAAATATCATGAACATGAGATGAGCATAAATAACAGACTTGAAATGTGGCAATGCATAAAAATGAAACATCTTGTCTTAGTGGTTAACTACCACACATACTTGTGAACCAAGCTGGAATCTTGTTCACACATCATTTCAAATTTACTCATGATATTCATCACTCTACCCTATGCATTGGAGCGCTATATGATTCTGGGCACACCCATCACATTTAAACATTCATATTGTGCTATATAATTCCAGGCACACCCGTCACATCATAACATTATCATTTATCATGCATGACACAATGAACATATAACATAAATGAACATAACTAATCCATGAAAAGTAATGGGTTTCATCTCACAAGAACACATTCATAAACTTTGGGTTCCCAAAAGAAAGAGGGAACAACATACTTGATACAAGAACCATCAACCTTGAATGAGAGGTAAATGTTGAGTTCTTAAGAGAAGAGTTCTTTAGAAAAACATTTAGATTGAAATAAACTTCATAAGAAAACATTTATATCATAGAAAGGGAAAGACAATGATGAAAAAAATGATCTTTAAGGAGTGACCATATCAAAAATGAAGTGAAAGATGTAGAACCCGAAGGATGAAAGTTGGGTTCGAGAATTTCCCCTTACCTTGTACTCGAATGCCTCCTTCTCTTTAATGTCATGTATAATGACATTATATTAATTAATTAGAAATTACAGAACCTTTTATATATTAATAGGGTTCATTCTGGTTTCATTATGTCATATTATGTTCCTTTGGATGACTTATAGAGTTTAGAAACATTGTTCGGGGATGTTCGTTTTTTATGGTTTTCTTGAGTGGTTCACTTGTATTCTTAAATTGAAGTTTGGGTAGAACATGGGTAAACATCCAGAAATGAAATTACATGTCATTAATGATATTAAAGGATCTTTAATGATTTTATAATGAATTATATTAGATCCCTGTGGGTGAATAATTAGATAAGAATTAAATGATGATTATTTGGGTTAATTTGAGCGGTTTTTGGATCACAATGAACTTGTTTTAACTTTTCACTTAGTAATATGGACATAGGTTATTTAAAGAACTTAAAATAGAACATAATACATATAAAATATTTTCTTTAAACCATAAAAATGGTTTCATGAACAGATATGAAGGTAGAAATGGAAGAAGAGATCATGTCATTTTTGAAGGTGATAATTTAACACCTCATGAACAACGTTCTCTTTAATAAAATAAAAGGAAGAGGGAAAGGGTGTGGGGTGATATAATATCACATTATAATCATAAAATTACATTATATTTATAATACTGTAGTTAAAAAACAATTTGGATGAATATAGGTGGGGAGAGATCAAGAAAGGAACTTGAACTTGAAAGGAAATTAAAGGAGAAGAGGGAGGGAAATTGCCTTTAGAATCCTCCTCTTGAGAACCTCCTTAAGGGCCTAATCTTGGTCTTTTGATGAGACCAGAAGATCTAGGACGTGGGGGAGGGGATAGGGAAGGTGTTTGGGCAGAGTTTAGAGGAGGCTTGGAGCTTGAGAGGTGTGAGGAAAAGAGGGAGTGAAGGGTGGATTTTATAGTGGAGGGGAGAGGGGTTTCCTTAATATAAAATTCATTAGTTTATTATTTTCCCCTAAGACAAGGAATGTTGAGTCTTGGATGACCAAGAATAGTAAATAAGGCATGTGAGTTCAGGATTTGGGTGCTTAAATAACTTGTGATTTCAGGAATAGTGGGTTTTAATTATAATGTATTTATATGGTAAATTAATGTATTCTACTATTCACCAAAAATTCCAGTATCTCAGAAAATTACCAAAACTTTAACCTAACCATTTTTCGATGTCTAGAATCCAAAAATTATGTCCATTTTTGAAAAATATTTTTCTAAATATTATTAATTTAATATTTAATTAAAATCATAATTTACTTAAAAACAGTTTTTAATATTAAAACTGATTTATAGTGCTTTCAAAAATTATGTAGGGTCTTATAAAATTATCTAAAAACTATGAGAAATTGATTAAATACATTTTAGGAAAATAAATATTCTTTTAAATTTATTAATTAATTATAATTAATTATTTATGACTTACAAAATACCAAAAAGTTTACTAAGGTCAAATTGTCACTTTCTAAGACGTTTAAATTTTATTTTATTTATTCATTGGTAATTTTACTCTTATTTTGGATGATTTACTATTCATAAGGGTCATATTACTATTCATAAGGGTAGGTTACTATTCATAAGGGTAGGTCACTATTCACCAAAAATAATTTTTGTTTCATTAGACTCCAAAAATCATCTTGAACACAACCATGTATGTCGGATTTTTAAAATTCCAAACATAGGAGTGACAAACTTATGTTTAAAGGTCACTTATCACTTAGTAGTTCATTATTTTGTGTTTTCATGTTATTTTATGACATAAATATAAGAAGGGAATTTTCTTTTGAAAAATTTTGGGTCGTTATATTCTTCCCCCCATACGAAATTTCGCCCTCGAAATTTCACTTTACACAAAAAGGTGAGGGTACTTCTCCTTCATTTTCTCTTCTGGTTCCCAAGTTGCTTCCTCAAACTTGTGGTTCCTCCACAATACTTTGACAAGACGGGTTGTCTTATTGTGTAGAACCTTATCACTTCAGTCCAGAATCTTTACTGGCTTCTCCTCATAGGATAGATCATCTTCCAATTGCACCACCTCTGAGTTTATTACATGTGAGGGGTCTAGTATGTACTTACTCAGTAGTGATACATGAAACACATCATGAACTTGAGCCATATTTGGTGGAAGTGCTAGACAATAGGCCACATATCCTATGCGGTCAAGGATCTCAAAGGGGCCAATATACCTTGGGTTTAGCTTCCCTTTCTTCAAGAATCACATGAATCTCTTTTATGGAGATATTAGAAGGAATACTTTATCTCCAATGTCGAACTCCAAGTCCCTTCGACGGTTGTTAGCATAGATCTTTTGCCAACTCTAAGCAGATTTGATGTGTTTCTGGATGACTTGAACCTTCTCTATTATCTCTTGAACAAGATCGTGCCCAAGTATCTTTCTTTCTCCAACTTCATCCCAATAGGTTGGAGTTCTACATCGCTTTCCATACAAAGCTTCATATGGATCCATCTGAATACTCGAGTGGAAGCTATTGTTGTATGAGAACTCAACCAATGGGGGATGATGATCCCAACCACCTTTTAATTCAAGAGAGAAGGATCTTAGCATATCTTCAAGTGTCTGAATAGTTCTTTTAGACTGGCCATCAGTTTGGGGGTGATAGGGCGTGCTAAAATTTAATTCAGTACTCAAAGCATGTTGAAGGCTCATCCAGAACTTAGATGTGAACCTTGGATCACGGTCAGAGACAATTGAGAGTGGAACACCATGAAGTCTCACCACTTCCTTCACATATATCTTTACAAGTTGTTCAAGTGAGATGTCTTCCCGAATAGTGATAAAATGGGCAGTCTTGGTGAGTCGATCAACCACAACCCATATCGCATTATTTCCCTTTGATGTCTTCGGGAGACCTGTGACAAAGTCCATAGTAACTTTTTCCCGTTTCCACATGGGTATAGGCAATGGCTGCATCATACCCTTGGACTTTTGTCACTCAACTTTAACTTGCTGACATACCACGCACCTTGATATATATTCCGCAATCTCCTTCTTCATGTTATCCCAACAGAAGTGTTCTCGGAGATCACGATACATCTTGGTACTCCCAAGATGGATAGAGAAAGTTGAGATATGTGTATTATCCAATAGCTCCTTCTTAATCCTAGGTGATGAAGGCACAAAAAGCCGAATTCCAAACCGAATCACACCATCATCATCGATATGGAACTCTTGCAGCTTCCCTTCCTTTATTTCATTCACCCTCTTTTGTATCTCCACATCATCCCTTTGTGCTTCCTTAATCTTATATTGGATGGATGGTTGCACAATCATTTGGGAAATGTATAATGTATCCCCTTCCATTATTATTTCCAAATCCATCCTTTATATATACAAGAAGATAGGGTCTTTCTCAATCCATAACATGGATAGAGTAACAGGTTCTTTTTCTACTTAGAGCATCAACTACCTTGTTCGCCTTTCCAGGATGATAGTGAATAGAGCAATCGTAATCCTTGATTAGCTCTAACCATCTCGTTTGATGCATGTTGATCTCCATTTGCGTGAATATATACTTTAGTCTCTTGTGGTCGGTGTATATGTCACACTTCTCACCATAAAGGTAGTGCCATCAGATTTTCAAGGAAAAAATCACGGCTGCCAGATCTAGATCATGCGTCAGGTAGTTCTCCTCATAGATCTTCAACTGTCGTGAGGCGTAGGCTATCACATTATCATTTTTCATGAGTACAAAACCCAAGCCTTTCTTTGAAGAATCACTGTATATCACAAAACTTTCTCCACTTTTCGACAGTGTGAGTACAGGTGCAGTGATCAGCCTTCTCTTTAGCTCCTTGAATCTTCCCTCACATTCTTCTGTCCAGACATACTTTACCCCTTTCCTTGTTCACTTAGTTAGCGGGCTTGACAATCGTGATAAGTTTCTCACAAAACGTCGGTAGTACCCAGCTAATCCAAGAAAACTACGGATTTTGGTGACACTAGAGGGCCTAGGCCATTCCTCAATCGCCTTTGTCTTTGAAGGATCCACATAAATTCCCTCACTTATGATCACATGTCCCAAGAACGTGACTTGATTCATCCAAAAGTCACACTTTCTGAACTTGGCGTACAGATTCTCCTTTCTTAATGTCGCCAACATGAGTCTTAAATGTTCTTCATGTTTCTCTATGCTCTTGGAGTAGATGAGAATATCATCGATAAACACTACCACAAATTTTTCGAGGTAATTTCTAAAGACTCTATTCATCAAATCCATGAAGATTTCAGGGGAATTTGTAAGTCCAAAGGTCATTACCAAAAACTCATAGTGCCTATAACTTGTACGGAAGGCAGTCTTCTGAATATCTTCCTTCTTCTCATTTACCTGATGATATCCAGAATAAAGATCCACCTTTAAGAAGCATTGAGCTCCTCTTAACTGGTCGAATAAGTCATCAATCCTTGGGAGAGGATACTTGTTCTTTATGATGATATTTTTGAGTTCCCAATAATCGATACACAACCGCATTGTTCCATCCTTATTCTTCACAAAGAGTACTGGTTCACCCCAAGGTGATGCACTAGGGTGTATGAACCCTTTTTCCAGATGCTCTTGCAGCTACTTCTTTAACTCTTCCAGTTCGATTGGAGCCATCCTATAGGGGCACTTTGAGATAGGAGTAGCTTCGGGTATGAGTTTAATTGAGAACTCTACCTCACGACCCGGAGGAATTCCGGGCAACTCTTTGGGAAATACATCACCGTATTCCCTCATTATGGGCATTTCCTCAAGGTTGGAACTTTCCTTCGACTCAGCCATTTGGGCGAGGTATGCTTCTTCATAGGGAATAAACACCCACACCATTGAAGGGGTTTTCAAAGGAGATTCATGATCTTCCTTGCATTTGTAGAGGATCATGGGATGGTTTGGAATATGAAAAGATATTTCCTTTTCCCAACAGTTGATATGCGGTCTATATAACGAGAGCCAGTACATTCCCATTATAGTGTCGAATTCCACCAAGGGAAGTATTACGAGATTTTCCAGAAGAATATTCCCACTTATGTCAACAGGAGAAGAGTCAAACACTTGGGTTAAAATGATTGCACCACTTGGTGTTTTTACAAATATCTCTACTTCAAGGTTTTGGGGCTTTGATTCTATAGTTCTAGCAAACTTGCAAGATATAAAGGAATGCGTAGAACCAGAATCAAATAAGACTTTTTCCATTCTTGAGTGAATAGGAAGTGTACCTTGTACGACTTCATTATCATGCTCCACCTCCGCAGTAGTGATGACATAAGCCTTCCCTTGTTCCTTTGGCTTTGATGGTTGCTGACACTGATTACCCTCGAGAGCTCGAGGTTTAGTGCACTGGTTTGCATAGTGCCCTAGCTCCCTACAGTTGTAGCATTGAACCATGGGTGGTTCTCTCCTTTAATCGGTTACATTCTCCTTCCTTTTTGTGTCTTTTCGACACTCTTGAGCATGGTGTCCTTCCTTCCCACACTTGAAGCATTTCCCCATCCCTTTGAGGCAGTTCCCATTGTGTAACTTCCCACATTTTTGGCATGTGGGTCGTTGATTTTTCTTCCCACCTTTTTCATTAGATCCACCAGCTTGAAACTCCATATTTCTTTTCTTATCACCATAGCCATGAGACCATTCTCCAAACTCCATATCCACTTTGAGAGCACACCGAACAACTTCTTCATAACTCCCAAAGTCTTGAATCGCAAGAGCCTTTTGAAGGTGTGGTTTTAATCCACTAAAGAATCTATATATTTTTCTATGATTGTTGATAACAAAACCCGAAGCATACCTTGCAAGCCTTGTGAAATTCGCTTCATATGTTGTGACAGATTCTTCTTCTTTTTGCTTGAGCTCTATGAATACCCTCTCCATCTTTGTGTGAAGAGTTCTTGGGAAATACTTGTTAAGAAACATTATCTTAAAGTCTTTCCATTCCATCTCTTCAATTTCCTCCCTTGGTTTGGTGTTCTTAATCAAAGTCCACCATTGATCAACTTCTCTATCCAGACGATAGATGGCTAGAGTCACCTTCTCCGTCTCAGAATAGTGAAGTACAGAAAAGATCTTCAATCATTTTCTGATCCAAATACGGATACCCTCCATGTGATAAAGTATAAGGGTATACATTTATCAACTATATATCTTGATGATATCTCTTGGAGGCCTGTTATATAAAAATAAACTGCTAAGTAATTAGAAAAATATATAATAAATTTTACAAAATAAAATAATTATCATACCTGAAATTTTTCTTCATGTCAATTGTCAACAAATAACTTCCATATATCTTTATCTATAAAATAATACTTGAGGCATGAGTTTTCAAATATTTTCTTCCCAAAAACATAATTTTTTGTCAAATTTTTCTAAATATCTCTATCAAACCGCCACTAAAGAGAGATGTCTTTTATTAATTTATTTGGTTTCCTCAAAATTGAATGTCATCTGTAATTGAATAAATTAAATATGTCATTTAAAATATTTAATATTCAAAAAATGAGATAAAATAAATCAATTATGATATTTTACCATCAAGACCTCCCAAAGTTGTTGCTTCGCCATCCCATCCACTGACTTCCAATCAGGATATAAAATACTAATCCTATAACAACTCTACATCAATATGTAACTGATAAAATAAAATATATTTGGGTCAGTTTCATTATTATTATCATCAAAACGGATGTGCAATCTTTCATCATCATGAGAAATTGATAGTTTAGGTAAACGTGTAATACCACATTTACCAACTTGAGAACTTTATTTTTTAGTAGTAACAGGAGAAGTCTCCTCCATCGAGGACGCATTAGTAGCCCTGCACTTTTTTTTATAAATTAACAATTTTATTTCATTAAATAAGTATATTACTAAATATTTAATAATATAAAAAAATAGATATACCTTGTTAAATGCTCCTCTCTATCTGTATTTGACATTGCTACTAGATAGTGTAATGGAATTTTGGGTACCTACATATCATTAGAAAACTAAATATTTAGAAATAAGAAAGAAAAATATGAGTAAAAAAGAGGCATACATTGGTAAGTTTAAAAAATAGTAACAAAATATAAATATTCACCAAAAAAATTAGGATACTAATTTAGTGTTTTCCCACATGCATTCATCATGATCATTACACACTGAATGCACTATTTCTATCTTATACTCATTGCAATCATCCAGAAATTACACAATAGATGAATAAGGCTCATGTAAATCAATAACATCATCAACATTATCCTCATCACCCAAATGGTATCTTTTTCCTTGAAAAATGATGGACCATTGATCATTCAATGGATCAATGACATAAAATACATGTTTTTCACATGTTGTCAGGATAAATGGTTCCTCGTTGTAATTAAATCTTTTCAAATCAACTAGTTTAAACCCATATTCATCATGTTTCACACTACTATTACTATCAACCCAATTACACTTAAAAATAGTGACTCAGAATTTAATATAATCAATTTACCATATGTCTTCAAGAACTCCAAAATATGACATTGATGTAGAAATTGAGTTTTTATCTTTGGCACTCGAAAAATCCACTACTTCAGCGAAAACCATCACACCACTTTTCTGAACGGTACTCTTATCATCCAGATTTTTTATGTAAAATGTGTATCCATTAATATCAAAACTAGACCATGTGATCACATTAAGAGATAGTCCCCCTACTAACCACTTCAATGTTTTTGATGCAGATATCACTACTAGAATTCTAGGTATCTGCGATGGGTTGTCAAGCTCTCCCATTAGATGCGTATCTATGACTAGATTCTTCATTGTGATTTCAGTGTGAGAAAGATACAAGTAAATGAGCCCTCGAACAAAAGAGCCCCCTTTTCATCGATGAATCGTCTTCTTCCAACTGTCACTGCCTGGAAACATTATAAAAAATACGATCCTATGAATACATATCCAATCTCATGCATATGATATTGAATATGCATATGTAGCAGCACATTTTTCATAATGTTTTGAGTTGGTGAGAGTTGAAAGGAGAAAAGTCATCGAGCAAAAGGAGTGCCATCAATCCACTGGAAATTGTGCCAAGTTCTTAAAATTTATTAAAATTTATTAAAATTTCTTTCTAACTATTCCTAACCGTTTCTAACTAATTATTACTATTTATTACTATTTATTACTAATTATTCCTATTTATTACTAATTATTCCTATTTATTACTAATTATTCCTATTTATTACTAATTATTCCTATTAATTACTAATCATTCATATTTACTACTAACTATTCCTATTTATTACTAACTATTACTATTTATTACTAATTATTACTATTTATTACTAATTATTACTATTTAGTAATAACTGTTCCTATTTATTACTAATTATTCATATTTATTACTAACTATTCATATTTATTACTAAATATTACTATTTATTATTAACTATTCCTATTTATTACTAAATATTACTATTTATTCCTAATTATTACTAATTATTACTAATTATTACTATTTATCACTATTTATTCCTATTTATTACTAATTATTACTAATTATTACTAATTATTACTAATTATTACTAATTATTACTATTTATTACTATTTATTACTAATTATTACTAATTATTACTAATTATTACTAATTATTCCAATTTATTACTAATTATTCCTAATTATTCCTAATTATTACTAATTACTCCTAATTATTCCAAATTATTACTAATTATTCCTAATTATTACTAATTATTCCTATTTATTACTAATTATTCCCATTTATTACTATTTATTGCTATTTATTACTAATTATTGTTATTTATTACTAATTATTGCTAATTATTGCTAATTATTACTAATTATTGCTAATTATTACTAATTATTGCTAATTATTCCAATTTTTTTCTAATTATTGCTATTTATTTCTAATTATTGCTAATTATTCTTAATTAATGCTAATTATTGCTAATTATTAGTATTTATTGGTATTTATTAGTAATTATTAATACTTATTACTAATTATTACAATTTATTACTAATTATTACAATTTATTTCTAATTATTATTAATTATTCCTATTTATTACTAATTATTCCTAATTATTCTTAATTATTAATAATTATGACTAATTATTCACATTTATTACTAATTATTCCTATTTATTACTATTTATTGCTATTTATTACTAATTACCGCTATTTATTACTAATTATTGCTATTTATTTCTATTTATTGCTAATTATTGCTAATTATTACTAATTATTGCTAATTATTCCTAATTATTCCTAATTATTGCTAATTATTAGTAATTATTACTAATTATTATTATTTATTACAAATTATTAGTATTTATTACTAATTATTACAATTTATTGCTAATTATTTAAATTTATTAGTAATTATTACAATTTATTACTAATTATTACTAATTATTACAATTTATTACTAATTATTATAATTTATTACTAATTATTACAATTTATTACTAATTATTACAATTTATTGCTAACTATTACAATTTATTTCTAATTATTAAAATTTATTACTAATTATAACTAATTATTACCAATTATTACTAATTATAACTAAGTATTACTAATTATTACTAATTATTACTAAGTATTACTAAGTATTACTAATTATTACTAATTATTACTAATTATAACTAATTATCTGTATTTATTACTAATTATCTGTATTTATTACTAAATATTACAAATTATTACTAATTATTAGTATTTATTAATAAATATTACTAATTATTACTAATTATTACAATTTATTAGTAGTTATTACACTTTATTACTAATTATTACAGTTTATTACTAATTATTACAGTTTATTACTAATTATTACAATTTATTACTAATTATTACAATTTATTACTAATTATTAGTTATTATTACAATTTATTAGTAATTATTACAATTTATTACTAAATATTACAATTTATTACAATTTATTAGTAATTATTACAATTTATTACTAATTATTACAATTTATTACTAATTATTACAATTTATTACTAATTATTACAATTTATTACTCATTATTACTATTTACTACTGATTATTACAATTTATTACTAATTATTACAATTTACTACTATTTATTACAATTTATTACTAATTATTACAATTTATTACTAATTATTACAATTTATTACTAATTATTACAATTTATTACTAATTATTACAATTTATTACTAATTATCACAATTTATTACTAATTATTACAATTTATTACTAATTATTACAATTTATTACTAATTATTACAATTTATTACTAATTATTACAATTTATTACTATTTATGACAATTTATTACATTTTATTACACATTATTACTATTTATTAATCATTATTACTATTTATTAATCATTATTAATATTTATTACTATTTATTAATATTTATTACTAATTATTAGTATTTATTACCAATTATTATTAATTACTAAAAATTAATTATATACATTACTAATTATCGTTAATAATTATTAATTACTACTAATTATTAAAAATTAGTACTAAAAATTTCAATTTATTAGTACAAATAAATACTCATGACAAAACAATTTAAATTTAATTTAATTACAACTAATCAACAATAATAAAAATTAACATAAAAAAAATGAAATAAATAATAAATTAAATAAAACATAAATACCTTTAAGCTTGATTTTCTATTGATGTAGACGGCTTCACAACTTCTTCGTGAACAAAAAAAATTAACTTAGAAAAATTTTCCCTCTAAAATCAAGTTTAGAGAGAAACAGGATCTAAGAATTGAGAGGAATGAGAGAAAAAACGGATGGGGGTATATATAGGTTAGATTATTTGCGATGGGACCCGTTGTAAATACCTATGCCCGCATTAATTACTGTCACCAGTTAAAAAGTTATTTGCGACGGGTCCCGTCGCAAATAATCCCTGCCGACACACCTTTTACGACAGGACGACATCCCGTCGCAAAAAGGTATTAACTGCCGCCGGGTATTTGCTACGGGGCCCGTCGCAAATACTTCACTATTTGTGACAGTGGGATCCCACCGTCGCAAATAACCTTCCCGCGGTTTGGCGCGCTACCCATGCCAAACTTTTTGCGACGGGAGACGAAATCCCGTTGCAAATAATTGGTTATTTGCGACGGGTCGTTACCCCCGTTGCAAATAATCTCTTGTACGGACTTTTTGCGATGAGATTTATTCTCGTCGCCAAAAGTCTGTCGCAAAAAGTCCTTTTTCCCGTAGTGTATATCTGTGGTGACTTTCTCTTTAAACCGTGAAAGAAATTTCTTCTTATACTCAATCGTCAACCACCTTTTGTTTCTTTTCTGACATCATAACTTTAATTTAGCAATATGTGAGGATATATATGATTGAACCTCATCTGTGTTGTTCAAAATGTATAAATATGCTTGCATCACTTCATCACGTGGAATGAACTTTACCTTTAATCCTTGAACCCCTCTACCTACACTATCAACTATCATATGTCGAGATATAGGGAGGCCAATATACTCCACCTCATACAAATAATCAGTACAAAACTCAATAACCTCTTCCAATACATATTTTTGAACAATAGAGGCCTCTGGTTGATAAGGATTTTTAACATATCCCTTCAAAATTTTCAAATATCTTTCAAAAGGATATATCTATCATAAATAAATAGGCCCACATATTCTTATCTCACGCACCAAATGAATCAAAAGATGAATCATTATATCAAAAAACATAGGTGGGAAATATATTTCTAGTTGACAAAGAATAAGAGTTGCTTCATTCTCCAACACATCTAAAAAATTTGGATCAATGAATTTTCTAAAAATTGATTTTAAAAAATTACATAACCTGATGATGGTCTTTCTGACAGCTGTCAGCAATATACCATGCATTGCTATTGGTAGAAGTTGTTGCATCAATACATGGAAATCATGAGATTTCATAACTATTAATTTAAAATCCTTCAATGATAGAAAATTATTCACATTTGAAGAAAAACCACTCAGTACTTTAATACCATGAAGACAGCGAAAAAATTTATCTTTTCAATCTTACTTAATGTGTGACAAGCCATAGGTAAATATGTTTTGTTTTCTTTCTAGTGGGAGCTAACTCAAAGCATATTCTCATTAATATCAAGTCCAATCTAGCATGAAATCCATATTTTATCTTTCCTTTTATTTCTAACAAAGTTCCAATCAAACTTTCGCATATGTTTTTATCAACATGCATAACATCATTGTTATGTTTTATCTCTAAAAATATCCAATAAGGTAGTTCAAAAAAATAGAATGCTTCTTACAAATATTTCTTTGAATACCAGAACTTCTTTTCTTTCCAAATGTCAAACCAATATTTTTCACCCTGTCATAATATTCTTCAACTAACAATGGCCAAGGGGGAAGGTTGTATTCTTGTAAACCGTTAAATGATTTTTTCAATCTATGATAAGGATAATCAATTCAAAAAAATCTTATATTTCTTATGTACACTATCTTTCTTCCATTATGCAATTGATAATATGAATTTTATTCTTCACAAATTGGACATAATTTACGTCCCTTAACACTATATCTAGATAAGTTTCCATATACAGGAAAGTCGTTTATAATGAACATTATTATAGCACACAAAAGAACATACTCTTTCTTGTATGCATTGAAAACATTAACACATGCCTCCCATAGTAGTTTCAAATCATCGATCAATGGTGAAAGATACACATCAATATCATTTCCCGATTGTTTTGGTCCAAAAATCATCAATCTCATCATAACATATTTTTTCTTCATACATAAATGTGGGGACAAGTTTTAAACTACCAAAAAAGAAAGCCATGAACTATGTTGGATACTGAGGCTCTGATATGGATTCATTCCATCAGTACACAATCCCATTATGAGATTTCTCACTTCACTTCCTAAATCATGATTTTTTTATCAAAACTCTTCCACTATGGTGAATCGGCAGGGTGCCGTAAGTTTCCATCAGAGATTCCCTCATCTGAATGCCATCTTAGCCTTTTTGTGTCAATTGAATTTGAAAATAGATGATTCAAATGAAGAATTATTGGAAGGTACCAAATTTATTTACTAGGAGTTTTGATTCTGTTACCTAAAAATGAAACACAGTTAAATTATCAGAATTGTATGCAAATTTTTTGGATGATATCACTAGAAAGTACAAAATTGTTTTTTATAATGTTAGATGAGAGTACCAGAGAATGAATATGAGTTGAATTTCACATCTATCTTATAGCTTTATGTCCCACATGTATGAAAACTTGATAAATATTCATATTCTTTCATATACAGTACAAATTCATTGGGGCAAGCATGTATCTTTTTATACCCCAATCCCATTGGGTGTAATATTTTCTTTGCCTTATAATTGGAATCTGGAAGCTCATTGCCTTCTAAAAGTATCTCTTTTAAAATATCAAGTAATATGGAGAAACTTTTATTACTCTACCCATTTTTTGGTTTTAAGTTAACTAATCTAAAAAATGATGATAACACTGTATATTTACTACAACCTGGGAATAATGGTTTCTCAGAATATCCATACAATCGTTAAACAGTTGCTGTTTTTTATGGTTTCAACAAATAAATCATGAATTAATTATTCAATACGATACTCTGCCTCATTATGAATATTGTCATCAATACTGGATGTTGAATTTTCAATTCTTTCACCATGCCAGATCCAACGTGTACAATTAAGGCTAAAACCCTAACAAATGAGATGATCCTTGATTTTTAAGGAGTTTAAATTTCTCATATTCAAACAATTTACACATGAACTGAAAATCAAATCAATGTTTTGAATATTTCGTTTAGAAAATTCTAAGAATTCATCAATTCCGTTTTCAAATTCACTAGCTGTTCTTCGTAAATGTATCCAATTGCGATCCATTCAAAACATGATATCACAATATAATTGGTGAATATATTAAAACATATAAACATTTAAATATAAATATATATATTTATAGAAAAATTGTAAATATAAACACATTTAATATTTACTATTGATAATCAAATAGAAAACATCAGATCTGAAACACATTTACAAATAGTAAGCTTTTTATTTTCATATTATATACACGCGATATATTGATATTATAATTTAATTATAATATCAATCTTATAAAATTTATTAGTTCATTTTACATAGTTGTTTCATTATTTCAATGTTTCATGTGTCAAAAGTATTGAATATTGAATTAATTTAATGTGAAAAAAATTAGTTATTATTAGTAATATAAATAATAATTAGAGTAAATGTTCATATTATAAGTGAAATCAATCCTAATACTCCCAAAATTACGATAGATGAAATTAAATACATAACTAAATTGGTATATCTTACAACACATCTGATTCATTATTTTTTTTTATTATATCCTAAAATTGTTATTATTATAATAAAAATAATAATAAAGAGAAAATTTATACCAACCGACAAAACCCAATAAAAACATACATTCATTTTTAAATCATTTTATATTAATATGAAATATATCTCCCAGTAAAATACACCATTGAATCTATAGGTTTTCTATCATTATATGATAAATTATAAATTTACTTCAATTAGATTGATTCCATCATTTTATTTGACCCATAAGTGCATGGAAATTATATCAAGGAATGAGATCAAAAGTAATAAATAAAAGAAAACATGATGTCTAAGTATAGATGCGTGGAATACAACCATGGATTACTAATTAATCACCTAAATATTTAAAGAATGTCAGAACCATTAATAAATCTATAGGAATCTTGAACATTGCAACAAGTATAGGTAGACATTCTAGAGAAGCACCATCATAACAAATATACATGGAAAGCGACTACATAAGTAAGAAACACTCTAGTATAGAATATATTCAAATTATAATAATTATATAATAGAAGCATGTTGTGAAAACAAGAATGATTATCAAATATCTAAAAAATATAATATTATGTTTTCTTATAAAAATCATATCATGGTATGTGAAAGGAATTCTAATGAAACATACAAGGTATATGAGTAAATTTAAAATAGCATAGTAATGCAACCTACATAGAATGTCATATGATGTACATGTTAATCTGTACGTTCCTATAAGGATGCATATAATTCTATATCCTTCCTATACCAGGCCAAGTGTAAATACCATAAATATCATAAATCAGTAAGAATAAGAATATACTCACGTCGGTCAAGGTGAAATCATAATTAACCATAACAAAAATCTACATGAACAACAATCACACCCCTATCCACTTGGACTTTTCACCGTATATGGGATGATCATTCTAAGGGATTAATAGTAACCATGTTCCAAAACATTTATAATAAACTATAAACTAATAATTGAAGAAAATAACAAAATAATTAAATGATAAATAATTTATCTTTAAAATTAAAAAAAAACTTACAAAATTCAGAGTTTAACACGAAAATAGATCCCAATCCAAACTTTGTTTCATGGAATGCTTTGGAAAATTAAAAATTTCAATATCTATACAAAAGATGATTGTACAAAAGAAAAATAAAGATGAAAAAAAACTAAAATCAAATCATAGTTTAATGTTGCTGAAAATAGGTTTTAGAAGAAAAAATAATCCGTAGATGACGAAACAAGGGGAGATAATCAAGAACTCAGACTGCAGATCGTGAAAATGGAAGAAAATAGAAAAAATGGCCATTGGATATCACAAATATGCCTTTGAATTCATCACGAGTTGAGAGGATTCACCACAGGTTTAGCTTTTGAAGATCCAAAAACATGAGGGTTTCCCTATCTTGACTATTTTTAAAATACTTTCAGCGTCAGTTTTTACAAAAAACGATGCCGAAGAGTCCAAAAAAAATTTCTCCATCAGTTTTTGGAAAAACCGATTCCTAAAATATATATTTTAATATATGGCTTTGGTTTTTATAAAAACTGACGCCGAAAGATCCCAAGTTATCGATTTATGGCATTTGTTTTGAAAAAATCGGCATGAAACCGTTTTTTTTTATTTATGGCATCAATTTTTAGAAAAACCGATGCTATAAATCATTCCTTTTGTGTTTTTTGGAATCAGTTTTTATAAGAACCGATGCCAAAAACCACTTTTTAAAATTTTTGGCATCGATTTTACTAAAAAATGATGCCAAAAATTTTACACATACTATTGTTATCGGTTTAGAAAAAACCAACATCATTAATTTAACATTAAATCTAGAATTGCTACTAGTGTGGAACACGAGGTTTACCCTAGGTGAGACCTAAGGTCGGTCGGTGCAAGACATCTAGTTAAGATAACCATTGGTGGACGTGTTTAATTAAAACAAATAAATAATTTGTTTGTTTGTTTTATTAAATTAACTAATTAAAATCCTTAAAAATATAGTTTTTCAAGGCTTACTTGAATAACCCTTGTTATATCTAAGAGGCGGAGGGCAGTGTTCTTCATTGGAGGATCAAGATCAGAGAACGATAGATGATTGAATTGAGGATAATCATGAGACAAATGATGAATTAATGCAATGAAATCATCACATTCATTACTAACAGATGCATCCTTCACCAACGATCGATCCATAATTGAGGTACAACTCATTAAGTGTGGATTTTAACTTTTGATTAAAAAAATTGGTATGGATTAATTATTTGTGATTTATTTATTATTCACATGAGACCGTTCAATAATTTGATTTGTTTAAATAAATTATTCATTTTTTTATGTCATGGTATCACCCATGATTCTTCACCTATCAATCATTGTCTGGGATTGCATCGACTAATGATGATTATCATCTTTGTTTTATGTGTCTTTCTATCTCCGTTCTTGGCATTAAACATCAGTAATTGATTAACTGGTAATTCAATGATATCCTAGAATATCGATCATTGTACATTAGTTCCTTGACATAACAGATTGCGGTCATGAGTTCATATTTGAATTTTGAATATGTGACAGAGGTGTGACAAAGGCGAGGGAACCTGAATTTGGATAGGGTATCAGTAGTTTGTGAGCAGGATCAAGAGGATCTCAGGACTGATTGGGATCATCAATGTATGGAAATAAGATCATGAAAGGGTTTCTCAATTCGACGTACGGTAGATGGATTTGGATCTACGATAATATATTTGGTCATTGTCAATACTGGAGGTGATTGAAGCATCATTTACATATGAAAAGTTCACTGGGAGGGTGATGGTGTGTGAAAAATAAATTAGTGAGACTGATATGGGGAGGCAACAATGTGTGAAGATGAGATGCTATGTGGAATATGGGGGTAGAATCTCCTGACATGGTTGAAAGACGTGTCCCCATTTTTACTCAAACATATATATGTATTTTATATTAATAAATTATTATATTTTATATTAATATATTGTATATGATATTTGAAGGGAAAGGTAGTTGGGGGTGCCAACTTTGAAATGATTTTTATATTCTCTAACACCCTATTTTTCTGGATTCTCCGATCATATGCAAGGATCTTAACACGTGTTATTTTTTACAGGTGGCACTATCCTCTTAGGTTGATTTGATGGAGGGAATTTTCATCTCAAAGAAATATGGGGCTCACACGAAATGACCGGAGTGTGGTATGTTTTTTTGAATGCATATTTTCATTCGAGTAAGGTGTATCAGATTGCAGAGCAGGGCGAATCGTCAGAGTCACAACACTCTGGTTGAGGTCAAGGTATGAGGGATCAATGGGTTGAGGTTGAGGTCTGAGGTCAAGGTTGAGGTTTGAGGTTGAGGATTAAGGTCAAGTTCGAGGTTTAAGGGATCATCAGGTTTCAGAGAAAGGTGAATAATTAGATTCACGATCCAGTTTGAAGTTTGTGTTTTGGTTCTCCCTATAATGGATAGAAATGAAGGCATTATAGATTTTATTTGAAGTATTTTTACAGTTTTTGTGGTAAATCTGGGGTAAATTTCTATCCATGACTGTATACTGAATCAGGTGAAGGTATTGGAGATCATATTTGAAGTTTGTTTTTTCTTAGTTTTGTTGTAAATCTATCCAACATTGTTTTCTAAAGTTTGCAGTGGTTCTTTAAATGGAAGTAATATATAGTTTTTTTGTATTGTAAAACTTCCACTGGTTTTTGTAATGGAACTTCCACTTGATGTGAAAGTTCCACTCGATGTCCACTGGAAGATCCACTGTTTTTTTCAGTGGAGTTTCCAGTGAAACTTCCACTTGATATCCAAGTTCCACTCAATGTCCACCTGAAGTTCCAGTAGAAGTACTCGTGTAAGTTCCAGTGCAACATGCACTAGAACTTCAACCAGAACTTCCACGGGAACTTACACTGAAACTTCCACTCGAACTTCCACTGGAAATTTCCCTAGAACTTCCCCTAGAACTTCTTCCACCAGAACTTTCACTGGAACTTCCACTGGAATATATATATAAAATGTCTTATAAATTGTTTTATTTATAATTTTAGAAAAATAATTTTATATTATATATATATATATTTTCATAATTAAATATTATTTAGTTAAATTTATATTCATATAGTTTATACATTTTCAAACGGATTAAATCATGTTATAAAGTTAATGAACTTTTCTTGAACTGAAGTTTTTTATTTCAGGTTGTTGCGATGCTGTTGATGGTGATGTTGATGTTATAGCAGCTTCTATTAAACCGGTTGTAGGGATGACGTTCAAGTCACTTGATGAAGCAAAATGTTTTTATGTCACATATGGGGGAGTAAATGAGTTTAGTGTACGCTGAAATTACTCTAATAAAAGGAGAAAGGATAAATCAATTGTCACATCAAGCCTTTATGCATGTAGCAAAGAAGGTTATAGGAAGGTTGAAAAACATGATAGCATAGTGAAATTTCCTTGGGTTGAGACACGTATAGGTTGCCTTGTTAGAATGGGGGATAGTTTATTTTATTTTGGCCAATATTCATGTACTATATTTTTTGAAGAGAATAATCATCCCTTGCACAGGTCTGAATCAATTCATATGATGAGGTCCCAAATAAATATAATAGAAGAACAAGCAGTTGAGTTAGATATGAATTCTTATACAAGTATTAAACCAAATGATTCTTTCTCATTGGCAGAAACTATTGAAGGGGGCGAGATGTTATTGGGTAACTGCATGTTGATGAGTTGAATTTTTAAGGTCTAAATGAGAAAGAGATTTTCTTCATGGTGATGCCTGTTGTATGTTAGAGTACCTGGAAAGACAAAGTCAGGACAACCCATCATTTGTCTGTACTATGTAGTTTGACATGAATGGATAAATTAGTAATATTTTCTAGGCTAATCCAAAAATGAGAACAGATTATGAGTTGTTTAGAGATGTTTTTGTTTTTACCACCACTTTAAGAACTAATAAAGAGTATAGGCTGTTAGTTGTTTTTGTGGGGTTTAATCATCATCGAGAGATTGTTTTTTTGGGGACAGTTTATTATAAGATGAAACTGAGACTTTTTTTCTTGGTTGTGTCAAAAAAATTTACAGGCGTATCACCTGAAGAGACCTCAAACTATTTTTACTGATCAAGATGCGACATTGGGAAAATCCATTTCTTCAGTTTTAGTGTGAACATGACATTGCCTTTATTCATGGAATTTGATGGAAAATGGCATTAATCATTTAGGTAATTGTATGAAAGGTGGATCTAGTTTTATAACTATATTTAATAATTTTATGTCCGAATACCATGATTAAAATTAATATGATTAGGAGTGGTCTTCCCTTAGAAGAAAATATGAGGATGGGAAATCTCAGTGGTTAGATGATGTATTCATATTGTGAGAAAAGTAGGTGCATTTATTTTTAAAAGATTCTTTAAAATTGTGAATTCATAGCACTCAATTAATTGAAAGTTTAAATGGATTGCTAAAATATTATGTTCATCAAAAGTTAAGTGTTTTTGATTTCTTTAAGCAGTTTGAACGCTTGTTGGAAAAAAATCAGTATTGCAAAACAAAGGAATAATTTGAGATGCGAGAGAAGTTACCTCGTAATATTTACCCTTACCATTCATTTATATGCCATGTTTATACTAGATATACACTGAAGTTATTTGGTTTATTTCAACATGAATATCAATTGATTGGTGCTATTTTTTGATATATTGTTTTGAAATTGGAGCTCAATTCAGTTATGTTATTGGAATGTTTTGTTGTGAAGATCAATTACATGTTTCATATAAAGATTAAAATAAAGTTGTTGAATGTTATTGTTGAATTTTTTTAGTCCATTGGGTATCTTTGATGTCATGTTTTAAAATTTTTTGACCAGCTTGATGTGAGAGTAATACCTACCTGCAAAATATATTTAGGGGAGATGGACCCGATTGGTTATAAATATTGTGATGTTTAAAGGATATTCTGTTGAGGTACTTGATGATATAAAATCAGTTATAGAAAAACATTAAAAAGATTTAGCATGAATGGGAATGAGGTTAATTACCATATCTTGTGAGATAGATACTGGTTATGACATTGCCTTCTTGAATTTTAGTAATTTTGAAAAAGAGTTTTCTATCATAAATACATCAGTAAATAAAGTTAATGGTCATGCTAGTTAAGAAAAAATGTTAAGATAGTATTATTTTAAAATGAAACCAAATAGGAATGGGGGAGATAGATTGAAAATCTTTTTATACAATGGTTGATTAAAGGGGAAACACTTGTATAAAAAAATTAAGCCTACTGCTATGATGACAATATGATTTTATTTTATGATGATTTCATTTATAAGAGTCATTTTTTATTGTTAATATGTTATCTGATATCATTATTCTTTGTATGCAGGGATTCATGGAGTAAAAAAGATTAGTTTTTTTGTTGGAGCTAGAAAAACAGTTTCACATATGAGAATTATTTTCTATAACAATTGTAATTATGTACTTTTTCTGTTATAGGATGACTTTTCCACCAATTTGGAACTTTATCTTGGGAGGTAAATTCTTGGCATAACATTGGAAGAGGCCAATTAGTGTAGAAAACATTGGATGACAATTGTTTTTTAAATTGTAATGACTGAATTGAAGAATGTATAGGATGCAATATTTAATAGTCCATTTTTGGTTATAATGGATTGGCAGTGGGATTGGGATAATTCATGAAATTGTAAATGTGTTGTATGAATTTGTTCTATATGCAACTATAAAGATGGGATAAATCCAGTATCTATAATTCTATATGCAATTGTTCTTTGAGGATGTGGTACTATTTGATAGTCCAATTTTGGTTGTAATGGATTGGGATTGGGATATTTTAATAAATTGTAAATTTACTGTATGCATTTGTTGTGTATTCAACTGTGAAGATGGGATAAATCTAGGTTCTATAATTCTATATGAATTTTTTCTTTGAGGATGGGATAAATCCAGGTTCTTGAATTTTTATGAAGAAATCTAGAAGATTGAGTAAGAGTTATTGGATCTTTAGGCCAAGTCTTTCCATATGGAGACTCTCCATCTTCTAATAAAATCTAGATGTTGGCCAAACTTAAAAATCTTACAAACACTAAAGATAATATCCTTAAAGTGTGAAAATAACTATTCATCCACTTACATATTTCAATTAGAATCATCAAATCTAATAAAAAAACCAAATAAATCCCCTCATAAGAAAATGTTTCCCCTCATAAGCACATAATATTCCCACTGCATTTTCCAAAACCAAATAAGACCACATTTAAATTACCAATTACTATTACCAAAACCAAATTTAACCCATATCATTTTCCAAAAGCAAATATAAAACATTGAAATCACCAAATCAAAATAGAAACCATTATAATTACCAACAAAAAATATAAACCATTGTAATTACCAACACCAATTGCAATGACCAACACCAAATATAAACCATTGCAATTACCAACACCAATTATAATCACCAACACCAATTATAAACCATTGTAATTGATAACATCAATTATAACAAGAAAACAAAATAAATTACCTTAGAAGAAAATATTTTCCATCATAAGGACATAATATTCCCACTACAGATCATGTTTGTTGTCCTGAAAATGCAAACATATATGTTCATCCACTTACCAAATCCAAATAAATACCATTGAAATTAATAACAACAAATATAAACCATTGAAATTCCTAAAACTAATTTAAATTACTAGAAATAAATATAAACCTATGAACAACACTATAGCATCCCGGCCTTTTCTTACATTACTATTACATCATTTCCAAGATAAAAAACATAATAGTATTACACATAGAGGATCCAAAGGTTTAGTGTCTTGGGCAAACTAGGACTATACATAACAAATACAACATCAAGCATTAACATTTAATTAATTTCTTCATCTCTAGATTCTTATTGACACGTGTCCTCTCCTTAGTACATGTAGCCACCTAAGGATATACATCAAAAGGGGTGAGATATAATTCCATTAAGAGGATAGATAATAACAATATATCATGGTGTGAGCATAATCATAACATAGTCAAAATATCATGAACATGAGAGGAGCATAAATAATAGACTTGAAATGTGGAAATGCCTAAAAATGAAACATCATGTCTTAGTGGTTAACTACCACACATACTTGTGAACCAAGCCAACATCTTTTTCACACATAATTTCACATTTAGTCATGAGATTTATCAATTTACCCAATGCATTGGAGTGCTATATAATTTCGGGTGCACCCGTCACATTTAAACATTCATATTGCGCTATATAATTCCGGGCGCACCCGTCACATCAAAACATTATCATTTATCATGCATGACACAATGAAAATATAACATAAATGAACATAACTAACCCATGAAAAGGAATGGTTTTAATCTCATAATAACACATTCATAAACTTTGGGTTCGCAAAAGAAAGAGGGAACAACATACTTGATACAACAACCATCAACCTTGAATGAGAGGTAAATGTTGAGTTCTTAAGAGAAGAGTTCTTTCGGAAAACATTTGGATTGATATAAAATTCATAAGAAAGCATGTATATACCAGAAAAATAAATACAATGATGAAAAAAATTATCTTTAAGGAGTGACTATATCAAAAATGGAGTGAAAGAGTTAGAACCCGAAGGATGAAAGCTGGGTTTGAGAATTTCCCCTTACCTTGTACTCGAATGCGTCCTTCTCTTTAATGTCCTATATAATGACATTATATTCATTAATTAGAAATTCCAGAACCTTTTATACATTAATGGGGATCATTATGGTTTCATTATGTCATATTATGTTCCTTTGGATGACTTATAGAGTTTAAAAACATTGTTCAGGGATGTTCGTTTTTTATGGTTTTCTTGAGTGGTTCACTTGTATTCTTAAATTGAAGTTTGGGTAGAACATGGGTAAACATCCAGAAATGAAATTACATGTCATTAATGATATTACAGGATCTTGAATGATTTTATAATGAATTATATTATATCCATTTGGGTGAATCATTAGATAAGAATTAAATGATGATTATTTGGGTTAATTTGAGCGGTGTTTGGATCACAATAAACTTGTTTTAACTTTTCACTAAGTAATATGGACATAGGTTATTTCCAGAACTTAAAATAGAACATAATACATATAAAATATTCTGGTTCAACCATAAAAATGGTTTCATGACCAGATCTTAAGGTAGAAATGGAAGAAGAGAGCATGTCGTTTTTGAAGGTGATAAATTAACACCTCACGAACAACGATCTCTTTAATAAAATAAAAGGAAGAGGGAAAGGGTGTGGGGTGATATAATATCCAATTAGAATCATAAAATTACAGTATATGTATAATTATAGAGTTAAAAAACAATTTGGATGAATATAGGTGGGGAGAGATCAAGAAAGGAACTTGAACTTGAAAGGAAATTAAAGGAGAAGAGGGAGGGAAATTACATTTAGAATCCTCCTCTTGAGAACCTCCTTAAGGGACTAAGCTTGGTCTTTTGATGAGACCAGAATCTCTTGGACGTGGGGGAGGGGATATGAAAGGTGTTTGGTCAGAGTTTAGAGGAGTCTTGGAGCTTGAGAGGTGTGAGGAAAAGAGGGAGTGAAGGGTGGCTTTTATAGTGGAGAGGAGAGGGGTTTCCTTAATATAAAATCCATTAGTTTATTATTTCCCCCTAAGACAAGGAATAGCGAGTCTTGGATGACAAAGAATAGAAAATAAGGCATGTGAGTTCGGTATTTGGTTTCTTACATCACTTGTGATGTCAAAAATAGTGGGTTTTAATTAAAATGTATTTATATGGTAAATTAATGTATTCTACTATTCACCAAAAAATTCAAGTATCTCAGAAAAATCCCAAAACTTTACCCCAACCATTTTATGACATTTAGAATCCAAAAATGAAGTCCATTTTTGAAAAATAATATTCTAAATATTATTAATTTAATATTTAACTAAAATCATAATTTACTTAAAAAACAGTTTTTAAAATTAAAACTGATTTATAGTGCTTTCAAAAATTATGTAGGGTCTTATAAAATTATCTAAAAACTATGAGAAATTGATTAAATAAATTTTAGGGAAATAAATATTCTTTTAAATTAATTAATTAATTATAATTAATTATTTATGACTTACAAAATACCAAAACGTTTACTAAGGTCAAATTGTCACTTTTTGAGATGTCTAAATTTTATTTTATTATTCATAGGTAATGTTACTCTTATGTTGGATGACTTACCATTCATAAGGGTCATATTACTATTCATAAGGGTAGATTACTATTCATAAGGGTAGGTCACTATTCACCGAAAATCATTTTTGTTTCATTATACTCCAAAAATCATCTTGAACACAACCGTGTATGTCATATTTTTAAAATTCCAAACATAGGAGTGACAAACTTATGTTTAAAGGCCACTTATCACTTAGTAGTTCATTATTTTGTGTTTTCATGTTATTTTATGACATAAATATAAGAAGGAAATTTTCCATTGAAAAACTTTGGGTCGTTACATTCTTCCCCCCATAAGAAATTTTGCCCCCGAAATTTTACTTTACACAAAAAGGTGAGGGTACTTCTCCTTCATTGCCTCTTCTGGTTCCCAAGTTTCTTCCTCAAACTTGTGGTTCCTCCACAACACTTTGACAAGACGGGTTGTCTTGTTGCGTAGAACCTCATCACTTCGGTCCAGAATCTTTACTGGCTTCTCCTTATAGGAGAGATCATCTTCCAGCTACACCACCTCTGAGTTTAGTACATGTGAGGGGTCTGGTATGTACTTCCTCAGTAGTGATACATGAAACACATCATGAACTTGAGCCATATTTGGTGAAAGTGCTAGCCGATAGGCCACAACTCCTATAGGGTCAAGGATCTCAAAGGGGCCAATATACCTTGGGCTTAACTTCCCTTTCTTCCCAAATCACATGACTCTCTTCCATGGAGATATTCGAAGGAAGACTTTATCTCCAACGTCGAACTCCAAGTCTCTTCGATGGTTGTTAGCATTTATCTTTTTCTGAATTTGAGCAGCTTTGATGTGTTTCTAGATGTCTTGAACCTTCTTTGTCATCTCTTGAACAAGATCGGGCCCAAGTAGCTTTATTTCTCCAACTTCATCCCAACAGGTTGGAGTTCTACATTGCTTTCCATACAGAGCTTCATATGGAACCATCTGGATACTCGATTGGAAGCTATTGTTGTATGAGAACTCAACCAATGGGAGATTCTGATCCCAACTGCCTTTGAATTCAAGAGAGAAGGCTCTTAGAATATCTTCAAGCATCTGAATAGTTCTTTCAGACTGGCCATCAGTTTGGGGGTGATAGCCCGTGCTGAAATTTAATTCAGTACTCAAAGCATGTTGAAGGCTCCTCCAGAACTTAGATGTGAAATTTGGATCACGGTCAGAGACAATTGAGAGTGGAACACCGTGAAGTCTCACCACTTCCTTTACATATATCTTTACAAGTTGTTCAAGTGAGAGGTCTTCCCGAATAGTGATAAAATGGGCAGTCTTGGTGAGTTGATCAACCACAACCCATATCGCATTATTTCCCTTTGATGTCTTCAGGAGACCTGTGACAAAGTCCATAGTAACATTTTCCCATTTCCACAAGGGTATAGGCAATGGATGCATCATAACCTTGGACTTTTTTCGCTCAACTTTAACTTCCTGACATACTAAGAACCTTGATATATATTCCGCAATCTCCTTCTTCATGTTATCCCACCAGAAGTGTTATCGGAGATCACATTACATCTTGGTACTCCCCGGATGGATAGAGAAAGTTGAGCTATGTGCATTATCCAATAGCTCCTTCTTAATCCCAGATGATGAAGGCACACAAATCCGCATTCCAAACCGAATCACACCATCATCGTCAATATGGAACTCTTGCAGCTTCCCTTCCTTTACTGCATTCACCCTCTTTTGTATCTCCACATCATCCCTTTGTGCTTCCTTAATCTTCTCTTGGATGGATGGTTGTGCAATAATTTGGGCAAGGTATGATGTATCCCCTGCCCTTATGATTTCCAAATCAATCCTTTGCATATCCAAGAAGATAGGGTCTTTATCAATCTGCAACATGGATAGAGTAGCAGATTCTTTTCTGCTTAGAGCATCAGCTACCTTGTTCACCTTTCCAGGATGATAGTGAATAGAGTAATCACAATCCTTGATTATATCTAACCATCTCCTTTGATGCATGATGATCTCCTTTTGTGTGAATATATACTTTAGGCTCTTGTGGTCAGTGTATATGTCACACTTCTCACCATAAAGGTAGTGCCGCAAGATTTTCAAGGCAAAAATCATGGCTGCAAGCTCTAGATCATGCGTCGGGTAGTTCTGCTCATGGATCTTCAACTGTCGTGAGGCGTAGGCTATCACATTATCGTTTTGCATGAGTACACAACCCAAGCCTTTCTTTGAAGCATCACTGTATATCACAAAACTTTCTCCACTTTTTGGCAGTGTGAGTACAGGTTCAGTGATTATCCTTCTCTTTAACTCCTTGAATCTTCCCTCACATTCTTCCATATAGACATACTTTACCCCTTTCCTTGTTAACTTAGTTAGCAGGCTTGACAATCGTGATAAGTTTCTCACAAAACGTCGGTAGTACCCAGCTAATCCAAGAAAACTACAGATTTCTGTGACACTAGAGGGCTTGGGCCATTCCTCAATCACCTTTGTCTTTGAAGGATCCACAGAAATTCCTTCACTTGTGATCACATGTCCCAAGAACGTGACTTGATTCATCCAAAAGTCACACTTTATGAACTTGGCGTACAGCTTATCCTTTCTTAATGTCACCAACACAAGTCTTAGATTTTCTTCATGTTCCTCCTTTCTCTTAGAGTAGATGAGAATATCATCGATAAACACTACCAAATTTTTTTTGAGGTAATGTCTAAAGACTCTATTCATCAAATCCATGAAGATTGCAGGGGAATTTGTAAGTCCAAAGGGCATCACCAAAAACTCATAGTGCCCATACCTTGTACGGAAGGTAGCCTTCTGAATATCTTCCTTCTTCACCTTTAACTGATGATATCCAGAACAAAGATCCACCTTTGAGAAGTATTGAGCTCCTATTAACTGGTCGAACAAGTCATCAATCCTTGGGAGAGGATACTTGTTCTTTGTGGTGATCTTGTTGAGTTCCTGATAATCGATGCACAACTGCATTGTTCCATCCTTCTTCTTTACAAAGAGTACTGGTGCACCCCAAGGTGATGCACTAGGGCGTATGAACCCTTTGTCCAGATGCTCTTGTAGCTACTTCTTTAACTCTTCCACTTCGATTGGAGCCATCCTATAGGGGTACTTTGAGATAGGAGTAGCTCCGGGTATGAGTTCAATTGAGAACTCTACCTCATGATCCGGAGGAATTCCGGGTAACTCTTCGGGAAATACATCACTGTATTCCCTCATGATGGGCATTTCTTCAAGGTTGGAACTTTCCTTCGACTCAACCATTTGGGCGAGGTATGCTTCTTCATAGGGAATCAACACCCACACCATTGAAGGGTTTTTCAAAGGATATTAATGATCTTCCTTGAATTTGTAGAGGATCATGGGATGGTTAGGAATATGGAAAGATATTTCCTTTTCCCGACAGTTGATATGCGCTCTATATAACGAGAGCCAGTCCATTCCCATTATAGCGTCGAATTCCACCAACGGAAGTATTATGAGATTTTTTGGAAGAATCTTCCCAATTACGTCAACAGGAGGAGATTCAAACACTTGGGTTGCAATGATTGCACCACTTGGTGTTTTTACAGATATCTCTACTTCAAGTTATCGAGTCTTTGATTCTATAGTTCTAGCAAACTTGCAAGATATAAAGGAATGCGTAGAACCAAAATCAAATAAGACTTTTTCCATTATTAAGTGAATAGGAAGTGTACCTTGTACGACTTCATTATCATGCTCCACCTCCACAGTAGTGATGGAATAAGACTTCCCTTGTTCTTTTGGATTTGGTGGTTGCATACGCTAATTACCCTCGAGAGCTTGAGGTTTAGTGCACTGTTTTTCATAGTGCACTAGCTCCCTACAGTTGTAGCATTTAACCATGGGTGGTTCTCTCCTTTAATCGGTTACATTCTCCTTCCTTTTTTTTCTTTTCAACACTCTTGAGCTTTGTGTCCTTCCTTCCCACACTTGAAGCATTTCTCCATCCCTTTGAGGTGGTTCCCATTGTGCAACTTCCCACATTTTTGGCATGTGGGTCGTTGATTTTTCTTCCCACCTTTTTCATTAGATCCACCAACTTGAAACTCCATATTTCTTTTCTTATCACCATAGCCATGAGACCATTCTCCAAACTCCATCTCCACTTTGAGAGCACACCGAACAACTTCTTCATAACTCCCAAATTCTCAAATTGCAAGAGCCTTTAGAAGGTGTGGTTTTAATCCACTAAAGAATCTATCAATTTTTCTCTCATTGTTGATAACAAAACCTGAAGCATACCTTGCAAGCCTTGTGAAATTATCTTCATAGGTTGTGACAGATTCTCCTTATTTTTTCTTGAGCTCTATGAATTCGCTCTCCATCTTCGTGCGAAGAGTTCTTGGGAAATACTTGTTAAGAGACATTATCTTAAATTATTCCCATTCCATATCTTCAATTTCCTATCTTGGCTTGGTGTTCTTAATCAAAGCCCACCATTGATCAGCTTCTCCATCCAGACGATAGACGGCTAGAGTCACCTTCTCCGTCTCAGAACAGTGAAGTACAGAAAAGATATTCTCCATTGAGTTGACCCACTGTTCCGCAACTAGTGGATCATAAGATCCACAAAACTTCAGTGGTCGTTGCCGTATAAAACATTCGATAGCTAGTTTGTCCCTCTTTGGTGAAGGAGTATGTTCCCCATTATTATGGTTATTATTCATAACCTGACATAATTGGGTAAGAATCTCCATGAAGTTTTGAACTCCACCTCCCAAATCATTGGGGATGTCGTTCGGGCAATCGTTGTGTCGGCCCTCACATGAGTTGTTGGCCTCATTTCTCCTGGTTCCCACCATTTTCTAAAATAGAAAAGGTTAGAACAAAACATAAGTAAGCAAGTCATGAATAACTTATTCATTTAAACAATAATACCAAAAACATAACATATGGGATCCCTAGGTAAATATTCTTGTGTGCATTTCTGTACTTAGTCTCATGCTAGGTGTTTTCTTTAGGGTTCACTAATCCTAATTCCCAAATTAACTAAACCTTTCCTCTGATACCAAATATAGCATCCCGACATTTTCTTACATTACTATTACATCATTTCCAAGATAAAAAACATAATAGTATTACACATAGAGGATCCAAAGGTTTAGTGTCTTGGGAAAACTAGGACCATAAATAACAAATACAACATCAAGCATAAACATTTAATTAATTTCTTCATCTCTAGCTTCTTATTGACACTTGTCCTCTCCTTAGTACATGTAGCCACCTGAGGATATACATCCAAAGGGGTGAGGTATAAGCCAATTAAGAGGATAGATAAGAACAATATATCATGGGGTGAGCATAATCATAACATAGGCAAAATATCATGAACATGAGAGGAGCATAAATAACAGACTTGAAATGTGGCAATGCATAAAAATGAAACATCTTGTCTTAGTGGTTAACTACCACACATACTTGTGAACCAAGCTGGAATCTTGTTCACACATCATTTCAAATTTACTCATGATATTCATCACTCTACCCTATGCATTGGAGTGCTATATAATTCTGGGCACACCCATCACATTTAAACATTCATATTGCGCTATATAATTCCAGGCACACCCGTCGCATCATAACATTATCATTTATCATGCATGACACAGTGAACATATAACATAAATGAACATAACTAATCCATGAAAAGTAATGGGTTTCATCTCACAAGAACACATTCATAAACTTTGGGTTCCCAAAAGAAAGAGGGAACAACATACTTGATACAAGAACCATCAACCTTGAATGAGAGGTAAATGTTGAGTTCTTAAGAGAAGAGTTCTTTAGAAAAACATTTAGATTGAAATAAACTTCATAAGAAAACATGTATATCATATAAAGGGAAAGACAATGATGAAAAAAATGATCTTTAAGGAGTGACCATATAAAAAATGAAGTGAAAGATGTAGAACCCGAAGGATGAAAGTTGGGTTCGAGAATTTCCCCTTACCTTGTACTCGAATGCCTCCTTCTCTTTAATGTCATGTATAATGACATTATATTAATTAATTAGAAATTACAGAACCTTTTATATATTAATAGGGTTCATTCTGGTTTCATTATGTCATATTATGTTCCTTTGGATGACTTATATAGTTTAAAAACATTGTTCGGGGATGTTCGTTTTTTATGGTTTTCTTGAGTGGTTCACTTGTATTCTTAAATTGAAGTTTGGGTAGAACATGGGTAAACATCCAGAAATGAAATTACATGTCATTAATGATATTAAAGGATCTTTAATGATTTTATAATGAATTATATTATATCCATGTGGGTGAATAATTAGATAAGTATTAAATGATGATTATTTGGGTTAATTTGAGCGGTTTTTGGATCACAATGAACTTGTTTTAACTTTTCACTTAGTAATATGGACATAGGTTATTTAAAGAACTTAAAATAGAACATAATACATATAAAATATTTTATTTAAACCATAAAAATGGTTTCATGACCAGATATGAAGGTAGAAATGGAAGAAGAGATCATGTCATTTTTGAAGGTGATAAATTAACACCTCATGAACAACGTTCTCTTTAATAAAATAAAAGGAAGAGGGAAAGGGTGTGGGGTGATATAATATCACATTATAATCATACAATTACAGTATATTTATAATACTGGAGTTAAAAAACAATTTGGATGAATATAGGTGGGGAGAGATCAAGAAAGGAACTTGAACTTGAAAGGAAATTAAAGGAGAAGAGGGAGGGAAATTGCCTTTAGAATCCTCCTCTTGAGAACCTCCTTAAGGGCCTAATCTTGGTCTTTTGATGAGACCAGCAGCTCTAGGACATGGGGGAGGGGATAGGGAAGGTGTTTGGGCAGAGTTTAGAGGAGGCTTGGAGCTTGAGAGGTGTGAGGAAAAGAGGGAGTGAAGGGTGGATTTTATAGTGGAGGGGAGAGGGGTTTCCTTAATATAAAATTCATTAGTTTATTATTTTCCACTAAGACAAGGAATGCTGAGTCTTGGATGACCAAGAATAGTAAATAAGGAATGTGAGTTCAGGATTTGGGTGCTTACATAACTTGTGATTTCAGGAATAGTGGGTTTTAATTATAATGTATTTATATGGTAAATTAATGTATTCTACTATTCACCAAAAATTCAAGTATCTCAGAAAATTACCAAAACTTTACCCTAACCATTTTTCGATGTCTAGAATCCAAAAATTAACTCCATTTTTGAAAAATATTTTTCTAAATATTATTAATTTAATATTTAATTAAAATCATAATTTACTTAAAAACAGTTTTTAATATTAAAACTGATTTATAGTGCTTTCAAAAATTATGTAGGGTCTTATAAAATTATCTAAAAACTATGAGAAATTGATTAAATACATTTTAGGAAAATAAATATTCTTTTAAATTTATTAATTAATTATAATTAATTATTTATGACTTACAAAATACCAAAAAGTTTACTAAGGTCAAATTGTCACTTTCTAAGACGTTTAAATTTTATTTTATTTATTCATTGGTAATTTTACTCTTATTTTGGATGATTTACTATTCATAAGGGTCATATTACTATTCATAAGGGTAGGTTACTATTCATAAGGGTAGGTCACTATTCACCAAAAATCATTTTTGTTTCATTAGACTCCAAAAATCATCTTGAACACAACCGTGTATGTCGGATTTTTAAAATTCCAAACATAGGAGTGACAAACTTATGTTTAAAGGTCACTTATCACTTAGTAGTTCATTATTTTGTGTTTTCATGTTATTTTATGACATAAATATAAGAAGGGAATTTTCTTTTGAAAAATTTTGGGTCGTTATATTCTTCCCCCCATACGAAATTTCGCCCTCGAAATTTCACTTTACACAAAAAGGTGAGGGTACTTCTCCTTCATTTTCTCTTCTGGTTCCCAAGTTGCTTCCTCAAACTTGTGGTTCTTCCACAATACTTTGACAAGACGGGTTGTCTTATTGTGTAGAACCTTATCACTTCAGTCCAGAATCTTTACTGGCTTCTCCTCATAGGATAGATCATCTTCCAACTGCACCACCTCTGAGTTTATTACATGTGAGGGGTCTAGTATGTACTTACTCAGTAGTGATACATGAAACACATCATGAACTTGAGCCATATTTGGTGGAAGTGCTAGACGATAGGCCACATATCCTATGCGGTCAAGGATCTTAAAGGGGCCAATATACCTTGGGTTTAGCTTCCCTTTCTTCCCGAATCGCATGAATCTCTTCCATGGAGATATTAGAAGGAAGACTTTATCTCCAATGTCGAACTCCAAGTCCCTTCGACGGTTGTTAGCATAGATCTTTTGCCAACTCTAAGCAGATTTGATGTGTTTCTGGATGACTTGAACCTTCTCTATTATCTCTTGAACAAGATCGTGCCCAAGTATCTTTCTTTCTCCAACTTCATCCCAATAGGTTGGAGTTCTACATCGCTTTCCATACAAAGATTCATATGGATCCATCTGAATACTCGAGTGGAAGCTATTGTTGTATGAGAACTCAACCAATGGGGGATGATGATCCCAACCACCTTTGAATTCAAGAGAGAAGGATCTTAGCATATCTTCAAGTGTCTGAATAGTTCTTTTAGACTGGCCATCAGTTTGGGGGTGATAGGGCGTGCTAAAATTTAATTCAGTACTCAAAGCATGTTGAAGGCTCATCCAGAACTTAGATGTGAACCTTGGATCACGGTCAGAGACAATTGAGAGTGGAACACCATGAAGTCTCACCACTTCCTTCACATATATCTTTGCAAGTTGTTCAAGTGAGAGGTCTTCCCGAATAGTGATAAAATGGGCAGTCTTGGTGAGTCGATCAACCACAACCCATATCGCATTATTTCCCTTTGATGTCTTCGGGAGACCTGTGACAAAGTCCATAGTAACTTTTTCCCATTTCCACATGGGTATAGGCAATGGCTGCATCATACCCTTGTACTTTTTTCACTCAACTTTAACTTGCTGACATACCAAGCACCTTGATATATATTCCGCAATCTCCTTCTTCATGTTATCCCAACAGAAGTGTTCTCGGAGATCACGATACATCTTGGTACTCCCAAGATGGATAGAGAAAGTTGAGATATGTGTATTATCCAATAGCTCATTCTTAATCCTAGGTGATGAAGGCACACAAAGCCGAATTCCAAACCGAATCACACCATCATCATCGATATGGAACTCTTGCAGCTTCCCTTCCTTTATTTCATTCACCCTCTTTTGTATCTCCACATCATCCCTTTGTGCTTCCTTAATCTTATATTGGATGGATGGTTGCACAATCATTTGGGAAATGTATAATGTATCCCCTTCCATTATTATTTCCAAATCCATCCTTTATATATACAAGAAGATAGGGTCTTTCTCAATCCATAACATGGATAGAGTAATAGGTTCTTTTTCTACTTAGAGCATCAACTACCTTGTTCGCCTTTCCAGGATGATAGTGAATAGAGCAATCGTAATCCTTGATTAGCTCTAACCATCTCGTTTGATGCATGTTGATCTCCATTTGCGTGAATATATACTTTAGGCTCTTGTGGTCGGTGTATATGTCACACTTCTCACCATAAAGGTAGTGCCATCAGATTTTCAAGGAAAAAATCACGGCTGCCAGATCTAGATCATGCGTCAGGTAGTTCTCCTCATGGATCTTCAACTGTCGTGAGGCGTAGGCTATCACATTATCATTTTTCATGAGTACAAAACCCAAGCCTTTATTTGAAGAATCAATGTATATCACAAAACTTTCTCCACTTTTCGACAGTGTGAGTACAGGTGCAGTGATCAGCCTTCTCTTTAGCTCCTTGAATCTTCCCTCACATTCTTCTGTCCAGACATACTTTACCCCTTTCCTTGTTAACTTAGTTAGCGGGCTTGACAATCGTGATAAGTTTCTCACAAAACGTCGGTAGTACCCAACTAATCCAAGAAAACTACGGATTTTGGTGACACTAGAGGGCCTAGGGCATTCCTCAATCGCCTTTGTCTTTGAAGGATCCACATAAATTCCCTCACTTATGATCACATGTCCCAAGAACGTGACTTGATTCATCCAAAAGTCACACTTTCTGAACTTGGCGTACAACTTCTCCTTTCTTAATGTCGCCAACATGAGTCTTAAATGTTCTTCATGTTCCTCTATGCTCTTGGAGTAGATGAGAATATCATCGATAAACATTACCACAAATTTTTCGAGGTAATTTCTAAAGACTCTATTCATCAAATCCATGAAGATTTCAGGGGCATTTGTAAGTCCAAAGGTCATTACCAAAAACTCATAGTGCCCATAACTTGTACGGAAGGCAGTCTTCTGAATATCTTCCTTCTTCTCATTTACCTGATGATATCCAGAACAAAGATCCACCTTTAAGAAGCATTGAGCTCCTCTTAACTGGTTGAATAAGTCATCAATCCTTGGGAGAGGATACTTGTTCTTTATGATGATATTTTTGAGTTCCCAATAATCGATTCACAACCGCATTGTTCCATCCTTATTCTTTAGAAAGAGTACTGGTGCACCCCAAGGTGATGCACTAGGGTGTATGAACCCTTTGTCCAGATGCTCTTGCAGCTACTTCTTTAACTCTTCCAGTTCGATTGGAGCCATCCTATAGGGGCACTTTGAGATAGGAGTAGCTTCGGGTATGAGTTTAATTGAGAACTCTACCTCACGACCCGGAGGAATTCCGGGCAACTCTTTGGGAAATACATCACCGTATTCCCTCATGATGGGCATTTCCTCAAGGTTGGAACTTTCCTTCGACTCAGCCATTTGGGCGAGGTATGCTTCTTCATAGGGAATAAACACCCACACCATTGAAGGGGTTTTCAAAGGAGATTCATGATCTTCCTTTCATTTGTAGAGGATCATGGGATGGTTTGGAATATGAAAAGATATTTCCTTTTCCCAACAGTTGATATGCGGTCTATATAACGAGAGCCAGTACATTCCCATTATAGTGTCGAATTCCACCAAGGGAAGTATTACGAGATTTTCCAGAAGAATATTCCCACTTATGTCAACAGGAGAAGAGTCAAACACTTGGGTTAAAATGATTGCACCACTTGGTGTTTTTACAAATATCTCTACTTCAAGGTTTTGGGGCTTTGATTCTATAGTTCTAGCAAACTTGCAAGATATAAAGGAATGCGTAGAACCAGAATCAAATAAGACTTTTTCCATTCTTGAGTGAATAGGAAGTGTACCTTATACGACTTCATTATCATGCTCCACCTCCGCAGTAGTGATGACATAAGCCTTCCCTTGTTCCTTTGGCTTTGATGGTTGCTGACACTGATTACCCTCGAGAGCTCGAGGTTTAGTGCACTGGTTTGCATAGTGCCCTAGCTCCCTACAGTTGTAGCATTGAACCATGGGTGGTTCTCTCCTTTAATCGGTTAAATTATCCTTCCTTTTTGTGTCTTTTAGACACTCTTGAGCATGGTGTCCTTCCTTCCCACACTTGAAGCATTTCCCCATCCCTTTGAGGCAGTTCCCATTGTGTAACTTCCCACATTTTTGGCATGTGGGTCGTTGATTTTTCTTCCCACCTTTTTCATTAGATCCACCAGCTTGAAACTCCATATTTCTTTTCTTATCACCATAGCCATGAGACCATTCTCCAAACTCCATATCCACTTTGAGAGCACACCGAACAACTTCTTCATAACTCCCAAAGTCTTGAATCGCAAGAGCCTTTTGAAGGTGTGGTTTTAATCCACTAAAGAATCTATCTATTTTTATATGATTGTTGATAACAAAACCCGAAGCATACCTTGCAAGCCTTGTGAAATTCGCTTCATATGTTGTGACAGATTCTCCTTCTTTTTGCTTGAGCTCTATGAATTCCCTCTCCATCTTTGTGTGAAGAGTTCTTGGGAAATACTTGTTAAGAAACATTATCTTAAAGTCTTTCCATTCCATCTCTTCAATTTCCTCCCTTGGTTTGGTGTTCTTAATCAAAGCCCACCATTGATCAGCTTCTCTATCCAGACGATAGATGGCTAGAGTCACCTTCTCCGTCTCGGAATAGTGAAGTACAAAAAAGATATTTTCCATTGATTTGACCCACTGTTCCGCAACTAGTGGATCAGAAGATCCACAAAACGTCGGTGGTCGTTGCCACATAAAACATTCGATAGCTATTTTCTCCCTCTTTGGTGAAGGAGTATGTTCCCCATTATTATGGTTATTATTCATAACTTAAGATAATTGGGTAATCATCGCTATGAAGGTTTGAAGTCCACCTCCCAAATCATTGGGGATGTCGTTCGGGCAATCGTTGCATTGGACCTTGCATGAGTTGTTGGCCTGATTTCTCCTGGTTCCCACTATTTTCTAAAATAGAACATGTTAGAACAAAACATAAGTAAACAAGTCATGGATAACTTATTCATTTAAACAATTATACCAAAAACATAACATATGGGATCCCTAGGTAAATATTCTTGTGTGCATTTTTGTACTTAGTCTCATGCTAGAGGTTTTCTTTAGGGTTCACTAATCCTAATTCCCAAACTAACTAAACCTTTCCTCTGATACCAACTATAGAATCCCGGCCTTTTATTACATTACTATTACATCATTTACAAGATAAACAACATAATAGTATTACACATAGAGGATCCAAAGGTTTAGTGTCTTGGGAAAACTAGGACCATAAATAACAAATACAACATCAAGTATAAACATTTAATTAATTTCTTCATCACTAGCTTCTTATTGACACTTGTCCTCTCCTTAGTACATGTAGCAACCTGAGGATATACATCAAAAGGGGTGATATAGAAACCCAGTATGAGGATAGATAAGAATAATATATCATTGGGTGAGCATAATCATAACATAGGCAAAAGATCATGAACATGAGAGGAGCATAAATAATAGACTTGAAATGTGGCAATGCATAAAAATGAAACATCATGTATTAGTGGTTAACTACCACACATACTTGTGAACCAAGCTATAATATTTTTCACACATCATTTCAAATTTACTCATGAGATTAATCACTTTACCCAATGAATTGGAGCGCTATATAATTTCGGGTGCACCTGTCACATTTAAACATTCATATTGCGCTATATAATTCCGGGTGCACCTGTCACATCATAACATTATCATTTATCATGCATGCCACAATGAACATATAACATAAATGAACATAACTAACCCATGAAAAGGAATTTGTTTCATCTCATAAGAACACATTCATAAACTTTGGGTTCCCAAAAGAAAGAGGGAACAACATACTTGATACAAGAACCATCAACCTTGAATGAGAGGTAAATATTGAGTTCTTAAGAGAAGAGTTCTTTAATAAAACATTTGTATTGACATAAAATTTATTAGAAAACATGTATATACAAGAAAAGGAAATACAATGATTAAAAAATGATATTTAAGGAGTGAAAATATCAAAAATGGAGTGAAAGAGGTAGAACCCAAAGGATGAAAGTTGGGTTCGAGAATTTCCCCTTACCTTGTACTCGAATGCCTCCTTCTATTTAATGTCCTGTATAATGACATTATATTCATTAATTAGAAATTAAAGAAATTTTTATAAATTAATAGGTTTCATTATGGTTTAATTATTTCATATTATGTTCCTTTGGATGACTTATAGAGTTTAAAAACATTTTTCGGGGATGTTCGTTTTTATGGTTTTCTTGAGTGGTTCACTTGTATTCTTAAATTGAAGTTTGGGTAGAACATGGGTAAACATCCAGAAATGAAATTACATGTCATTAATGATATTATAGGAGCTTGAATGAGTTTATAATGAATTATATTAGATCCGTGTGGGTGAATCATTAGATAAGAATTAAATGATGATTATTTGGGTTAATTTGAGTGGTTTTTGGATCACAACAAACTTGTTTTAACTTTTCACTTAGTAATATGGCCATAGGTTATTTTCAGAACTTAAAATAGAAAATAATACATATAAAATATTCTGGTTCGACCATATAAATGGTTTCATGACCAGATCTGAAGGTAGAAATGGAAGAAGAGAGCATGTCATTTTTGAAGGTGATAAATTAACACCTCATGAACAACGTTCTCTTTAATAAAATAAAAGGAAGAGGGAAAGGGTGTGGGGTGATATAATATCCCATTATAATCATAAAATTAAATTATATTTATAATAATGGAATTAAAAAACAATTTGGATGAATATAAGTGGGGATAGATCAAGAAAATAACTTGAACTTGAAAGGAAATTAAAGGAGAAGAGGGAGAGAAATTACCTTTAGAATCCTCCTCTTGAGAACCTCCTTAAGGGCCTAATCTTGGTCTTTTGATGAGACCAGAAGCTCTTGGACGTGGGGGAGGGGCTAGGGAAGGTGTTTGGGCAGAGTTTAGAGGAGGCTTGGAGCTTGAGAGGTGTGAGGAAAAGAGGGAGTGAAGGGTGTCTTTTATAGTGGAGGGGAGAGGGGTTTCCTTAATATAAAATTCATTAGTTTATTATTTTCCCCTAAGACAAGGAATAGTGAGTCTTGGATGACCAAGAATAGTAAATAAGGAATGTGAGTTTGGGATTTGGGTAGAATCCAACCATTTTTCGATGTGTAGAATCCAAAAATACCAAAACTTTACCCCAACCATTTTTCGATGTGTAGAATCCAAAAATAAATTCCATTTTTGAAAAATAATTTTCTAAATATTATTAATTTAATATTTAATTAAAGTCATAATTTACTTAAAAAACAGTTTTTAATATTAAAACTGATTTATAGTGCTTTAAAAAATTATGTAGGGTCTTATAAAATTATATAAAAACTATTATACATTGATTAAATACATTTTAGGGAAATAAATATTTTTTTAAATTAATTAATTAATTATAATTAATTATTTATGACTTACAAAATACCAAAACGTTTACTAAGGTCAAATTGTCACTTTCTAAGATGTCTAAATTTTATTTTATTATTCATAGGTAATGTTACTCTTATATTGGATGATTTAATATTCATAAGGGTCATATTACTATTCATATGGGTAGGTTACTATTCATAAGGGTATGTCACTATTCACCAAAAATCATTTTTGTTTCATTAGACTCCAAAAATCATCTTGAACACAACCGTGTATGTCAGATTTTTAAAATTCCAAACATAGGAGTGACAAACTTATGTTTAAAGGTCACTTATCACTTAGTAGTTAATTATTTTGTGTTTTCATGTTATTTTATGACATAAATATAAGAAGTGAATTTTCCATTGAAAAACTTTGGGTCGTTACAAACACAAAATCTAAACCATTGAAATTACCATCAACAAATATAAACCATTACAATTGCCGACACCACTTTTAAACCAATGTAATTACCAACAACAATTATAAAAACAAAACCAAAATTACCAAAAAAAAAATATAAAGCATTGAAATAACCAACACCAAATATAAACCATTGTAATTGGAGACACCACTTTTAAATCACTGCAATTACCAACAAAAAATATAATAGAAAAACCATAATTACCAACAACAAATACAAATCATTGAAATAACCAACACCAAATATAAAACCATTGAAATTGCCAAAACCACTTTAAAACCACTGCAATTACCAATAACAATTATAAAAGAAAAACCAAAATTACCAAAAGAAAACATAAAAAATTGAAATAACCAACACCAAATATAAAACCATTTCAATTTACAACAATAATTTTAAACCACTTCAATTAACAACAACAAATATAACAGAAAAACCAAAATTACCAACAGAAAATATAAACCATTATAATAACCAACACTAAATATAAACCATTGCATTTTCTAACACTACTTTTAAATCACTGCAATTGCGAAGAGTAATTATAACATAAAAACACTAATTACCGATAAAAAAATAAACCATTGAAATAACAAAAACCAAATATAAAACCATTGTAATTGCCAACACTACTTTTAAACCACTAAAATTACCAACAAAAATTATAACAACAAATCCAAAATTACCAATAACAAATATAAAGCATTTAAATAACCAAAAAAAAAATATAAAACCATTGCAATTATAATAACAAAACCAAATAAATAAATATTAATACGAATAAAAACAAACTACCATTAAAGTGGGCAGTATAATTGTTTAAAAACCTAAGAACTATAAAATGTAGTGTCTAGTAAAAACTATTAAAGTGGGCTATATAAATGTTTGAAACCTTCCAAACCATTTAAATAGTACTCTGATGTGATATACATTGAACCCAATTGTTTAACTTGTTATCTTCATTCCGATTTCATTGTTTCCTCAAGAAAACTCCTGCTTCTATATGAGGTTTCATTCTAGATGCATTTAGGGTATGTTAGGAAAAAATGCACTATATATAGGCGCATGTCATCAACTTATTCTTATGATACGTTCTTGTTATACTCTTGATTCATTTCCAGTTTCTCAATGAGATAACAAACAATTATCCCGTATTCTAATGTTACATCCCCCTGTTGAGGAATTTATTCCACTATAAATAGAAGCACTATAGTAGTCTTGTCTAAGTATTCGGGGTTCTATTATTTGATGACTTCTTCAATACATGTTTTCTACAAGTGTTGTAGAAATTTTATTCAGTGATTTGGTGTATATGAAAATGCATTTGATGTCGAAGAGGATAGAGTTTACAATTTTTAAAGCATCTTACCAGTAAAAATAAATTTTAGTAGAAACCATTCAAGGTTTCATGGAGTTATAGTAGATAAAATGTTTTTTCTCAATATCAAACACAAGCAATTTCCAATGCAGATTGTCTGTGTTGATGGGGATGAAGACTTTTCCATTCAATTGCATTGCTTCTTTTATGGATTTCTCTACCAAACACTCTTTCAAAATTTTGTTTTTACCAGATATAATGATCTATAAAAATGAATAAATTTATACATAATATTAATTAATATATTTAAAATATCAAGAGCATAGAGAATATTACACTCACCATGGAAACACTTGTAATCATAGTTGATTTATCATTGACAATTACAGATGTTTTCCCTATTTCACACTTGTTTTTGATAATATGATCATATAAATCTATAAACTAATATCAATAAAAAAATAAAGGAGAATGTGAGACTAATTGAATATTAGTTTATAGTAATCTTTGTTAAATTAAACTCACCATGCTACTTGTCATGATTTTGGTGAAAATATGGAAAATGTCATCTAATCCAACTGAATACAAGATATTCTCATCTTCCCATACATATTTAATACATTATAATAATAGTAATGTATAAGAAAACATATAAAGTTTAGGGGAATTGAATTGAAATACTTTAAATAAAGGGTAGATATACCAGCCTGGTTCCATCTGGAGAATCTTTTGCAGCTGCTCATAGTCTTTTTTCTGCCGGCGTCTACTATGGATGACCCATTTAGGTATTCCTAGAAGCCCTGCAGTATCTTTTTTGGTTTTATTTTCATTGAAACACTACCTAACTCAATGGTGTTTTTCACATGACTTGGTTGTTCTACTGATAATTTTGTCCTGCTATTGTTCTTCTTCTTGTCCATCAGGTTTGATACTGAAAAGAGGAATCTAATTTATTCTATTTTCTAACTGTGGACTTCACATTTCTAATCATGGAATGTGTTTGGTGACTCTATATTTATATCTTTTTAGTTTGTCTGCTTTAATGTGCAAGTGTGGTTTGTTCAACATCTTCTTACAGTTGATCTACATGCTCCTCAATCCTAGTTTCTTTGGCTCTTAATTTTTTTCCTTCTTTTGTTTTTCTTTAGGGGGAGATGTGGGTTTTTCAGGAGGATCCTACTACATCCCAGCTTCAATTTTACACTCTGTACAAGTTTCATCCTTAAGATAATGAATCTTTTCGGCACTACCTTCTCTTCTTCTTTCCTCTATGCTGGCATTATCACTTACTAATAGCTTGAGTATTTTAATTTTTTCAACCTATTTTATAAAAATTGCTTCCATTTTATGTAGTTTTGTTTTTAGGGAAAAATTTTCTTTTTCAATAACTATTATTCTATCATAATTTGGTTCCTTCTTTTCCTGCTTTCTAATAGAAGCTTCTATAATCATTAGTGGCTCCTCAATTTCTGCAGCTTCTTTAATCGTTGGTGGATCCTCCTCAATTTCTGCTTTTTTAATCTATAATATTTTTATTTTTGGAATATTCTTGGTTTATAAAACCATTAAATTGATACTATAATTGGTACAATTACCTCTCTACCTGTAACTTGATGAATCTTAAATTTATTTAAAGCGGCATCAAAATCTGAGAGGCTCCACTTTGTGAATGGTGGATTGGATGCTTGTTCATTCCCTTTCACTATTCCACTTTTTTCATAGTGCCAATACTATAATAAAAAGAATCATATTAAGATTATATTATACATTTAATTGAAAAAATATTAATACTTACCAATAAAGTGAAAATTTCCCCTATAATATTTGCATGGTGCATGTGAAATTATTTAATTGATCTCATCAATTTTTGGTGGATTGCACGAAACCACCTTAGTGTTATCATGTCTCTTGCAGTATTCACATAATTGATAAAACCCCATATTAGGTAAGAACCTATAGTAGGGAAAAAATAGTCACACATGTGTATAAACATAGTAGTGCTTCTTTATCAAGATGACCAGGTTCTTCATCTCCCTTCTCTACTTCCAAAAGGGATGATTTTATTGCCTTATGTGTCAACAACTTCACACCAGTTTGAAATATCCTTACATATAATGATTCCTTCATTGGTTTGAATAAGTAGGAGTCCACCATTTCTATTTGACCTTCATTTATTGCAAAGATCTTTTGGATATCAGCTTCATATAAATGTCTTTCCCCTCCACCGAATCACAAAACACTTACTGATGGATTGTAGTTATCCAATACATACATAACAGAACTATAATATTTTTTACAACCCGATGTTGATATTTTATTGGATATGAACAATTAAAACATATTCCAAAAAAGATTAGTACACAAGTCATTTTATGACCTTTTTTTAGTTGATCTTTTATTTCTTGTAAAAGTCTTTATAAAGAGGTCAAATTGGACCTAAAATGCACACCTAAAAATTGAAAGTAAGACCTTTAATTGGAATAAAAAAATTACAACATGACTATAAAGAATAGAATAATTCCACATTAGATCCTGTAAAATTTCACTACACTATACAAATTAAGGAATTATTGGGGTTATCCACAAAATTACTGCATAGAAGGTAGAAAAAGTCTAAGTTCTAGTGGGAATTCTAGTGGAATTTCCTCTAGAAGTGATACTAGAAGTTCCACTAGAACTTCCTCTAGAAGTTCCACAATAAAAACAAATGTATATTTCTAAAACTAATATTATTGGTAAATATAATTCAAAGAAAAATGGATTTTAATTGTTATACATAATTGTTATAAAATTGATTTAATTTACCATTTGAAATTGAATAAACAATGTGTAGATGCCGAAAAATTCCGTAACTCCTAAAGGAAGTTTCGAAATGATGAAGCGAAGTCATATTCGGACCTAGAGGCTAGGTCCGGAGGGCCCGGAAGTGTTGCATGAAATTAAGGATGATTTGCGCGAAAAATTTTTGGCCGCACGAAAGGAGTCCGGGATTCGCGAAAGGACCCCAACTCCAGCGCGCAATTTTGCGTGCCTGCACCCGCGCGGGTCCCTTCTGCAAGCCGCCTTCCCTAGTACGAAAAATTTCACACGCCATCTAGATTCCCCGATGCTAGGAGCTTATAAATAGAAGGATACCCCTTCCATTTATGGGTTTCAGAATTTCAACCAGCTCTCTTGCGCGAAATAGGACTTCTGTGCGCGCAATATGACATTTAGATATTGACTCTTTTCGCGCAACCTAGCCCCGGGATGCACCTTTGCGCGCAATCACAATGGCTTAGATAAAATCCCAAACCCCTCAGGGTTCCTCTGTTGCGCGCAATCTCTCCCATTGCGCGCAAAACGTTCCAATTGCATGCAATCCCTTCGCGCAGTGCGACCTTTGCTTAGGGTTCGGCCGTTGACACTTGTGTGCAATTCACCTCCTTTGCGCATGATCCTTCTAGCTGCGCGCAATCCACCTGCCCCCATTACGCGCCATACCGATGTTTTGCACGCAAACCTTCCCTTTGCACGCAATCCCCAGGACCCCTCACCTTGACGCCCCCGGGTGCCTCCCTGCATAAACGCCCGATGTCCTCCATACCAGGCATGCATGTCATGCAATGTCTTCCCGTACGGCCTTCTAGGCTCGTACGAGGTAACCTCAAGGTCCCTTGGGCGGTGTTTCCCATTCCATTTCTTTTCCCCATGCTCCTTCGCATAGGCACGCTAACGGCTATTGATTCTTTTTATAGCCACGCTAACGTGGACCCCTCGATGGTTCGCCCTGCGACCCCCCTTCACCACGGCCTTGCCGATGCCTTCCCTCCCACAAGGGGTAGAGGGTGCCAGTCATGTAATCCCTAGGTGTGTGGCACGAACACACCTCGTCCGAGCTGCAGGACGTTAAACTTCCAAACACACCGTCCTCAACACATGACGTTAAACTGTGATCCGACCCCATGCCTCGCATGCAGGATCCCCCTGGCTCGGACATTCTTTACGCCGCTCGTCTCCACGGGAATGGAATCTTCCTCACATGAAATTATATCCTCCCTCTCAGAGTGGAGTTTATCCACGGGGAAGGGCTACCTCAGAGCGTAAGCCCCTAGTCTCTTCTGTGGAAGGTAGCACCCATGCACCTCTGTACTTCCCCACTGCCAAGGCCAGTGGAGGGCGTGATAGGGAACGAGGCATCTCCTTTTTTTGGTCCCAAATCCCTCTCCCTCTATGCTTTGTCGCACTTAGTTCCTCCATCCTAGAGTAAGTCCCGACAATAAGGGCCGCTCAACGCGTAATCCCATCTCCGCTTCTCACGGACGCACCCTTCACGATGTGATCGTCTGGTCCCTACTGCCTCTTGTTTCTCACACCAAGCATGAATCACGTGGGCTTAGAGTGAGCATCGACCATGACACCCTATATGGGCCATCTCAGAGCGTAAGCCCCATCCCGGCGAACTATGAGGACTTTGATCCGTGCTAAGGCATGGTACGTAGGAAGCCTCCATGAGGTTCAAGCCCACCACTCAGTCGTTCTAACCCCTTCACGCCGGTTCTCCAACATGGTCCGTCTCAGAGCATAAGACCCATATCCATCATTATGGGCCTCCTCAAAGTGTAATCCCCAAATCTCATCCCGCATGACGTTAAACTGTATGTCTGAACTACGGGGACTTTGATCCATGTCAAGGCATGGTACGTAGGAAGCCTCCACGAGGTTCAAGCCCCTTCGCTTCATCACCCATCCTGATTCTCACCTGGGCCGCCACATCCCAGTGGGATCATGCCACCTCATTCCACTCCCCAGTATCTGGGAAGCTGCCCACGTGCTGGCCCCAACATCGGAGTTCCCTTCAGGGGGTCCTTTTATCTGATCCACTCTCAGTGTTCTGATTAGTCCGATCTGTCCCTGCTAGACGTTAAACTCGCGGCATACCCCCTATTAAACATGGGAAGCTGAGGAAAACCTTAGATACATGCCTATGGCATGCCAATTCCCCGCGTTCGATGTGGGATGCCTCGGGCTTCCGCGCCCTCAAGAAGCCCTATAATAAGGGATAGAACACAGACATGCCAATTCCCCAGTGTCAAGACACGCCAACGACACTCCAGCGTGACCATTCTCCTCACCAAATGTTGCTGCCCTGACCAGACCCCTTGGAGCGTCTCTACGGAAGCAACATAATTAACTGGTGTCGATGAAGAAATGGAATCGGGAACTAGATTCACGAATACATCTTAAATCTACGAGGGAGACCCGGACTAGGTGACGAGCTCTGAGGAGGAATCCACGGAAGGAAGAACTGAAATTCCATCATCCCAGTTTCGATCAAGGAGAAGACGTCCCTGAACAAGGAATGGAGTCCACCCACCTTTGGAAAGAGGGAATCGGGGCCACAAGCCGCACGTCCTCCCCCACGCGATGGATGCGCACGCGCGCCCTGATGGAAAGCGTCGGAAACAGAAAATGGTGAACCCGACGTGAATCTATTATCCTCAATACGAAGACCGATAGCGTTGGGGCGTCATAAGATTATAATTTCACCAGGTCTGGGCACCCATCATCAGGACGTGAGACCCGCCAGGGGTTGGGGCAGTCAGGATGTTGAGCACTCCGTTCTGTGACGTCATCAAGGTGGGTCCCTCTTACCGACCACTGAAGACGGAATGGCACTGGACTATTGGTTGTCGATTCCTTTTCCTGTTAGTATTAATGGGTTCATCTACCTGCTTTCAAGAATCAGATCACTGCATCCAGAGCTCAATCTCCACCTGCCCACTGGCGCTGGGGCAGGGGCAGTACCGACATGGCCACTCCGTGCGGTCCCGCCTTTTCCACAGTTGCTCTGACCACCGCGACTTCCGGGCACTCACGCCCCCTCTCCCCATCAGAGATTATCCAACGAAGGGTGATCAATGACCTTTGACATAGTTATGAGGAGGAAGGGGTCATCCCCACCAGAGACATGGCCCGTTTGGACCTCAAGGAAGCTGTGACTCACCACCGATTCCACCCTCGAGGATCGCGCATGGAGTCGCTGTTCCCCACCCTGACGTTCAACCGTTTCGGGAGTTTATCCCCAGAACGCCTCAACACCTCCCTTCCCTACGCCGATGAGGTAGGGGATGTCTGGGTTTGTTCGATCGAAGACCCTCTTCAAGGGTTCATGGTAAGGGCCCCCGACAGGCCGCGTTGACACCGCCGCAGCAGGCAATCCATGTGCCCGCACCGTCGGCTCCAACCCATCTGACCCGGCGCTAGCGTCGAGCGCAAGCGGAAGAGGATGCCCACCCTGGGGCATCAATGTCAGCAACCACTGTGGCCCGAGACACTGCTAACTCTTTTCATCAAACCCCGACACACGTTGAGCAGGGGTAGTTACATGCCTGGCCCAGATCGAGGACCCGAACGCCCCACAGGCAAGTTGGGTCGACTCTCTTGATCGCCGACACAGGTAATGGCCACCGCGGACCAATTCACGGTAGTGCCATCCAGTGTGAAGGACTACTCCGTGCCACCGTTTTGGAAATCAAAAGGCTTCCCCGTGACAGCTACGCTTCGGGTGGGGCTCTTTCCAGCGCTCACTATACTGAGTACGGGGTCACTTCCCCTACTACTGGCCGTGAGTATGGGGTCATTGCATATCCAATCACTCACCCACATGGAGGTCCTCCCCATGTCCCTTTCGACATCTGCCCCGGTGCTCCTCATGCCCCGGCCTTCGATCCTCTCTGCCCCAACACTATTGCGGCCAGAGGACTCCATGACGGAAATCAGTCCTTCCCCGAAGAGCTAACCAGGGGCAGGAAGGCGGGAAGTCATTGCCGCAATGGAAATGCTAGGGAAGGCCAGATGGAAATCAGACCAGTCCATTTCATGGACTCTGAGGTGGAGTACAACTCGGCGATGGAGCCCTCCCCCCGGTCCTATGAGTCAAGGACAGGGATAGGGGCGCGACACGTCAGCCTCGTACTCCCTAAATGAGAGATCTGTATGATCCCCGCCTCCCTCCGAAGGTATATCCAAGAGGACGAGGACTTGGAATACCCCCAGAGATCAAAATTGCAGTTACTGTTGGATTCTCCAGAAGCACCTTCCAACTCGGTCAGAGAGGGTGGAGAACTTTTCGGGGGACCGACGGAAGAGTCGCGACATGGAACACCCTTGGAAAGTGCCGACACTGTGACAGGAGGCCTGTTCGCCGGCCCATCCTATCGTGATGTGGCATCCAGGAGACTGTAACCCTTAGAGGGTGACTTAGGATTCAGCGGCCAATCGGCCTGCTCGCCGTATTCACCGCCGGCCAGCCCACTGGCTCAGCGGCCTACCTCGGCACCGCTGCCAGTTCCCCAATTGCTCCCAGTCAATGAGTGGGGCCATCAGGGGATAAATCCCGAACCTGAGCCGTTGAGCTTCTGTACCGTCCTCGCAGCAGGCCACTTCCCCGATAAGTTTTGGCCGGTCGCAGGGTCGGATTTTGATATACCAGAATCGCTCACCCCGGGAGAGTTTGAATGTTTCCGCCAGACTCTCCGGGCGACTCACTCCCATCTTCACCATCATCAAGTGCCCTACCCCAAGAGCCAAGCACACCTCGAGGATATCAGCGAGCAATGTCTTCAGGTCTACCTGGCCATGCTCCCCACGGTTCGGTGCCCCGAGTCACTTGGCCACCACAGGGCCCTCCAACAATGATGCGTTCAGAGTTTTCAAGTACTCTGCAAGGTTATCGAGGAGGCTACCCCCCACGCACACATCCATGGATGGGGACAATATGCTGCCCTTCTCTTCAGTGTGATTAGTTGACAGCCCGACCCACCGAGCGGTTCTGAGGGTATACCCCCAAGGGCAGCAGCGGTTAACATGGACGACCTATAGGGAGAGGGGAACGGTTTGGAACTTCTCGACGGGGACTCATCCCCTGAGGACCAGCCACTACTAGACCCATCTGAGAGGATTACTTGCCAACAGAGAAACCTCCTAGGTCTCCCCGCACCCACTGAGGAATTAACACTGAGTCGGAATATCGGCAAGGGTAAAGAGCGTGTTGGGGCTGTCAAGCTCGCCGACCCATCTGCCTCAGTGCAGAAGGCAGAGGAAGATCCCGAGAAGGCCGTACTGTGCCAATAGCTTGCTGAGCAGAAGAGGCTGGTTGATGAGCTTCTGGATGAATGCATTGCGGAGTGGTGACCTGACTACGGTGATCCTAGGTCGGGACAGCAGGGGCAGGAACAAATACCCCTCGACGAGATTCTCCCAGGAAGCTGTGATCATGCCGTGTTTGCCGATAGAGGAGAGGTCGAAGATCATGGCAATAGGGTGCGATATGTTTCACCAAACCCTCCTAAGCGGAGTGATCACCCAAGAGACCCCACTCAGGTTCCTCCCGCTGTCCCAAGGGTCACTCCACTAGCCACCCCACTATCTACTGAGATTGACTACCAGATTAAAGAGCCAGGCAATGCGCTTGTGGTTAGGGATCCCCGTCAGGATATGAACCCGCTTCCACACGATCCAATGACAGCACTCATCACCCGCTTAGAGGCTTTGAAAACTTGGCAGGTGGCAATCCCACCGGACGACAAGCCATACCCAGCATGGGTGGATGATATTCCAGCACCTCCGGGATTTGGGAACCCCACTTTCTCCCCCTTTAATGGGACATGAGATCCACCACAGCACCTGGCCCACTTCAACTCAAGGTGTGGGCCTATGTTAGGGACTCTAGCACAGCAGGAGGCCTCCAAGCTCCGTTGCTTTGTTCAGACACTAGAAGGGCTAGTATTCGTTTGGTATAGCCAGCTCCCTGTTAGATCTGTGACTAGCTGGGAGGACCTTTACAGGAAATTCCTCTACCAGTTCAGTTCTACAACCTGGAAGACGAACATCACAGACCTATTCAGGTGCAAGCAAATGCCTGATGAACGAGTCGTGGACTTCGTCACCCGGTAGAAGGGGATCACATATTCTCTTGACATGCCGCTAACTCAGGAGAAATTACTGACAATGTGCGTAGGGAATGTCAAGGCAGAGCTGGTCCCTTCTTTGATCACTCATAATTACCCCAGAGGGTTCCGGAACTTCTCAGACAGGGCTCATCACCTCGAAGAAGCCCTGCAACAGGCCAGTCAGGCATGCCCGCTGCCTCCTGTAATCCCTTCAAGGAGAGATGCCAGAGCCGATCCCACTACTGTGGCCCATATAGAGGCCCCCAGGCGGCTAGAGTTGCTACCAATGAGGCCAGCTCTGCATCCCCATAGGGGTAAACCCCCACGGGCACAGCCTCCGGCCTAGCAGCGACCGCCTCAAAATCGGCAACCGCCTCCGCGTAACGCACCGCCACCGCTTAGGTGAGATAATCAGGTTCCACCTCCTCGGAATGATCCTCTGACCCCTCGTTAGGGACATCCTCCAATAGCAACCTTTCTGGGTATAAGAAATCGAACCTACTCATTTTATGAGGCCCAAGTCCCCGGTTACTTCCATAGTGCCTTAGAGCAGAGAATCGTATGGCTACCTGAGTGCCGAAAGCCAGAAGAGGCTCATATCACTGATCACCCCAACTACTGCCCTTATCACCAGACCCTGGGGCACACCATCCAGCGATGCTATGTGTTCAAGGACTGACTCCAAGAACAGATTGACAACAATATAGTTAGGTTGGGCCCAAGCTCGGCACAAGTGGCAGGTGTCTTTGTGAGATCAGATGGCAATAGTGGTGATGAGAATGAATGGAAGTAGGTTTCCGACTGTGGGTCCCAAAAGTATAGTGACTGGATGGCCCGCAAGATAGTCGCCCGCGCCCATGACATCATCCGTGCACGCCTGAATCAACCAGAGCCTTCATAAGCTGCGGTTTCTACTTCGACATTGTCGTCCCAGCCAGCCTCTTCCCAAAAGAGCAAGCGACAGTGGCTCAAGAAGAAAGAACGCGCCCTGCCAATGCTGTCTCCATCCCACACTCTTGGCGACTTCATGCCCCCAGAAATGAGGATCCCTCTGAGACTCTGCCCGGTAGTGGATGACTCCTCAAGAGAAAGTCAGGGGTATTCTTTGGTTAACATCGTAGAGTTGGTAAATCCCTTTTGACTCCCAACGATGAGGGATGCCAGGTGGACCTTCCCAATGTCCCCAGACGTTGCCAACGTTGGCGGATCCATGGCTACATGAATCGCCAGGGCACGATAGTTGGCACCTCCAGCCAGGCCGTACACACCACTGAGACTAGGTAGCAGGCCCAGTACGGAGCTCAACACACGCGACCCCTTCGTCCGGTGTCGACAAGTTCACCTCCTCCACCGTTTATGTTGCTGGATCAGGCAGAACCACCTCGGTCATACCACGACCATCTCTGCCCTGCTACCAGCTGACCCCAGCCTTCCGGTTTTAATCCGGCAGCCACTCTCCGGGCTTCGACTAGTGAACAGCGAGACGTGCCTATTACCAGTCAGCCACCGGTCTAGCCGGCAGGGCCTATCATGCCTCCAATCACAGAGCGGCCTCCTGTAAGTAGGGGCTCGCGTTTTTCCCAAAAGTATGATGTCCTAAAGCACCTGGCCGGTATTCCAGCAAGGATTTCTATCCTTGAGGCTCTTCTCCTATCGTATGAAATGCATGAGGTGCTCTCCGAGTCCCTAAGGAGCCCCCTCTAGTTTGAGATGGAGGTAATAGCTTCAGAAGCCTTCCACGCTGAGGTAATTGAGAACGCTGAATGCCAGGATGTTATCTCATTCTCCGGTGAAGATGAAGACCCTCTTATACAGGGGCACATTCACCCACTGTACATCACTGGACAATTCAACGGTGTGGAAGTATGCCGCTGTCGTGTTGACATGGGTTTTGGGATTACCCTAATCCCAACTCGGACACTGTAGAAGCTGGGTCTGTCTGAGGATGATTTAACTCCCTCCAACCTCAGGATCCAAGGGTACGATAGAACCGAGAAAACTCTAGTTGACAAGATTTGCTTGAAGACCCAGTTCGGTGGCATAATTTCCAACACTGAATTCATGGTTGTCTCTCAGGACACCGCCTACAACGTATTGATGGGAAGGCCATAGCTCCACCTTGATGTGGAGGTCCCCTCATCATATCAACAATGCCTCAAATACTCCATTAATGGTCGAGTAGGTGTGCTCCAAGGAGATGCGTCTCCTTTTGCCTCTTGTGAAGCCCGTTATCTGGATGTCGACTACTACAAGAGCATGGATAAGCAGGATCTGGCAGGTAAGGTTGAGCCCACCGCTATCACAAGTGATCCCTGGGTAGGTTTGGATGACGCTTACGTCTTCCCAATCCATCGGTTGGAGGCCACAACCCCCGACATGGGGCGGTGCTTTTTGGTTTCGGGTATAAGAGGAAGGTATGTTCCTAGGTCCAAGTGATGATAGAAAATCATCTCATACCCAACCAGGATCAGGTGATTCCCAAACCTCCTACCCCTGTACGGTATCAGGACGTCAGGCTGATGGAAACGTCGGTGCGTCATACATGTCTATTCCACCGGGCTGGAATTAACCGGCTCAAGCTGATGCACCACTACTGCTTTGATGTCATCAAGCGTGGCCCATTAGGCCGAAGACCAGATGTGATTGGATTGACTGCCTTCATCACTATGGTCTCAGTGGCGCATGAGTCTCCTGATATGATGACCATTGCCGTCCAAGTCGGCACCAACTTCCCATCAGGGTCTGGTAGCCCCGAAGCAACTCCCCCCGCGGATGATCCCTCCATAAGTAGAGAGGACATGGAAGATGCGCCCCCCCCCGCCTTTGAGGAGGGCGTCTCCACCAAGGTCGACGAGTTAGTGCAGGTGAACCTTGGTAGCAAGGCGGACCCAAGAACCACGTTGGTTAGTGCCGCCATGCACCCCCGAGGAGAAGCAACAGTACATAGAATTCCTCAGACAACACTGTGATGTGTTCCCTTGGAGTTACGACGAGATTCTAGGACTAGATCCTAAGGTATCCATCCACCGCCTTGGCCTTTCAGCAAACCATCGTGGGTTCAAGAAGCCTCCCAGAAAGATGCGCCCTTCTCATGGTGCAATGGTTGAGGCTGAATTTGACAAGCTTATCAAGGACAAATTCGTCAATGAAGTTTATTACCCCCAGTGGCTGGCCAATATTGTGCCAGTCAGGAAGAAAAATGGATAGATCAGGGTCTTTATCGACTTCCGCGATCTGAATTGCCACTGTTCGAAGGATGATTTTCCCCTTCCGGTGACAGAATTGTTGATTGATGCCACGGCCGGGTTCCAAGCCCTCTCCTTCATGGATGGTTATTCTGGGTACAACCAGATCCGGATGACCCCCTAGGATGAAGATTCCACTGCCTTCAGGGCCCCCCAAGGTATTTTCTGTTACCAGGTTATGCCCTTCGGCCTGAAGAATTCAGGTGCCACCTATCAACGGGCCATGCATCGTATATTCAAGCCAATTCTTGGGACACTAGTGGAATGCTACGTGGATGATCTGGTGGTCAAATATCTCCAGTTCCAGGACCATCTCAAGGACCTTGAGAAAGTGTTCGGCTTCCTCCGTTCCCACCACCTAAAGATGAACCCGTTGAAGTGTGCCTTTGGGGTCACCTCCGGAAAGTTTCTTGGATTTGTTGTCAGATACCAAGGCATCAAGATCGACCCAGAGAATATTAAGGCCATCAGCCAGATTCCTCCCCCGAGCAATATTCGGGAACTTAGAGGTCTCCAAGGCCACTTAGCCTACATACGCCGATTCATTGAGAATCTGGCCGGCAAGTGTAATCCCTTTTTCCGGCTCATGAAGAAAGGCACCACCTATGAATGGGATGAATAGTGTCAGACAACCTTTGATGAAATCAAGCAGTATCTGCTCCAACCTCCGGTATTGATGCCACCCGTCTCCGAGAAGCCACTGGTCCTTTACGTGACCACCCTGGAATGGTCCCTAGGCACACTTCTCGCCCAGAAGAACAATGAAGGAACAAAGAACAGCCTATACTACCTCAGCCGCATGCTCCTCGATATGGAAATTAGATATTCTCCCATCGAGAAGAGATGCCTGGCGCTCGTATTTTCCATATAGAAATTTCGGCACTACTTGCAGCACCACGAGGTACAACTGGTCTCTCGGGTAGACCCATTGAAATACATCCTGAACTGACCTATGTTGACTGGCCGACTAGCGCGGTGGGCAGTGATCCTCCAGAAGTTCAACATCGGGTTCGTACCTAAGAAGGATATCAAAGGACAGGCGTTGGAAGACTTTTTAGCTGCTCACCCAACCTCCGCGGATCAGCCACTGGATCTAGGTTTTCCTGATGAGGTAATCCTCTCAGTCGATCATGTCGTCCCAGGCTGGCAGATGCACTTTGACAGTGCCTCCCGGAGCCCCACCGGTAGAAGAATCAACAATCCTAGGCTCAACAGAGTGGGCCTGGGTATCATCTTCATCATTCCAAAGCAAGCTGTTCTGCCATATTTGTTCCTATTGTCAGAGGGCTGCACCAACAATGAGGCTGAATATCATACCCTCATCACTGGCCTTGAGCTGGCCCTCAAGATCGATGTTCCCCATCTGCATGTGAAAGGGGACTTTGAGCTGGTCATCAAGCAGGTCAATGGTGACTATGTTGTTAGAAAGCCAGAACTCATGGCATTTCTGGAGTGCACCCTCCTTCTAATGGCTCAGTTCCCATCTCGTCCAGAGGTCGTTCATATTCCCCGGTCGCAGAATAGTCGAGCAGATGCTTTGGCCAGCCTGGCCGCGTTGCTTGTGGAGACCGAATAGGATGACCTGATTATCCATGTAGCGCACAGGAGAGTCATTGCTCCCGTTACCCCAGAGGATGATTGTGGCCTACGGGTGAACCATCTTACCGCTGGTGCCCCTACGTCGGGGTCCCTGGGTACTTCAGATATGGTGATCGAAGTAGTTCCTGATTGGAGGATGCACTTGGTTGAATACCTCCAATGCAGTAATCTTCCGTCAGACCGGGCTGAGCATGAGTGAATCTGACGCCATGCGCTACAGTTTACCCTTCAAAGCGGTCCCAGCCTTGAGAAAATCCATTACAGACACAGATTTGATGGTGTTATCATCCATTTCCTTTAAGGAGTCGAGATCCATCAGGTCATGCAAGAGGTTCATGCTAGTTCTAGTGGTGCCCATCAGGCCGGGTCGAAGTTGTCTCACCAGATTCAGAGGCTCGGGTACTTCTGGCCCTCCATGATCTATGACTGCATGGAGTTTTCCAAGAGGTGTCATGTGTGCCAAGTTCATGCTAACTTTATTCATTGGCCATCGTATCCCCTCTACACTACCAAGTATTCTTGGCCCTTTGCAGTCTGGGGGTTGGATGTCGTAGGACCTTACCCACCAGCGACGACTCACCAATGTCGGTTCATTCTAACCGCTATGGATTTCTTTTCCAAGTGGGCAGAGGCAATTCCGCTCAAGGAATTCAAAGCCCGTTCTATCGCCGACTTCATGAGTTCCAACATCATATATAGATTTGGAGTACCTCATGCTATCCTCACGGATAACGGAACCAACTTCCAAGCAGCCGAGCTGAAGAAATTGTACGCCAAGTACAACATTCTCTCTAACCACACCTACCGCTATCATGCATAGGAAAATGGATAGATCGAGGCATTTAACAAAACACTCTCTAAAATTCTGAAAAAAATGGTTGGTTAGAACAATAAAAGTTGGCCGGACAAGCTCCCCAATGCCCTCTGGGCTTATCGGATGACGACTCGTAATTCCACCCAAGTGACCCCGTATTCCCTGGTGTATGGAGCTGAGGCCGTCCTGCCCGTCGAGATTTAGTTTCCCTCATTGAGCACGACGGTCTATGACTAGCAAGATCCGGATAGAGTTGCTGAAATCCGCCTGGCTGAGTTGGAAGTGCTGAACGAAAATAGGATTTGCGCTTTGCAGAACCTGGAAAGGCATCAGAGTAGGATGGCTCGAGCTTTCAAAAAGAAGGTTTGCCTCCGCTCTTTCCTGCAAGGTGACCTAGTACTGACCGTCAGGGTTCCAATGATTCCCAGCAGGAAACCACCCAATTTGGAGCCCAAATGGGAGGGTCCTTTCATCGTCCATAAGTTCTATCCCAATGGTGCATACTCCCTGGTGACTATGGATGGCGAGTGTGTCACTCCTCCCACCAACACCAAGTTCCTCAAGCAGTATTTTTCCCGACCCTACGAGATCCCCCATGACCTTAAACTGGATAATGGTCCCGCATGACCCTAAACTTCACCCGGTACTGCATGAACCTAAACCGCATTTGGTCTAGCACGACTTTAAACTGCACTTGGCCCTACATCTGGCCCCCTTTGGTCCGAGTTCTAAGACCTTAAACTAAGATCCTTGTGGTCCAGCATGACCTTAATCTGCATGCTCGTCCTCACTTCAAGACGTTAAACTGCAATCTGGTTAGGTCTTCCTGACCGAGGCCCAGCCTCAGGCCCCTTGGCCTTCTTGGACCCCTTAGCCTCAGTCCTTACCCAGAGTATGCGGTGTGGTGTAGGATTATGTCCTCATTCACGATGGGTTACCCTCAGTGCCGTACACATTCCTGGATGAAATGCCTCTCATCGTCCTACATGATGTTAAACTGTGCTTCTAGAACTATGTGCAGCTTGATTCCCATCCTTATGGGATGTGTAGGACCACCTGAACGTCTAGGTTTCAGGTTCAGCCCCATCTCTTAGGAGATCCCACGATCTCCCGGTCACCTCGGTCTTTTGTCCTGTCCCTCCCCCCGGGGGGATATATAGGTGTGGTACAGGGTTTTTGGCATCATGCCCCCTTCTCCCGGGAATCTTCCATCTTTTGGCCGCTCTCAAACTGAGCCCTTCGACCCTTTCCAATGTGTTCAGAGTACTCTGGTCTAGGACCTGGAGTGTTAGATTCAACTTAGGAAAGTTCTATCCACTTTCTAAGCTTCGTTCTCCCCTTTATTCGGGACCTCGTTATCTTTCACACCCAGAGGGACCCCCAAGAACAGCTTGGACACAACACCTAAGGGCTCTCCTACCGTCACGGGACAACGCCCCCGAGGGTTTCAGACAAAACATTGATACAAATCCTGTGTTGCGAACATGGTCAGCGATCGATGCTCATTTGTTTGTCCCCATTTTAGGCTAACACGACAAGATGTTGTGTTGTGAACATGGTCAGTAGTGATCCTCAGTCGTCACACCGACTCCTTCAGGCCCTGAATGTTGGTTTCATGATTCACATTATGTTCCACCCCATCATGTCAAGGTGGAATCTCGACACTCCTTGCACTAACTCTCAGTGCACCTCGACACGTCAGGCGGACAAAGCTGCGTGATGACATCTCTCGGGGATCCCACGATCTGAGAGCTAAGAGTATATGCTTGGGTTTTCTCTAAAGACCATGCACAACTTGACCCTCATCCCCATGGGAAACAAGAGTCACCCAGACATTGTGTTTCAGGCCCATCTTAGCTAGAAGCTAGTGTCTCCTGCCCCACGATTGTTGGACCCTCGTCGGTTCCTTGGCCCGAGGCTCCTCTCCCGAAATCGTGTGTGGTGACGGTATGAGGATATGTCCTCATCTACATCGGGTACGCCTTATCGCATCGTCTGTATTCCCCCAGGTCCAAGCCATATGACCTTAAACTGTACTGGTTGGTCCTACCACACGACCATAAACTGTGATGATATCATCCTGGCCGCACGACGAAAGACGACACTGCATTATGGTAACCTCCCCATAGGGGACATCACGTTGGGTATTGGTCGATTACCATACCATTTTTCAACGCCTGTATATGGCATGATTATTGTGGCGATGCTAGGAATTTCTACCCTAGGCCGGCCATTCCACAAAAGAAAAACCATTCACCTTCAAGGAAAAACAAGACATATCAAATGCTGCTTCTTTTGGTGAGAGGGCTAGAACTGCACACCTCTTTCATCCTTTACACATGTACCATGTCATGTCATTCCACCCTTCAAGAACTACGTGCAGCTTGATCCCCATTCTCATGGGGTACGTAGGAACGCCCAGACCTCTCATCTAAGGGTCCAACTTGGGGTCCGATAATTCATCGTGTCTATCCTGCTTTTGGGGGTTTGACCACGGGACTGCGTGGCATGGTAAGAAGGACCTTTTCCTCATTCACGTCGGGTTTGAAATAGCCATACCGTGTACGACTTTTTATAAGAATTAGCCCGCCTGTTTCCCATCATGCACGACGTTGAAAGGCTCCCCCAAGAACTACGCATGGATTGATTCTCATCCTTATGAGATACGTAGGAGCACTTGGGCACTTCCCCACAGGCCCAACCTAACTTTCGTGTTCGGTCCCTTGACCTAAACACTTCTCCAAGGAGCACATGGTAAGCAAGACCTTGTCCACACTCACGTCAGGTTTCGCAACCGCTTTACCATGTGTCTCCTACTTCCCTTACTCTTTGGTCTGAGATGTAATAACTTAAACTAAGATCCTTTCTAGAAATACGTGTGTCTTGATTCTCATCCTTATGAGGTATGTAGGAACTCCCAAACATTTCATCTTGGGTCCATCCCCAGGGACAACCAAATCCCGTCCCTCCTCACTATCAGCCCCTTGGCCTGAATTTTTGGGGAGTCGTGTAACTGCATCATCTGCCCCGAATAAGTCCGGGATGCCCCATAGTAATGTTGGGAAGTGACAGTTCTCTCACCAGATAGGTCCTATCTAGATATTGGGATGATCTATGACTAGATTAATATGTCTTCCTAATGCGCCTTTACCACGGTGGCACAATCTTGGGAGTGTTGGATTCTGTTCGAACAAACCACCACTCCACTTTCCACGCTTTGCATGCCCCTTTATTCGGATCTTCATCATATTTCATGTTTGATGGTACCCCCTAACAGTACGGATTCTTGACCTGTGGTCCGCCTGCTGTAGCAATATGGATGATAGACCTTTGGTCCGCCTATTGAAACAATATGGATGATTTATCTACTGTCCGCCTGCTATCCTGGGCCAACATTCCGGAAGACTGGTCATGTTTGATGGGACCCCCTAACAGTATGGATACTCAACCTGTGGTCCGCCTACTGTAACAATATGGATGATAGACCTTTGGTCCGCCTATTATAACAATATGAATGATTGACATACGGTCCGCCTGATGTCCTGGGCCAACGTTCTAGAAGACTGATCGACGATATTTGAGTTAGGCCCCGTGTTACGAACATGGTCAGCGGTCAGCCCTCATTTGTTGTCCCCATTTCAGGCCAACACGATATGGATGCTGTGTTTCCGCCACTGTTAATAGTTATCCTCCATCATCGCGCCCACCCATTGTGTTCCAAATTTGGGTAACATGATTCACCTTTTTCATCTCCCTATGTTCGAATTGATTTCAATGCCCCCGAAATTTCCCCACTCGTGTGTTAGGGCACATTGAGGAGACGATATATCGATTGGTCTGAGGTCCCCTCCCTTTGGCTGGACCTCCCTCTCCTCCTCAGAAATCCGGGTCCGATTTCGGATGCTTAAATCTTGGTTGACACCCCACAGTTAGAAGAAATTATAACACGAGAATCCTTTATTTCTCACATTGATTGTGACCCACATGAGATTAGTGGTGAGTTGTTATTCATTTCAATATTATGGTTGAGCATATTAAACCAAGGGTATAGATAAATAGATTGTTCCATACATTGGATTGAAATATTGAGCAGTGAAATAAAAAAGTTCATGAGATGGAAAAAATAGAGCCCTTAAGGATCAGCGTGCTGGATTGATCTTTCCAACACTGCTACCCTTTGGTTGGTAGCCTCCAGGACTACTTCTCTCTCCCTGAAGACTCTCTCTTCATCAGCAACTGCAGAGCGCAGTTCACCAATCCTAGCTTGTGCCTGCACCCGTTCGGTTTGAAGTACAGTCATCTAGTGACTCGCCTCCATAAATTGTTCTTGGGAGTCAGCCAGATGGGTCGTCAGTTGCTCCACGATCTCAGAGCACGTTGCAATGAAGACCTCCTTCTCTGTCGCCTGCCCTTCAAGGCACCAGACTTCCTGATCTACCCTCAGAAATGCTTGGGTGCTCACCGATCTTTCCCGACACTGGGTAACGGCAGTGCGCCGGATACTCTCACATATCTTCTCAGCCATGTAATCATGGACCGTCCGATGAAGGCATTGAGCATCGTCCCCTCTATCACACAGAAAATGCAGCTAGGTATGGAGTGATCCCATCCACCTCAGGGAATCCGCCTGAGGTTGCCTGAGAAAGTGCTGGATACACTTACACCCTTTGCGCCGTGTCATCCGTCTCTCCTTGGCCGCTTCCGTGTCTGAATCATCTATCTCCTTGGGATCAGCGGGCCAGTATGTAGGAAAGGAAGCCAGTAGGTCGGCAGCAGGGTCTTCCTCAGGGATGTATTCATGAGGAATAGTATCCTCGATGTCCAGGCGACCTTCCTCTCTCACCCCGACAGCGGCGGTGCCTCCGTTAGCTCCCGGCCTTTCTCCAATGACAGTGTCGCTTATGTCCGTCGCCCCCTGCTCACTAATTGCCAGGGCTGACTTGGTTTGGGCAATATCTTCTGGAGGAGGTGGTTAGTCCGCCGTTGGTCCTCTCACGGAAGGCCCGAGCTCAGCAGCCCAACGAGCCTCCAATGCCGAGATCACTATACAAGGAGCATCCTGATTAGTTGGGTTTTCCAATAGTAATTACCAGTGGCGAAACAGGGGACTCACAGGAACCCAGAGCATCAGCCTCCAGTGTGCTGGCCGCTATAGGAGCTGTCGTGGCAGGATACCCCTCTGCGCTTGTTAGTTCGATAATGGGCATCGGAGCCCCATACGGTCCCACCAGCACCTCTCCTCCTTTCTCTATTGGGGAATCCTGATCAGTGCCTATGTGCTCCTAAGGGAGGTAGGAAAATGAGTTAGAAATTGCAGAAGAGAATGCGAAAGGAAGGAGGGTGAATAAGGATAGAGACAGACCTCGAGCAGCTCAGTTATCTCCATGTCAGAGCTGACAATCTCACCACTCTCCTGCAAGATCCCTTGGTAGGCTGCCCCTGTGACCCTTCACCTTCAGTTTATCCTTCTCCTTCACCTTCTACTTCATCTTCTCCTTTGCCTTCATCTTCTCTTGTTTCCTCCTCTGCCTCCGACTCATCATCACTGTCGCCTTCTCCCGGCGACATCTCTTCCGGATCATGCTCTTGGCCGTGCATCACTTTCACCATGAAAGGTGGCTCCGTGCTCCGACCCTGCTAGCGCGTGTATGTGTCCATGGCCATTAGATATGCATGCCGCCGATGAAAATTTACCCGGTCGGTAACTCGAATGAGCCCGACCTCTGGAAGCTGGATCCCATCCTGCATTATCTTCTGCAAGATGGCTTCAACTCTCATTGATTACCGCAGGGTCATCCAGGCCAACCACAATGCCAGGAAGATTGCGTAATGGGAAGGTTCGAGCAGGTATCTTATCTGCTTCCCAGGAAGCTCTCTGGACGCCTCGTGTGACCCCTCTCTGGGAAAGAGGTCGTAATGACACCATGCGATGTCCCCGCTGCTGAGGTCCCGGCCTGCGCATGCCTCACTGCCCGGTGCACCCCTGGTTCCCCCCTCCTAGTAGCACCTTGTCTGCTCCCTCGTCTCCCAGTTTCCACGCGGGTAGTCTCGAGATTCTGAACTCGCTTGTGTAAAAGTCCCTCAGGGTACGTGATGGTCTAGTGTTTGGCATACTCAGTTGATAAGCCAACATCGACCCCAGTAGGAGGAAGGGTAATGACGTAACCAGATCCATAGGTGGTGAACATTAACCACATTTGGAGAAGGACGCAAGGGATTCTTCTCCTCCCAGATATCCATGAATACCTTCTTTGACATTCTCTAGAGGCACTCGAACTTCCTGGCGAATTGGGATGGCACGTAAGGATCATAGATGATCTTCCCATCAATCTGAGCTACAAGCACCCCACCTCGGATGCTCTGGAAGTATTCTTGATGCTCCAGCGAGCCTTTCCCATTGCCCACCATCTGGCCGACCGAGGTGGGGAACGTGCTGATGTTGAAATTGGCGTGGTTACTGATTCGGATCCTTACACCCTCCTCGTTGAGCGTCATCGGTGAAACCCTGGCAATATTCAGGAGAGAGGGCCGCAGGCTGTTGCCCGTAGGACGAACAACTTTTGGGAAGGTGTACCTGGCAAGATGAGCTGCCACCCAGTCGTGAAAGATCTAGAAGGGGCCAAATACCCTCCGAGGTGACCCCCCTCTGGAGATGCGTCCTAGAATGACATAGAACCTAGCCAGCACGGGGACCCCCAGATTGAACCTTTTGTTGGAAGCCATGGTACCCGCCATCACTAGAGTTGCTGGACGGGTGCCCATCCTCGCGTCCCACACCGGCAGGAGCCACCCGCTCAGGAAGGTGGCAAGGAACCCGACATATCAAACATTTGTTTCCTGAGCATCAATGACGTGGTAGCCCCACGATTGGTATTGCCCCACCTCCAGGGTCCTCCAGTACGATCCATTCTTTCTCCTCTAAGCCGTGGTTGGGCACCGTTTTCCCCATACCGGCACCTTAACCGTCAGGTCATTCTCCAGGAACTGGCTGAACTAGTCCTTGTAGGCGATTCCATTCAAGAAATCCTTGACCTGTAACCTCTCCTTGGCCAGATCCAGCAGGTGCCAAGTCAGCATGGGGGTCCGTGACCTGTCTTCCCAGGTGTTCATTGGAGGAATGGACTCATCGTATTGGTAGCCCTCCAGTGGGATACCTCCGATGCGGTGAACATCCCAGAGGATGATGCCAACTTCCCCATGGTGAATATGGAATGTGTTGGTATCAGGGGACCACCGGGTGAACAGCTCCGGCCCGAGTTCAGGTTGACAGTGGAAGTGGAACTGCGAAGTTCACACCGCCTCGAACAAACCAATGTGCCACAGCTCGGCCCCGAATTGGTCACACGTATGGCGAACCCAGTACGCCTAGGACCACTAACTAGTGAAGTTACCTCCGGACCGTAAGTCCCAATCTTGTAACCAGCCCTTAGTATCATCCGTGATTCTCTCACGGAATGTTCTCACATAGAGGGTTGGGGAGCTCTCTGCAACAGGATCACCCCCATCAATGGTTCTGGTCCTCAGGTTCAAGACATACACATCCATGTGTCTAGTCTCTCTGGAAGGATGACCATTGTTGGTGATGTTGTAATGGGGAACGTTGTCCTCCCGGGTCACCCATGACCGCGGTGTGTCCACATTAATGCCCGGCAGTGGAACCTCCTCCAGAATTCCGAAGTTCCAAAACGGGAGGTTGTTGGACAGAGGAAACTCTTTCTGGGAAGGATTCAGTAGGTTGAACAAGGTAAGGTTGTCGAAAACAACTGCCTTGGTGCCATAAACCTCTTCATTTTCCTCCATTTCAGCTCTATGAGCAGCGGCTTCCCCCTCATCGACTTGGTTCACGGCCATCTTGAGTTCTTTGGGAGTTGTGCGAGATTCGGACAAGTTGCGTGAAATCGGAAAGAGTTACACGAAATCTGGACTTGCGGCGCACAATCCAGGAGTTGGGCATGAAATTTACAGCAGTTGGCGCAGAATACCCCGAGTTTGCATAGAAATACGCCCGAAACTCGGAAGGAATTACGCATTGCCAAAGCGTTTTTTACACACAGCTGTAGAAGAAATTTCTCGCGTGAGAGCATTGAGCCTATCGCACGGAAAATCTTGAGTACGTAACATGGGACTCGGGGACCCTTTTTATAGGCAAGGCCAGGCTTCCACGCCGTGTGCAAAGCGAATTCTGCACCGAACCATAGTTTTGCGTGCCCCATTGACTTTTGCACACAAAGTGCCCATGAAATCCCCCACTTCGGCATTTCGGCATTTCCCTCAGAATCCGATCGTTGTGACCTCTCGCCGATCCAATTCTGAGGGGGGGCATTTGTAGATGCCGAAAAAGTCCATAACTCCTAAAGGAAGTTTCGAAATGACGAAGTGAAGTCATATTCGGACCCGGAGGCCCGGTTCGGAGGGCCTGGAAGTGTTGCGCGAAATTAAGGATGATTTGTGCAAAAAAATGTTGGCCGCACGAAAGGAGTCCGGGATTCACGAAAGGACCCCGACTCCGACGCACAATTTTGTGCGCCCGCACCTACACGGGTCCCTTTTGCGCACCGCCTTCCCTGGTGCTCAAAATTTCATGCGCCATCTAGATTTCGCAACACCAGGAGCTTATAAATAGAAGGAGACCCCATCCATTTCTGGGTTGCGGAATTTCAACCGGCTCTGGTGCGCGAAATAGGACTTCTGCATGCGCAATATGACATTCAGGTATTGAATCTTTTCGCACAACCTAGCCCCAGGATCCACCTTTGCGCGCAATCCCACTGGCTTAGATAAAATCCCAAACCCCTCAGGGTTCCTCTATTGCGCACAATCTCTCCCATTGCGCGTAAAACGTTCCAATTGCACGCAATCCCTTCGCGCAGTGCGGCCTTTGCTTAGGGTTTGGTCGTTTCCACTTGCGCACAATTCACCTCCTTTGCACACGATCCACCTAGCCGCGTGCAATACACCTGCCCCCATTACGTTCCATCCTAGTGTTTTGCGCGCAAATCTTCCCTTTGCATGCAATCCCTAGGACCCCTCACCTTGACGCCCCCGGGCGCCTCCCTGCATAGACGCCCGATGTCCTCCATGCCGGGCATGTATGTCATGCATTGTTTTCCCATAAGGCCTTCTAGGCTCGTATGAGGTAACCTCAAGGTCCCTTGGGTGGTGTTTCCCGTTGCGTTGCTTTGCCTCATGCTCCTTCACATAGGCACGCTAACGACTATTGATTCTTTACATAGTCACACTAACATGGACCCCTCGATGGTTCGCCCTACGACCCCCCATCACCACGGCCTTGCCGATGCCTTCCCTCCCACAAGGGGTAGAGGGTGCTGGTCATGTAATCCCTAGGGGTGTGGCGTGAACCCACCTCATCTGAGCTGGAGGACGTTAAACTGCCAAGCAACCCGTCCTCAACACATGATGTTAAACTGTGATCCAACCCCGTGCCTTGCACGCAGGGTCCCCCTGGCTCGGACATTCTTTACGCCACTCATCTCCACGGGAATGGAATCTTCCTCACATGGAATGATATCCTCCCTCTCGTAGTGGTGTTTGTCCACTTGGGAAGGGATGCCTCAGAGCTTACGCCCCTAGGCTCTCCTACGAAAGGTAACACCCATGCACCTCCGTACTTCCCCACTACCAAGGCCAGTGGAGGGAATGATAGGGAATGAGGCATCTCCTTTGTTCGGTCCCAAATCCCTCTCCCTCTATGCTTTGTCACACTTCGGGCCTCCGTCCTAGAGTAAGTCCCGACACTAAGGGCCACTCAACATGTAAGCCCCTCTCTGCTTCTCACGGACACACCCTTCGCGACGTGATCGTCTGGTCCCTGCTGCCTCTTGTTTCTCACACCGAGCATGAGTCACGTGGGATAAGAGTGAGCATCGACCATGACACCCTCTATGGGCCGTCTCAGAGCGTAAGCTCCATCTTGGTGAACTACAAGGTCTTTGATCCATGCTAAGGCACGGTACGTAGGAAGCCTCCATGAGGTTCAATCCCACCACTCAGTCGTTCCGACCCCTTCATGTCGGTTCTCCAACATGGGCCATCTTAGAGAGTAAGCCCCATATCCATCATTATGGGCCACCTCAGAGTGTAAGCCCTAAATCTCATCCTGCATGACATTAAACTATATGCCCGAACTACGGGGACTTTGATCTATGTCAAGGCATAGTACGTAGGAAGCCTCCATGAGGTTCAAGCCCCTTCGCTTCATCACCCATCCTGATTCTTACCCGGGCCGCCACACCCCGGTGGGATCATGCCACCTCATTCCACTCCCCAGTATCCTGGAAGCCGCCCACGTTCTGGCCCCAACATTAGAGTTCCCTTCAGGGGGTACTTTTATCTGATCCACTCTCAATGTTCGATCAGTCTGATCCATCCCCGCTGGATGTTAAACTCACGGCATACCCCGTGTTAAACATGGTAAGCTGAGGAAAACCTCAGATACATGCCTATGGCATGCCAATTACCCAAATTATATGTGAGATGCCTCAGTCTTCCGCGCCCTCGAGAAGCCCTATAATAAGGGACATAAGACAAACATGCCAATTCCCCAGTGTCAAGACACGCCAACGACACTCCAGCGTGACCATTCTCCTCACCAAAGGCTGTTACACCGACCAGACCCCTTGGAGCATCTCGACAGAAGTAGCGTAATTAACTGGTGTCCATGAAGATATGACACTGGGAACGAGATTCACGAATACATCTTAAATCTATGAGGGAGACCCGGACTAGGTGACGAGCTCCGAGGAGGAATCCACGGAAGGAAGAACCAACATCCCATCATCCCAGTTTTAATCAAGGAGTAGACGTCCCTAAATAAGGAACATAGGTCGCCCGCCTTTGAAAAGCGGGAATGCGAGGCCACAAGCCGCGCTTCCTCCCCTGCGTGACGGATGCGCGCGCGCGCCCCGACAGAAAGCGTCGAAAACACAATGTTAAATTGAATTAATTTTTCACTACCCATTGGAAGTTCGAGTGGGACTTCCAGTGGAAGTTCTAGTGGGACTTCCAATGGAAATTCTAGAGGAAGTTCCACCAGAAGTCCCAATGGAATTCTCAGTGGTAGTTCCAGTGGCAGTTCCACTGGGAGTTCTAGTGGAACTGCCACTGGAGCTTCCACACTACAACAAAAATGCATATTTCTAAAACTAATACTATTGGTAAATATAATTAAAAAAATAATCATTATAATTGTTACATATATTTATTATAAAAATGATTGAATTTATCATTTGACAAATTCTAAGCACTTTTATTTTGAATTAATTTTCTAAAACCCCAATTGAATTTCCAGTGGAACTGCCACTCGAACATCCACACTACAACAAAAATGTATATTTATAAAACTGATATTATTGTTAAATATAATTAAAATAAATACTCATCATAATTGTTACACATATGTATTATAAAATTTTTTTAATTTATAATTTTAAAAAGTATAATAAATTTTATATTGAATTAATTTTACAAAACCCAAATGAAGTTCCGGTGGTAGTTCCACTGGAAGTTCCAGTGGAACTCCCACCGGAACTTCCACACTATAACAAAAATGTATATGTCTAAAACTGATATTATTGTTAAATATAATTAAAATAAATACTCATTGAAATTTTTGAACATATTTATTATAAAAATGAATGAATTTAGTATTTGGAAAATTATAAGTACTTTTATATTGATTTAATTTTCCAAAACCCAATGGAAGTTTCAGTAGGAGTTCTATTGGGAGATCTAGTGGAATTGCCACTGGAACTTCCACACTACAACAAAAATGTATATTTCTAAAACTAATATTGTTGTTAAATAAAATTAAAATAAATACTCATTGCAATTATTACACATATTTATTGTAAAAATGATTGAATTTATAATTTGGAAAAGTATAAGAACTTTTATATTGATTTAATTTTCCAAAACCCAATGGAAGTTCCAGTGGGAGTTCCACTGGGATTTCCACTAGGAGTTACAATTGAAGTTCCACCAGAAGTTCCACTAGAACTTGGAACTCCCATTGGAACTTACACAAGAAAAAATGATTTAATTTAGTATTTCAAATTTTATAAACAATTTTAAATTGAATTAATCTTCCACCTAGTGGAAGTTTCAATGGAAGTGCCATTAAAACTTATGGTGGAAGTTCCATTGAAACTTCCACTAGAAGTTTCAGCAGAACTTCTGCACTATAGGTTTTGAAGATTCAATTATATTGGAAGTTCTAGTGGAACTTTGAATAAAAATTACATTGGGAAATAACGCTTCGATTGAAAAACAAAGTAGAAGCCACTAGAAGTGCCACTGTAGGTTCCAATGGAAGTTCCACGAATTTCCACTGGAACATCCATTCTAGTGGAATTTTTAATTGTAGTTCCAATGTATCTTACATGAATATCCATTAGAAATTGGAGGTGTCAGTGCATGTTAAAGTGGAACCTATAGTTGAAACCTCCAGGGAAAGTTTCATTGGAATCTACAGTGAGAAAAAAATACACCAATAGAAATGGAATTCGAAATTGATAGATAGAGAACATTTACAGAAAACTGATCATAAAAAAAGTTGTAAATAAGAAATCATAACAATAGAAATGGAATACAGATATTTGAGTACATATTTAGGAAAAAATAACTAAGTTATGCCACCTTTGTTAGACATTGTTACTATTTTGTAAAAAAACAACTATCGAAGATTGATATAAAACCCCACTAGACTCAAGCAGTTCTCATAGAAAAAAATCCATGCCTTTATATTGGATGAAACTTGTGAACAACATGATAATTCCTTTCATTGGAGTCTTCCCCACTGTTGTACTTGTTGAATTCCCCGTAGTTTTTCCCAAAGTAGCTCAATTTATTGTTGTCACCGTAGAGCAAGATTTAAAGGTTTTGTCATAGTCACCGAAACCAATATGAAGTTGATTCATCTCACAAATCGTGAGGGAAAATCCATCTCCAAATTTGAATCGAAGGAATGTTGTGAATAGATGATCCAATGGATGGAAATACAATAGGACACGTGTTCTCATCCGATAGGTGTACTAGATATTCCAGTTAAAATTTTAACCAGAGACGATTCTTATCTGCTTTGAAAGGGTTTGAGGTAAATTCCTACCCTTTATCATGGTATATATAATATTAATGATAATAGTATTATTATTATAAAAAGAAATGTGACTATGTGCAGTGTGTGTGGCATGATGGAAGGGGAGTGTGGGAAGGCCACATGATCTCCTTACCTTCCTTGTATATATCTGAATTATTTCAATAATAATAATATAATAATAAAAGTATTATTATTATTATTATGGAATCTGATTCATGTTGTAAATTATTAGTGCGACATCAGATTAACTATACGTTTGCACTGTTTACGATGACATATCAGTGGTTTGATGTTTTTGTTTGTTGGACCCACGACGAACCTCATGCGTTCATTGGGATTTTTTCAGACATAGATGCGACTTCCATAGATCGACCCTTTAACAGCATGGAAAATAGGGTTTAAAAGTACTAAGAAAACACTGTTGTCATAAGCACCATTAAAAGGGGACTCCTTTATCAGCGTTAAAAAAACCCTGATAAAGGGGGACCTTTATCAATGCTAGAAATAGCACTGATAAAGGCCCTACTGATGTAGTGTGTTGTATGAATTACAACACATTGTATCAATAACTAGTATATGGAAAATTCATAATTTAATTGAAATAAAAACTACATCACAAATATATAAAAAACACCATATTATAGAAATTTCAAATAATGTTTTGTACAATTACATTAGCAACCACTATTACAAAAATTCAAAAACATAATTGTATTTTTGTCTTTGACACTCGACCAACTCTAAAAAAAGCACGATCATGGAATCAATTGCTGAACAAACCACCCCAACTTGAGAAAAATAATCCACCTGTATAAGAAAATAGTTCTTATGTTAGTAATACTACAAAGAAATAAATTAAACATAATATGAAATAATACATGAATAAAAAGTTAATTTTAAATAAAAGGACAAACTTAGAGTCATACTGGTCACACCGTGCGTCTGATTAAGGTGGGGTTGATTCCTAAACACCACAAATGACTTATGGATCATTATTCTAAAGTATCGAAATAATATGAATATGTTTTTTTGGTTATAATTATGTCAATTTTTATTCTTATAAAAATTTTATTTTAAACTGAAAACACGCACTTTGAGTAATATTGGTCACATGTGTCGATTTGATGTGATACTGATTATTACATATAAAAAATGACTCATAAATAGTTTCCCTAAAGTATCAAGATAATCCAAGCATTTTTTCTTGGTTTTCAGTGAGTGACACATGTTTTGAACTAAAATTTCAATTTTAAACTGATAATGGACACTAAGTCATATAGGGCACACCGTGTATCAGATTGAGGTGCGAATAATTCCTAAACATCAAAAACAGTTTATGAATCATTTTCCTAAAATATCAAAACAATACGAATGGGTTTTCTTGGTTTTTAGTATTTCACTTATCTTTTTTAATAAAACATAAATTTTAAATAAAAAGAAATACTTTAAGTTATACTAGACACATCATGAGTTAGTATTCTCAATTTTAAGTATGTTACTTATGTTTTTACTAAAATGTCATTTTAAACTGAAAACACACACTTTAATTCATACCTACCACATCATGTATCAGTTTGATGTGAGACTAATTCTTACACATAAAAAATAAATTATGAATCATTTCCCTAAATTATCAATACAATGGGAGTATGTTTTCTCTGTTTTCAATGAGCGACACACATTTTGAACTAAAATGTAAAATTTAAACTGATAATGAACACTTTGGGTCATACCGGGCACACTGTGTGTCAGATTGATGTGTGAATAATTCCTACACATCAAAAATAATTTATGGATCATTTCCATAAAATATAAAAATAATCTGAAGGAATTTTCTCAGTTTTGAGTATGTCACTTGTGTTTTTTACTAAAATGTCAATTTTAAATAAAAATTCACAATTAGAGTCATATCAGTTGAAACGCATGGCCGATTGTCACCTATCAACCGGTCAAAGTTCCGGTGCTCTGCTAATGTGTATAGAAGCACTCGGGTCGAATCCTCGGCGATGATACTTTGAAATAGTCGTTTGTTTTTAGTTGATTGTATTTTGATTAGGGTTTTTTTTGCAGAGCTTAATTGAAATAACTAATTGATTATGATTGATTTAACAAATTGATAATGATTGGGGTGAGTTAATTATTGGGGAGTTAAGCTTGTGATATCTATGATCCTTGCTTTGTATTGCATTAAATTAACACCCATGTCATAAGTTGACGTTGATTGGAATTCCTATGTGTTAAGGATTTAATCCAAGACTTAACTTAAATTAGGGTTCTAATCTCAATCAAAAATTATTTATGGTAGTGTATTTATGGTTCCAATAATCCATGGAAACCACTCGTTAAACAAAACATATCATTAATCCATGACATATTAAGTTTAACATACACAATATTAATTTAAAGAATACTCATCGAGAAAAACTCTCAATCACTTAACATCCCCAAATTATAACTCACCCAAATGATATATTTACTCATACATTTGTGTTTTTAATAATCATGTTATAATGATTATGATTATAAATTAAGAAGAGAAGAAAAATAAAGGGATAAGAAAATAGTGGTACGCCGAACACACACACGAACGATGAAGAAAATTAAAAATGGATTTTCGATTGAATGAGGAAGAAAAAGAAGGGAAGGGGATTCAATTGAATTTAAACTATTTTAATAACATAAATATTAAACTACAGAAGGTGGATGAGAATAATAGATATTGAAGAAGTAACTTTCATTAAAACAGAATTACAAATAAAGGACTTACAAAATTACAAAAACGAAGAACACAAAAGTAAGTGAAAAAAAAGAGAGGAGGAAAGGTCTCTCAAGTAAAAACTTGAGTATGGCAGGTCCTCCCAAGCCTTTTTCAAGTCTTAGGTCGTTCCAATATGATCTTCTCTCTTCTGAAATGCCAACCCCTCTCAAGGAGAGAAGGGGAGAGTATTTATAACCCAAGGAGTGGACTGTTTGCATTCCCAATATGTCCCTCCACTTTCATCGCCAAGTTGGCTATTCATACAGACGAATCTCCAAATATCTCCTTCTTCAAAGTTGTAGATAATAAAGTTTTCCAAATACTTTAAAAATATGGATTCATTTATAGAATTGGATCCAAAGTTATGGCGGTTTTATTAAACAAAGGTAAAATGTCCATTTCTATCGATGATTTTTCGATGGCCAAAATATGAATGGATTTTGGAATAGGATGATGCCTTCATACCCAAATGACTTATTTAAAAAAGTCGGCCACCTATATCTCCTCTTTCACACTGAAAAATATCCACTATATTTGATGCTTACAACATGATATATGTCATGAATACTATACTGATTGTATTTCTCATCCAGAATGGTAGGCTGGACTTTAAAGCTTCATTTGGACCCTTTGTTCTTAGTGTTGGGCCCTGAAATTTTTATCCCTGATTCTTTTGGATAATAAAGAACATATGGTAGAGTTTAATGAAATTTGGGCTTCGGTATTTAGACCAGGAACTCAATCATCATGGCTGGTCCAGTTTCTTCACAAATTCTGTAGGCCATCTTGTGTGGTAAATGTGATCCTTCAAATGGAAGAATTGGCTCATTATCCCTTCTAATGAAATGTTTTATATTGAATTAGGAATCCTACTAAACAATAACTACACAATTTAGATCAGTAGGGTTAGAGGTATAAATAAAATAGTAAACTGACTCAATTGGACTACTTCTAAAAATGCTCAAAAATTATACTTAATATTAAAACATTAATATTTCACACAAATTATGCACATTTAATATAAAATAAGTAAAGGGAGTATATAATAAGTCATGAAAATATTAATAACATCAACTCCCACACACTTATTTTTGTGCATGTCCTCATGTGCAACAAATATAAAAACATGACAAAATCATTTTCACTGACCAACAAATATTAAAATTTTGTTTTCTTCAATCAGGGGAGGTTTAGACTATTTCACTCATCCATTTTGAATTCCACCACAAGTTGTTACAGAAACAATGTTCCAAAAATAATTCATTTTTTCATGCTCAAATTTAGAAATGGAAAATTTGGACACTCAAAACTCACACCTCTCAAGATGATAAAATTCATTTGTGGAGGTTCACTCTTTCACCAACCAAAAGTGAAAATCTTAGAGTTTGAAACGAGCTCTCAACTTCAATAACTATCCAAAGTGAAGAATAATCAAGAGGTATTTTTAAGGGGTTTTTCTGTGGCTATGGGATGGTAGGAATATAATGTCCAAGAGAGAGAAGAAGAGGGTTAAAACACCAACATAGAAAAATCAATTCACATTTTTTTGAAATAAAACATGGAAGGAAATGAAAATACATATTTACATGGGAATGATTGTGTGAAGAAAGACACAATAGAGGAAGAAAATATAAAGGTAATGAGAAGATAAAATATTTACAAAACAAAAAACTTCTCCCAATAAGAATATAATGCAAGTGTTCTTTTTTTTCCTTTTTTTTTGTTTTTTCAAAAGTTGACCTTGAAACAGATCTCACACTCTTATCCCAACCCATGTTTGATCTCCTCACGACAGTAATTTTAATAGTTATAACAAGATCAAAGGATGAGAAATAGTGATTTTTGACCTACCCAAGACACAACCCATTCTTATTTTCATTTTGTTTTGATTTTGTTTTGATTTTTTTGAATTTTTTTTGAAAACTTTGCTAAAATATTTGTACAAGATTTCATAAACATACATAAATTCCCAAAAATCACTTAATGACAACCTCTCCCCCACACTAAAATGGATGCTTTCCCTCAATCTGATGATAATTCATTGAAAATCAATAATAGGGTACCCAAACAATGAAATCCATTCCCCCCCACACTTAAATTTCAAAAAATTATGTAATGAAAATCTATGTTGATATTGGGTGGGAAAAGGTATTGGGTTTGTAATGTGGATATCAAAGAAAAGGTTTTCATAGGCTTGAAGGGGCTTTCAAAAGGAGGATTAATGTAAGGTAAATGGAAGGCTATTTGGATATTCTTATTCTCATGTGGTTCAGAAAATGCTTCTATCATATTAATGCACACTAAGGTAGGAAATTCAGCTCGAAGGTCCACAAACTCAAGAATCACAAATGGGGGTGAAAACACACATTTTGAAAAGATGGCCATAGGTGGCCTTGGCATGAAAGCAAATGATGTTCCTCACGGTTCGGGAAAATAATTATCAAAATCAAAAATTGAGCATTCAAAATTTGTTAATTTTGACACAAAATTATTTATCCAAAGTCATGATGAAAACGTAAAATTTTTGAGATGAAACCATGTCTGTTAACTACCCAAAATGGTTGGAAAAAATTTCAAAACTCTATGGTGAGTAAGCATGAATCATAATTTTTTTTTAATTTTTAAGTGATTGTTTTTTTTAGGTTTTTATTTTTTTTTATAAAGATACACCCACAAAAAATAGAAAGTGAAAAAGAAAGGTTTTGATAAAGAAAGTGGTAAAAAAATTAAAGAGAGAGGAAGAAGAAGAAAGAGGTAGAGAAAGGAAGAGATAGAGAGAGAGTTAAAGGGAAAGAGGTGCCCCCTGGTTTTGATTTGGCGGGTCGCCATCTCCATCTAGTGGTAGGTCGGCTAGAGAAGTTGGGGATCCAGTGGAAGTCAAGGTGGTTCTAGGATTGTGGGAAGTTACCTGAAAAATAAAATTCATTATTCATCTAATGAAAAACTAAAAAGAAACTAAAATTTAATAAAATTAAAAGAAAACATGGGTTGCCTCCCAAGAAGCGCTGCATTTATTTGTCTACAGCTAGACAGTTGCAGTGGGCTACCCATAGTATGACGGTGGCCATTGTATCTTATCAACTCCAGTGTGCTTCCAGAAAAACATTTCCTTTGGGAGGCTCGATGATTCATTGGATAATTTCATCCCTTCCTTGATTCGCTTGCAATTCAATGGGATTGGAAAGAGAATATTTCTATCCTCACTTTGTTCTTCAACCTGAGGAATGATGTTATCAAAAAAGTGTTGGTTTTCTATGCTTGGAAATTCAGAAAGATGACACAATTCTGATGGTTCATTTTTGTAAGGTCAGATAACACAGAACCACAATATGAGATCCCAATTGTTTTTGACTCATTTATTTCATCACTTACCGATGTAGAGTAATGATGATCATTGGAGTCATAAGACTTAATAAAATTTTCAATTTCCATTATATCAATGTTTTTCGCCAAAGAATTTTCAATTTCAACCTCACTAGTGATCACTTTATTAATTAGTGAACAAATTTCACAACCTTCTCTCCCATCAAGAAAATATAAACAAATTGGTTTCGGGTTCACCTCACATATAACAGAATTTTCAGAATCCTAGATAGGAAATGATGAATGTGGGATAATCAGATTTGAATCAACAAATGAGCATTCTAGTTCATTTTCTTTATTACCATCCATGTTGAAGCATTGGAGGTCAGAGGTGAGATGAGATTCCAAAGAGTTTTCAAGATCCTTTAGATCAATGGAGTTTTCATTTGTAATGTCAACATTAATTTCTCCATTTATGACTTGGTTAATGAGGATGCAATATTGACAAACTCCTCTATTAGTAGAATAGGAAGAACATGTTGGATTGGGATTAAAAACACTCTCAGAGAGACTTTCGGAAGCATGGATAGAGAATGCAGATTCATTCTCTAATGGGTATCGCATGGATTGAAAAATATTGAACTTGACCATTTGGTCACCAAATTCCATGGATAAGATGCCTGAATGGACATCAATCTTGGTTCTCCCAGTCATTAGGAATGGTATTCCTAGAATTAGAAGAGATCGAGAAGATTTCATCTCACCTTCCATGTCAAGGACATAGAAATTAGCAGGGAAGATAAGATCACTGACTCGGACAAGGACATCCTCAATTATTACCTCAGGACTGGCTGTTCTTTGATTAGATAACTGAATGAAAACACCCGTTGGATGTAAGGGACCTAGACCAAGGTTGGAGAATATGGATTTGGTCATGACATTAATTGAGGCTCCTAGGTCTATGAGTGAATCATCAAAGTTGGAACTTCCAATTTGGCATGGGACTGTAAAGGTCCCTGGATCCTTGCACTTTATGGGAATAAACTGCTAGGTGGAAACATTTTCGAAGGTCCTAAGTTGCGTCTTGTGGGTACACAACTCCTTGAGAAACTTGGCATACTTAGAAATTTGTTTTATGGCATCTAAGAGGGGAATGTTGACTTCAACACATCTAAACATGTCGAGCATTTCAGGATCAGGTTCAAGGGACTTCCTTGGTTTAGAAACAGCTTGAGGAAATGGAATTGGATTCCTAAGTGGAATGGAAGGAGGTAAGGGAATGGATTCAGGTTCCTTTTCAAGTTTTATTTTCTTTTCATTTTCTAGGTCAACATTCAAAGGAGGGTTGGAGGACTTATCTTGTGGCATAGAAATTTTCTTTCCCGATCTAAGTGCAATTGCACTTACATTACCCTTGGGGTTGGGTAATGGTTGAGTTAGAAGTTGGGAATAATTAAATGGTTGCTATTGACTAAGGTGGGATGCAAGTTGACCAATTTGGGTTTCAATGTTCTTGAGGCTGGAATGGGTGAAAGAGGCAAGATCTTCCACTGCACTTTCCCATGGTTTCTTAGAAGAAGAGGCTTTTCCCGAATTGGGATTACCTTGATTTTGGTTCTTGGGAAAGTGATTGTATTGGTTTTGGAATTGGGATGGCTCACTAGGATAATGGAATCCAGGAGGAGGATTGTTCCTTTGAGGTTGAGGAAGAAAAGGATAAGGTTGTTTGAAGTTACCAACACCTTGACCATATTGGAATTGGTTTGGGTTTTGAGGAGGGAATTGAGGGGGATAAGATATGGGATTACCATACCTAAGGCCTTGGTTATAGGAAGAAGAGAAGGGCTCAGAGTGAGGTTGGTTGAAGTTTCTAACAAACTGACCTGATAGTTGAGGATTGGTGTTCCGCTGAGCATATGCTGCATTGAGATTCATTGGTCCAGATGAATTAGATTGATCCCCTTGAAGTTGTGGACATGTGTCAGTTGGATGAGATGGAGAGTTGCATATTCCACAGTTTTTGACAGGTCCAGGAAACATTGATTGTGGAGAAGATGAGGTTGGAGATTTGGATGCCACATCTAGTTGTCGCACAAGACCTGTAAGTTCACTCATACACTCAGTCATCTTGTTTGGATCAATTGATTGATTATCTTGGGATTTTTTGACTTGAGAATGTGCTCGAGTATGGAATTGTTGTGTGTTTGCAGCCATGTTACTTATGAGATCACTTGCAGCTGCGGGAGTTTTATCAACAAGAGAACCGCCACTTGCAGCATCAATGAGAGTTTTCTCCATAGCAAATAACCCCTCATAGAAGTATTGGATCAAGAGTTGGTCAGGGATTTGATGGTGTGGACATGTTGCAATAATCTTTTTTAACCTCTCCTGGTACTCATGGAGTGATTCACTTGGGAACTGATGGATACCACTTATTTCCATTCCAATAGAAGCAGTACGAGAAGCAGGAAATAATTTCTCTAAGAAGAGTCGCTTCATGTCATTCCATGTGGTTATGGAACCCAGAGGAAGGTAGTAGAGCCATGACTTAGCAGTGTCGTCAAGGGAGAAAGGTAATGCTCGAAGTTTGATTTGTTCCTCAAAAACCCCTTGAGGCTTCATGGTAGAACACACCACTTGGAACTCTTTAAGGTGGAGATGTGGATCCTCACCAACTAGCCTGTGGAAATAAGGAAGAAGATGAATCAAACCCAATTTGAGTTCGAAGTCAGATTCTTTGTTTGGATATTGAATACCAAGAGTTTGGTAATTCATATTAGGGGCAGCAAGTTCTTTTAGTGTTTGTTCCCTCGGATTGGCCATATCTAATTCAATTGGTTGGACAAGGACTGGTTCTTGAAATATTTGATTATCTCTTATGGTCCTCCTAAGTTGGCGAAGTGTTCGCTCAATTTCAGGGTCAAACAAATATGAGGGATTGTTTGGAAGGATATGGGGAATTCAGAGAGATTTTGGAAGAAAGTGTAAGACATGTTTTTCTTTGTAATTTTTCAGTATATGATTTTTATGAGAAGACAGATTTTTCTTTGTGTTTTTTTTTTCATTTTTTTTTCAATTTTGTTTTTTTGGTTTTTTTATTACAATAACCAGAAACTAATGACTAATTAAAGCACCATCCCTAAAAATGGCGCCATTTGAAATGCACGGCCGATTGTCACCTATCTACCGGTCAAAGTTCCAGTGCTCTGCTAATGTGTATAGCAGCACTCGGGTCGAATCCTCGACAACGATACTTTGAAATAGTCGTTTGTTTTTAGTTGATTGTATTTTGATTGGGGTTTTTTTTTCAGAGCTTAATTGAAATGACTAATTGATTATGATTGATTTAAAAAATTGATAATTATTGGGATGAGTTCATTATTGGGGAGTTAAGCTTTTGATATCCTTGAGCCTTGCTTTGTATTGCATTAAATTAACACCCATGTCATAAGTTGACGTTGATTGGAATTCCTAAGTGTTAAGGCTTTAATCCAAGACTTAACTTAACTTAGGGTTATAATATCAATCAAAAATTATTTATGATAGTGTATTTATGGTTCCAATAATCCATGGAAACCACTCATTAAACAAAACATATAATTAGTCCATGACATATTAAGTTTAACATACACAATATTAATTTAAAGAATAATCATACAACAAAACTCTCAATCACTTAACATACCCGAATTGTAACTCAACCAAATGATAGATTTAATCATCCATTTGGGTTTTTAATAATCAGGTTATAATGATTATTATAATAAATTAAGAAGATAAGAAAAAGAAAGGGATAAAAAAAGAGTGGTACACCGAACACACACACAAACGATGAAGAAAATTAAAAACAGATTTTCGATTGAATGGGGAAGAAAAAGAAGGGAAGGGGATTAAAATGAATTTAAACTATTTTAAGAACATAAATATTGAACTACAGAATGTGGATGAGAATAAGAGATATTTAAGAAGTAACTTGCATTAAAACAGAATTACAATGAAAGGACTTACAAAATTACAAAAATGAAGAACACGAAAGTAAGTGAAAACAAAGAGAGGATGAAAGGTATCCAAAGTGAAAAATTGAGTATAGAAGGTCCTACCAAGCCTTTGGAAAGGCTTTGGTCGTACCAATATGATCTCATCTCTTCTGAAATGCCAACTTATCGTACCACGATTCGCTGTTTCATTTTCACCCTTACACCGCTGTGCTAAAAATATTTTGTATTAAAAATTATAAAAATATTATCAAATTGTGCTTCATTTTTGATTCAATAATTTTGTGTTTATCACTGTTAAATAGTTCAATGATAATTTTTTTTGAAAATTACAATGTAGGTGGAGGTGACTTGGAGGGCCCTTGATGAAGTGAAAGAAAAATGGGCCAAAATAGCATGGATCCATGGACATCTGTCCACTATTTTGAATATTACACGAAATCCGTGAATCCAAATGGGATGAAATTTTGTTTTCCTGTCAAAAATTCAATATGCTACATTTCATATTAAGGAACCCAATCCTGATTCGGCTTTTATGGGGCCCATCCGAACTGATCTGTCCAAGCCACCGAATTTGGACCAAGTCAAATGAGGTGTTCTGTATGTTATCAATATCTTGAGCTGTATTTGTCCAAATGGTGCCAAAATTTCGGTGAAGACAGTCAAGAGGTAGGGCTAAAACCTTTCTATTTTCTCTAAAGCGAGATAATACTGTATGAAGGCCGAAACGCATCGTGCAAGTAGATTTATGAAATCTGTGTGCCCAAAACCACCTCCCACATTTCCTATAAAAGGGCACCTTGGGCTCCTCATTTTCAAGTTGGCCAAGGAGTGAAGTTCTGCCAATTTGGAGTCCTAGAGGAGTCTGCTAATCACCTTGGAGGTTCTTGAGGCCTCTATCCTCATAGTGGGATCAACAATGAAGAAGGAGTTCAACCCGAGCTTCCTCCTCCCCCCGATGTCGAGCTAAAAGTTGGGTGTTCGTTGTGAGGGAGCTACACACATGTAAAGGGAGTTCCGATGCATAAATTAGATACTGGTTTGGAGAAATTTGGGTGTTTAAACATTTCATTCCATGTATCTTATTTTATTTCAGATTTGAATGCTTGATTTGATGCATGTGAGTGTTATGCTCTTAATTTCTAACCGATCGGTGTGAGGTTTTGAGTGCGTGACTTGTGTTGTTCTGATAGGACATCACAAGAATCCTTTTCATACCCAAATTATTGAGATTTAAATATGTTTTGGAAGCTCTTATTCCATGCATAAGTACTGGACCTTGATAATACGATTGTTACGTCAAGGTTGGGTCCTTAAAGCATTGAAATAAAATCTTAGGAATTAATCGGGATTCCAATTAACTCCAACCAAAGAATTACTCTAAACCTGAGATGAATCTCTATGAACAATGAACTTGATATGTGTGTAGTGAAATCACATCGACCCTTTTATCTCATATTTCTCAAAATCCACTTGGTCACTCATTTTCTTTAGGCTATTTCAACTAAGTCATTGTTTTAAACTGTTTTCAAAACCACCCCCTCTCTTAGTCATTTTTATTAAAAATACACACTCTAAACCTACCAACGCTCCTTGAGAGACGACCTAGGGTCTTCCATAGAATATAAATCAACCTGAAACATATAATCAATTTGACGTGTCATGACAACGCGGTCAAATTTTGGCGCCGTTTCCGGGGAGCGCTTTGGTTTTTTGTCCGTGTTTTTGATAAAATTTTTGTAATTTTTGTGAATATTTGTTTGTTTTGTCTTCTACCTTTGCATTTGATTTTGTGTTCTAATTTATTTATTGTGTAGGTTCTTTATATGACGCGTTCTACTCCGGGAGACCTACAAACTTTCAAACCCGAACCGGAGAGGATCCTACATCAACGAAACTGAGACATACAAGACCACACTTTGAAGGAGGAGACATCAAATCTTAAAATTCTTCTTGATCCTTCTTCTTCTTCTGAAACCAAAGTTAAAATTGAACATAACTTGTATAACATGGCTGAAAATAATAGAACACTAAAAGAACTAACCTCACCTGATGTTGATATCCAACCCACTTACATTCAATTACAAGGCGAGGCACCCAATTTTGAACTAAAATCTGGTTTAATTCATTTATTACCAAGATTTCATGGACTGCCTGGAGAAGATCCACATAAGCATTTAAAAGAATTTCATACTGTGTGTTCAACATTAAAACCTGATAATGTGGATGAATAACAAGTAAAACTTAGGGAATTTCCATTTTCATTAGATGACACGGCTATAGATTGGTTGTATTATGTTAATTCACCTATTAGAGGTTGGGCGGACATGAAACGACTTTTTCTTGAAAAATACTTCCCAGCCTCTCGAACTGCAACAATAAGGAAAGAAATATGTGGAATAAGACAATCTCAAGGAGAAACCCTTCATGAATATTGGGAACGATTTAAAAGATTGTGTTCAAGTTTTCCACATCACCAAATAAGTGATCAACTTTTAATTCAGTATTTTTATGAAGGTTTAATCCCTATTGATCGAAACATGATTGATGCTGCTGCAGGTGGTGCACTAGTGGATAAAACCCCAATCGCTGTAAGGACCCTAATTGAGACCATGGCACATAACACTCAACAATTCAATTCAAGGTCTAGTGTACCCATTCGAGGTGTCCATGAGGTACAAAGTACTGAATTCGAGAAGAAGGTGGACACAAAGTTTGAAGAGGTGAGTGCCCTTCTACGACAACTTGCTCTTTCCCAAGGGAAATTCCAATCTCCTCCTCCCATACATTGTGGTATATGCTCTTCTGATACCCACTATTCTGACCAATGATCCCAATTGAGAGAAACTTCTGAGAGTTGTGAGGCAATATTTCCAGGATTCCCCTTTAACCAACCCTTTAGGAAAGAACCATACTATCCATCCAACCAAGGGTGGAAGGAAAACCAAGCCTATAGGAAAGGGGGTTATTCAAACCAACCTCAACAGCAATGGAACCAACAGGGTCAGAGTAGTCATCCACCACCACCCAGAAATCCTCAACCACCCCAAAGGCCATTCCAACCACCCCCTACAAAAACCGAGCCTAGCCTAGAATATATGATGAAGAAAATGGCTGCAAATAATATCCAATTCCAACAAACCACCCAAGCAGCCATACAAGACCTAAAGACCCAACTAGGCCAACTTTCCAACTCGGTGGGGGAAATCCAAAGTCATGGGTCGGGTAAACTACCATCTCAACCAGTAGTAAACCCTAGGGATAAAGGAAATGTTAGTGCCATCACCCTTAGGAGTGGGACACAACTCAAAAGCCAAATGACCCCTCCATTAGAGTCCTCCCATCCAAAGGAAACCACCATCCCAACTGCTGAAAATGATCCAAGAGAAGAAAACCCTTTTCCTAAGAGAAGCCCTTCCAAAGGAAAGACGGTGGCTGTTGATGAGCCACCTATCCCAACCATTCCTATTCCATTTCCTCAAAGGGATTCCCAACCTAGGAAACAAAAAGAAACCGAAATTGATAAAGAAATCTTGGAAACTTTCAAGAAAGTACAGGTTAACATTCCTTTGATTGATGCTGTGAAGCAAATTCCAAGATATGCCATGTTTCTGAAGGAGATGTGTACACACCGAAGGAGGCTTCGTGGTGATGAGAAGGTGAGCCTAGGAAGGAATGTTTCAGCATTGATAGAGTCATCACTTTCTACCAAGTGCAATGATCTTAGGAAATTCTCGATTCCGTGCACCATAGGGGAGTATTCATGTTCCAACGCTATGCTTGATTTGGGTGCTTCTATTAATGTGATGCCTCACTCTATTTACTCTTCATTGCAGATCGGTGAACTGAAGCCCACTGGTATTGTCGTTCAACTAGCAAATCGGAGTACATCACACCCCTCTGGTGTGCTAGAGGATGTTCTTGTGAGGGTGAAAAATTTAATTTTTCCTACTGATTTTTACGTGCTTAAAATGGAAAATGATAGGATGAATGGACATGCCCCAATTATATTGGGGAGACCTTTATTGAAAACCGCCAAAACCATAATTAATGTCCATAATGGTACATTATCTATGGAGTTTGGTGGTAATATTGTCCACTTCAATATCCTTGATGCCATGAAGCACCCCTTAGAAGAACACTCCACTCTCTCTGTCAATTCAATTGTTGTTCTCCCTTCCCCTGAAACAACTTATTTTCATTCACCTGATCCCCTTTCAGAGTTTTCTTCATTGATTGAAATGTTAGGTAATGAATCATGCATTGATTGTTGTAGCGGTCTAGAGAAATTTCATGCATGTTTGTTAATTGATGATTTCTTGAACACAGAGGATCACATGACCATAGATTATACTGCTAAGCTTGTAAAATCTCATTCCTCATCTGAGGATGTTACCATTGAGCAGTTAGATGAGATCAGTGACTTCTCACTTTCACACACACTTCCGTCAATCCAAAATCCCCCGGAATTGGAACTGAAACAACTGCCTCAAGATTTAAAATACTCATATATTGAGAATGGAAACAAGTTGCCCATCATAATTTCTAGTTCACTACCTCCTGAGCATGAATTGCGACTGCTTGATCTTTTGAGGGAGTATAAACAAGCTTTGGGATGGACACTTCCTGACATTCCTGGCATTAGCCCATCAATTTGTACACATCATATTTTATTAAATGACTAAACCAGTGAGGCAGTCACAACGTCGACTGAACCCAAACCTACTTGATGTTGTTAAAAAAGAAGTAACAAAATTATTGGCTGCTGGAATCATTTACCCTATCTCTAACAACCAATGGGTTAGTCCTGTTCAAGTAGTTCCTAAAAAAACTGGCCTTACTGTAGTTAAAAATGAAAACAATGAATTGGTTCCAACTCGTGTGCAGAATAGTTGGCGTGTCTGTATAGACTATCGCTGACTAAACCAACACACTAGGAAGGACCATTTCCCATTGCCATTCATTGACCAGATGCTAGAGAGGCTAGCAGGGAAGTCCCATTACTATTTCCTTGATGGGTATTCTGGATACTTTCAGATCCATATTGCCCCTGAGGATCAGGAAAAGACAACCTTTACTTACCCCTTTGGTACATTTCCTTATAGAAGGATGCCATTTGGTCTGTGCAATGCTCTAGGTACTTTCCAATGATGTATGGTTAGTATTTTTTCGGATTACCTAGAGAATTTCATGGAGGTTTTTATGGATGATTTTACTATTTATGGATCCTCTTTTGATGAATGTTTGAGTAGTCTTGCTTCTGTCCTACGTCACTGTATTGAAAAGAATCTCGTATTAAATTATGAGAAATGCCATTTCATGGTGCGACAAGGAATAGTCTTGGGACATGTCATTTCTCGGGAAGGTATCCAAGTGGACAAATCAAAATTAGATATCATTTCCTCCCTACCATTCTTTAAAAATGTTCGGGATGTGCGGTCTTTCCTGAGTCATGCTGGATTTTATCGTCATTTCATTCGTGACTTTAGTAAAATTGCACTCCCCCTCTCCCGATTACTCCAAAAAGAAAAAGAATTTTATTTTGATAAAAAATGTGAGGAAGCTTTCAATAAGTTAAAATGGAGTCTCACGTCACCCCCGATAATCCAACCACTTCGGTGGGATTTACCATTTGAGCTCATGTGTGACGCCTCTAACTATACAGTTGGGGCAGTCTTGTCACAAAGGGTCGATCGAGCTCCACATGTCATTGCCTATGCCTCACATACTTTGGACCCTGCCCAAGCAAACTACAACACAACTGAAAAAGAATTTCTTGACATTGCGTTTGCCTTGGATAAATTCATTTCATACCTTCTAGGGTCCAAAGTCATTGTGTTCTCAGACCATGCAGCCCTCCGCTATCTCCTAAAGAAACCAGAAGCCAAACCACGTCTCATTTGCTGGATGCTCCTCCTTCAAGAATTTGATCTAGAAATTAGGGATAAAAAAGGAGCAGTTAATGTGGTTGCTGACCATATCAGTAGGATTCTCCCATCCTTGGACATTGACTCATCCCCCTGTATTCCCATAAATGAATTGTTTCCTGATGAGCAATTGTACCGAGTGCAAGATGTTATTCCTTGGTATGCTGAAATTGTAAATTATTTGGTAGCGTCTTGCATTCCTGCTGATTTCACCAAAAACCAGGCCGACCATCTAAAAAATGAGTCTCGTTGGTACATTTGGGATGACCCCTACCTCTGGCGCACATGTAGTGATCAAGTTATTAGGCGTTGTGTTCCCGATAATGAGTTTCAGTCTGTCCTTAGGTTCTGCCACACACATTCTTATGGGGGACACTTTGGTCCCCAATGGACTGCTCGCAAGGTCTTAGATTCTGGTCTCTTTTGGCCCACATTGTTTCGGGATGCCCACGAATATTGTAAATCTTATCCTCGCTGTCAGAGAATAGGGAATGTCTCTAAAAGAAATGAGATGCCCCAACAACCCTTACTCTTCCATGAAATTCTTGATGTTTGGGGCATTGACTTTATGGGACCATTCCCCAATTCATTTGGGAACCTTTACATTCTTCTGGTAGTGGATTATGTTTCAAAGTGGGTAGAGGAACGAGCCACGAGGATAGATGATTCCAAGACAGTTGTGGAATTTTTGAGAACCCAAATATTCTGTAGGTTTGGATTACCTAGGTTTATCATTAGTGATCAGGGTTCTCATTTCTGCAACCGCACAATGTAATCTCTTTTGCGCAGGTATGGGGTTGGGCATAGAGTGTCTACTGCTTATCACCCACAAACAAATGGTCAAGCTGAAGTATCAAATAGAGAGGTAAAACAGATTCTTGAGAAAACAGTTCAGCCAAACAGAAAAGACTGGAGTCTTATACTCGATGATTCGTTATGGGCTTACTGTACTGCATTCAAAACTCCAATTGGCATGTCACCATATCAGCTAGTTTTTGGGAAGAGTTGTCACCTCCTTGTTGAGGTAGAGCACCGGGCCTACTGGGCTATTAAACAATGCAATTCTAATTTTTCTGGTGCAGGTATTCAAAGGAAGTTGCAGATTCAGGAGTTGGACGAAATAAGAAGAGATTCATATGAGAACTCCCGAATTTATAAAGACCGAACCAAGGCTTCCCATGACCGTCTCATCCTTCATCTTCAATTCCACATCGGGCAGAAGGTCCTCCTCTACAATGCAAGGCTGAAGTTTCACCCTGGTAAGCTTTGTTCCCGTTGGTTTGGACCTTACATTGTTACTAATGTCTCTCCATTTGGTGTTGTCCAGCTTCAAAATGAAGACACCAAGAAAACCTTCACTGTCAATGGGCAGCGGCTAAAGAACTTCCATGAAGCCATTCCGGAGTCCCCAATGGAGGAAATCCATGTTCAAGAAGCGGTCTATGAATAACACTCACCATGTTTTATCCTTCCTTCCCACTGTCTCTTTTATTACAGTGAGGACACTGCATTCTCTAGGTGTGTGTGTGTGGGGGGGGGGGGGGGTGGATACATTCCTGGGTTAGTTAGGATTTTTTTCGTTGTTTTCTCCTTTTGTTTTATCTTTTTAGCCTTCTTTATGGTATTTTCATTTTTCCCCATCAACAATTTTGAAGTTCCATGATTTGGAGACCATAATGTGGGGAAAGTAAAAATACCATAATGAAGGCTAAAAAGAATATTTGTATGAATTTAACATCAGGGAGTGATTTTTAGTGAATTGGTTTTCTGTCAATGATATAAATGGTCGTATCTATGTGAAACCTTTGAGATGATTGATGCCCATTGTGTGAGTAGTTTTTGGGAAAACTGTGTCACTAATATCTCCAAAATTTTTTGCACCAAACCACAAAATGTGATTATTTCTTACTTAATATAAGGTAAATATATATTGGGTTAATATTTTTCAGCTTTAAATGATATTTCCATACGTTCGTTCCTTATCCGATCTATTTCATTACTGTACCAGATTGAACTATGCGTGTGTACCTAATATCCGACTGTTGTACGCCCTCAAAAAAAAATGTTGTGTCTTGGGCAGGTCAAAAACCACTCCTCCTCAACCTTTGATCTTGTTATAACTATTGCAATTAGTGTCGTGAGGAGATCAAACAAGGGTTGAGAGATGAGTGTGAGATTTGTTCCAATTACAACTTCAAAAAAAAAAATAATAAATGAGGAGAGTGATGAAATGTGCAACATATGGGGATATCTAGTTTGGGAGATTATGGTTTGACTTCTGGGAATGCTTAAATGAGTGGGTCTTGAAATATGATTGCAAAGGATGTAGGACAGGTTCGGTGACAAAATCATTTAAGCTGAAAAATGTTAAAATAACATATATTTATTGGATAACAAGTGGAAAGAATAGCATGGAATGGTTTTCACACACACACATGGAGAGTTAGTGTCATGCTTTACTTCTGAATTCCTTTCTCAATTGGGTATCATGAACCTTTTTGAATTTCTCTATGATATGATTTATGAGACAACTTTTTCTATTTTCACTAGGAAGAACTCCTTGGTGTGATTCGTGCATTGATAAATAAAATTCCCTCAAATGATAAATCTTCAGGATGTTGTAAATATATATATATATGCATCATTGTATTTGGATATGTGACCTTTCCCAGGAGTGCAAATGTTTAGGTGTGGGGGTGTGATCGTACCACGATTCACTGTTTCATTTTCACCCTTACACCGCTGTGCTAAAAATATTTTGTATTAAAAATTATAAAAATATTATCAAATTGTGCTTCATGTTTGATTCAATAATTTTTTGTTTATCACTGTTAAATAGTTCAATGATACTTTTTTTTTGAAAATTACAATGTAGGTGGAGGTGACTTGGAGGGCCCTTGATGAAGTGAAAGAAAAATGGGCCAAAATTGCATGGATTCATGGACATCGTTTCAATGTTTTGAATATTACACAAAATCCGTGCATCCAAATGGGCTGAAATTTTTTGGGCCTGTCCAAAATTCAATATTCTACATTTCATATTAAGGAACCCAATCCTGATTCTGCTTGTATGGGTCCCATCCGAACTGATCTGTCCAAGACACCGAATTTGGACCAAGTCAAATGCGGTGTTATGTATTTTACCAATATCTTGAGCTGTAGTTGTCCAAACGGTGCCAAACTTTCGGTGGAGACATTAAAGAGGTAGTTATACAACTTTTATATTTTCTCCAAAGCGATATAAGACTGTATGAAGGCCAAAATGCGTAGTGCAATTGGATTGATGAAATATGTGTGCCCAAAACCACCTCCCACATTTCCTATAAAAGGGCACCTTGGGCTCCTCATTTGCAAGTTCGGCCAAGGAGTGAAGTTCTACCAATTTGGAGTCCTAGAGGAGTCTCCTAATCACCTTGGAGGTTCTTGAGGCCCCTATCCTCATAGTGGGATCAACAATGAAGAAGGAGCTCAAGCCGAGCTTCCTCCTCCTCCCGATGTCGAGCTAAAAGTTGGGTGTTCGTTGTGAGGGAGCTACACACATGTAAAGGGAGTTCCGATGCATAAATTAGCTACTGGTTTGGATCAATTTGGGTTTTTAAACATTTAATTCCATGTATCTTATTTTATTTCAGATTTCAATGCTTGATTTGATGCATGTGAGTGTTATGCTCTTAATTTCTAACCGATCGGTGTGAGGTTTTGAGTGCGTGACTTGTGTGGTTCCGATAGGACATCACAAGAATACTTTTAATACCCAAATTATTGAGACTTTAATATGCTTTGTAAGCTCTTATTCCATGCATAAGTACTGGACCTTTACAATACAATTGTTATGTCAAGGTTGGGTCCTTAAAGCATTGAAATAAAAGCTTAGGAATTAATCGGGATTCCAATTAACTCCAACAAAATAATTACTCTAAACCTGAGATGAATCTCTATGAAAAATGAACTTGATATGTGTGTAGTGAAATCACATCGAACCTTTTATCTCATATTTCTCAAAATCCACTTGGTCACTCATTTTCTTTAGGCTATTTCAACTAAGTCATTGTTTTAAACTGTTTTCAAAACCACCCCTCTCTTAGTCATTTTTATTAAAAATACACACTCTAAACCTACCAACGCTCCTTGAGAGATGACCTAGGGTCTTCCCTAGACTATAAATCAACCTTAAAAATACAATCAATTTGATGTGTCATGACAACGCAGTCACCAACCCCTCTCAAGGAGAGAGGGGAGAGTATTTATAACCCAAGGAGTGGACTGCTTACATTCCCAATCTGTCCCTCCACTTTCATTGCCAAGTTTGCTATTCAGAAAGCCGAATCTCTAAATATCTCCTTCTTCATAATTGTAGATAATAAAGTTGGCCGACTAATTTAAAAATTTGGAGGCTTTTAGAAAAGTGAATCCAAAGTTATGGCAGTTTTATTAAACAAAGGTAAACTGTCCATTTCTATCCATGCTTTTTCGATGGCCAAAAGGTGAATGGATTTTGGAATAGTAAGATGCCTTAAAATCTGAATTACTTATTCAACAAAGTCAGCCTACTATATCTCCTCTTTCACACTGCAAAATATCCACTTGATTTGATGCTTACATAATGAGATATATCATGAATACTATACTAATTTTATTTCTCGGACAGAATGGTGGGCTAGAATTTAAAGCTTCATTTGGGCCCCTTGTTCTTAGAGTTGGGGCATGAAAATTTTATCCATGATTCTGTTGGATAATAAAGAATATATGGTAGAGTTTAATGAAATTTGGGCTCTGGGAGTTAGACCAGGAACTCAATCATCATGGCTGGTACAATTTCTTTACAAATTCTGTAGGTCATCTTGTGTGGTAAATGTTATCCTTCAAATGGCAGAATTGGCCCACGATCCCTTCTAATGAAATGTTTTATATTGAATTAGGAATCCTAAAAGACAAAAAACCACACAATTTTGATCAGTAGGGTGAGAGTTATAAATAAAATAGTAAACTGACTCAATTGGACTACTTCTAAAAATGCACAAAAATTATACTTAATATTAAAACATTAATATTTCACACAAATTATGCACATTTCACATAAATTTAGTAAAGGGAGTATATAATAAGTCATTAAAATATTAATAACATCACCAATCACATCATGTATTGAATTGAGGTGAAGTTGATTCCTACACATCACAAATGACTTAGGGATCATTTTCCTAAATTATCAAAACAATATGAATGTGTTTTCTTGGTTTTGAGTATGTCACTTGTGTTTTTTACTAAAATATCATTTTAAACTGAAAAAAAACTCTTTGAGTCATATCAGTTACATCATTTATCGGTTTTATGTGAGACTGATTCCTACACATCAAAAATTACTTATGAATCATTTTCCAAAATTATCAAGATAATAAAAGTGTGCTTTCTCAGTTTCCAATGAGTGACACACGTTTTGAACTAAAATGTCAATTTTAAACTAATATCAGACACTTTGAGTCATAATGGGAACATCGTGTATTAGATTGAGGTGAAGATTATTCCTACATATCAAAAATGACTTATGGATCATTTTTATAAAATATCAAAATAATATGAATGCATTTTCTCAATTATGAGTATGCCACTTGTGTTTTTTACAAAAATATCATTTTAAATTGAAAAAACTCATTTTGAATCATACTGGTCACATATTCTATCTTTTTGATGTGAGAATAATTCCTACTTGTCGAAAATAACTTATGAATCATTTTCCTTAATTATCAATATAATTGGAGCATGTTTTCTCAATTCAGTGAGTGACACATGTTTTGAACTAAAATGTCAATTTTAAACTGACAACAGACACTTTGAGTCATGCCAGTCAGATTGTGTGTCAGTTTGATGTGAGAATAATTCCTACAAATAAAAAATGATATATGAATTATTTTACTAAATTATTAACATAATTGTAGCGTGTTTTATTGGTTTTTAGTGATTAAAACATGTTTTGAACTAAAATGTAAATTTTAAACTGATAACAGACACTTTGAGTCATATCGGGAACACCATATATCATATAAAGCTGTGGATGATTCCTACATATCAAAAATGACTTATGGGTCATTTTCCTTAAGTATAAAAACAATACAAATTCATTTTATTAGTATGGAGTATGTCACTTGTCATTTTTACAAAAATATCAATTTTAAATAAAAACACACACTTGGGGTCATCACTAGTAGAAAAATGGTTTTTAACATAAAAAATATGACATTGGTTTTTTCAAAATGGATGCCAAAAATACCAATTAATATCATTTTTGGAATTTATTTTTAAAAAAACCGACGCCAAAACGAAAAACAATCGCATCGGTTTTTAGAAAAAATGACACCAATTATTAATTTTTTTCCATATTTTAGATCATTTCTTGAGATTCGATTTGATTAGTCTTAGAAATAAAACGGAGTTAAAGATTAAAAGTTATGGATGTTGGAAGTTGAACTTCTCTAAGAGAATTCTTAAAGAAGTCCAAATTTTGGAGGCCATAACTTTTAATATGTAACTCCGTTTTAGCTTCATAACCAGTCAAATCAAAGCTTAGGAAATGATCTAAAATATTATAAAAATTTAGTCTAATTTCTAGAATCAGTTTTTTTAAAAAAATATTCCAATAATATATAGTTTTTAACTTTTTTGGGTTGGTTTTTTTAAAATCCAATACAAAAAATTTATCGATTGGAAATTTTTACATTGGTTTTGTAAAAAACTGACACAAAAAAACCAATGTAAATCGTCTTTTGCATTAGTTTTAAACAAAACTGATGCTAAAAAGTATCTGTAAATACACTAGATCAGTATTTAAATTTTTTTCACAATGCGTGTTTCAATTTTTAAAATCCCACCTAAATTTTAATTCAATGTCATTGAGTATATTTTCATTTTCTATATAAATCCATTTTCTCTTTCATTCACCATTTTCGAATTCTTTGATTCCATCAAGTTTTCAAGGCGAATTCAATCGATGATTTGAAAATGGTTTCTATTCTAATAATTTAATTTCATTATTATTATTTTCCTTCACCACTAAAAATATTGGTAATCTTGTTTATAATGTTGGGTTATTATTATTACAGAGTTAAAACTATAAAACATCCAGATAAAATTTACCAACTGAGATGGAAAATTCATTATCGATCGCCCTTTTCATTACCATATGAGTTCTACCTTAAAACTAAGAGATATGATGATAAACAACATATCATTTTGATGGAAAATCCTAAAATAATTGAAATATGTTCTAAGCCTTATGTTTATTTGATTTCATTTGGTGTATGTAATTTTTATTCATGTTTCTCATGTTTTCTTTGAAATGAGTTGTATCTATCAAAACTTTGAGATGTTCAAATTTTGACAATCATAAATTTTGATCCGGAACTCCGTTTTAGCTCCACAACTAGTCAAATCAAAGCTTAGGAAATGATCTAAATAATAGTTGAAAAAAAATTAATTATTGGGGTTTATTTTTTTAAAGACCAATGATAATTTGTTTTTTACTTTTTGGTGTTGGTTTCTTTAAAAATTGATGTAAAAATGATATCGATCAGTATTTTTGGCATCGATTTTGTAAAAAAACTAATGCCAAAAAATATATGTGAATATTTTTTGGAATTGGTTTACAAAAAATGATTTCAAAATTCATATTTTTTACATCAGTAGCTTCAACATTGGTTAAAAACCAGCGTTAAAATTAAAAAAACCGATGTTAAATTCCATTTTTCTACTAGTGCATACCATTCACACCATGCTTCAAATTGAGGTGAGACTGATTGATTCATGTTAAAAACGACTTATGGATCATTTTACTAAATGATCTAAACAATATAAATGTGTTTTCTCAATTTTTAGTATGAAACTTGTGTTTTTTACTAAAATTTCATTTTAAACTAAAAACACACACTTTGAGTCATATGGTCACATCATGTATTGATTTGACATGAGACTGATTCTTACTCATCAAAAATTACTTTTGAATCATTTTCCTAAATTATAAATAAAATATGAGCACCTTTTCTCAATTTTTAGTGAGTGATACATGTTTTAACTAAAATGACAATTTTAAACTGATAACAGACACCTTGAGTCATACCGAGCACATTGTATATCAAATTGAGGTGAGGCTAATTCCTATATGTCAAAAATGACTTGTGAACCATTTTACCAAAGTATAAAAACAATCTGAATGTTTTTTCTTAGTTTTGAGTATGTCACTTTTCTTTTTTTCTAAAAAGTCAATTTTAAATAAAAAGACACACCTGGAGTCATATGGTAACACAATGCACTGGATTGAGGTGAAGCTAATTCCTACACATCAAAAATTATTTATAGACCATTTTACTAAAGTATAAAAACAATATGAATGTGCTTGATTAGTTTTGGGTTGGTCACTTATATTTTTTACTAAAATGTCATTTTAAACTGGAAATACACACTTTGAGTCATACTGGTCACATTGTGTGTCAGTTTGATGTGATACTGATTCCCACACATCAAAAATTAATTATGAATAGTTTTACTAAATTATCAAGATAATATGAGAGTGTTTTCATAGTTTTCAGTGAGTGAAATACATTTTGAACTGAAATGTCAATTTTAAATTAACAATGACCACTTTGAGTCATACTGGGCACACTATGTATCATATTGAGGTGAAACTGATTCCTACATGTTAAAAATGACTTATGTATCATTTTTATAAAGTATCAAATAATCTGATTGTGTTTTTTCAGTTTTGAGTATGTCACTTGATATTTTTTACTACAATTAATTTCAATTTTAAATAAAAAGACACACTTGGAGTCATTCCAGTCATGCTGTGTGTCAGAAGACTTATGGATCATTTTAATAAAGTATCAAAACAATTTTATTGTGTTCACTTAGTTTTTATTATGTGATATGTGTTTTGAACTAAAATGTAAATTATAAACTAAAAACATACAGTTAGAGTCATATTGAGCACACTATGTATTATATTGAGGTGTGGCTAAATGTTGATTTTATATATCTGAAACAAGATATAAAAGATAGAATATGTTCTATTCATGTGGAATAGTAAACCCCATGCCACCCAAAACAATTCACATTTCAGGCAACATGGAGTTTCCTCTTCCATCCAAAAGGAACATGTTCTCTATTTTCTATCTTATTGAAAATAGTTATAAGAAAAATATGACTTCCCAAAAGAGATGTGAAAAAAACTAAGTAATATATAAACATGATAAGGAAATTAACTTCAAAATAATTGATAAAATTATGACAAAATTAACTAAATAAGTAGTAGGAATTCACCTTTTCATGATTTATGTATACATTCTTTCCCCATTTTCTTATTTCCATTATAATATTTGAAGCCTCGAAGTCCAATCACTCACAAGCATAAGTAGATTAAAAAAACCACCCCAAATTAATAAAAATAATCCACCTGTATAAGAAAAAAATTCTTATAGTAGTAATACTGCAAAAAAATTAATTAAACATAAATATGAAACAATACATTAATAAAATGTCAATTTTAAACTAAAACCACACAATTTCATTCATACCAGATACATCTTGTATCATAATGAGGTATGTTTGATTCTTATATATCAAAAATGACTTATGAATCATTTTTCTAAAGTATCAAAACAATCTAAATGTGTTTTCTTGATTCTGAGTATGACACTTGTCTTTTTTTTACTGAAATTCCATTTAAAACTGAAAACAATCACTTTGAGTCATATCAGTCAATTCACATGTCATTATGACATGAGACTAATTCATACACATCAATAATGATGTATGAATCATTTTACTAAATTATCAAGACAACCTGAGCGCATTTTCTTATTTTTTAGTGAGTGAAACACGTTTTGAACTAAAATGTCAATTTTTGACTAATAACAACCACTTTGAGTCATACCAGGTACACCATGTATCATATTGAGGTGAATATTATTTCTAAACATCAAAAATGACTTATATATTATTGTACAAAAGTATCAAAACAATCCAAATGTTTTTATTGATTTTGAGCATGTCACTTGTCCCTTTTACTAAAATTAATTTTAATTTTAAATAAAAAGACACACTTGAAGTCATACTTGTCACACTGTGCATCATATTGAGATGATAAATAAGAGTCATTAAGTGGAATGTAATAATAACTTATATTCTTCATTATATATTAGTGGGTTATTACTGATTGCTATAGGAAATCGGTGGTTGTTGGGCATAATTGAGAGACTTCTGTGAATATCAAAAGTTGGTACTACTTTTTGACTTCTTGGGATGCACTATAAGTGGGTGAGACCACTTATAATGTGTGATGATGCAATTATTATTAGTTATCTAATCAGTTTAATTGACCAAATTTATTTTAATAACTATAACTTTTGAAGAAATGAAAATGTAGTAGTGTTCTACCCAGATGTCGTATTTATCGGAGAATAAAAAGAAAATTTCACCATCATTAGTGCATCATCCTTATTGAGTGCATGATCATAGTAGATGAGTGAATAATCCTTATTAATGAATTCATTTCTTCATTATCTCTATGAAAATTAATAAAATAAGTATCATATAAAAATGATAAGGAAATTAACTAAAAAATGTACACAAAATGATGATAAAATCAACTAAATAAGTACTAGGAAGTTACATCTTAATTATATATGTGTAAATTCCAACACCAGGTATTCTTCACATTCATTTATAAACAAATATATTTCTTATTGTGAATATTAGGACTTTCGATAGTCTTGGTAGTACTGTAAAAATATAAATACACAAAGGATTAATAAATATTTTAAATGAAATTGTAATTATATCCGAACATACCTATTTGGGGATGATAATTTATTGACGGTAAATGATATCATTCATAAATTTTCAAACATAATAACCAAAATCATTACCATTGATTTGTTTCAGACATTGAAGAAACATTGAAAAAAATAAGCAAATCTTTTGATATATGTTTTTATGGTGAAATATTATTATATATACCCTAATACTTATCCACTTGTAGAAGTCGATAAACTCCTTGTGCTCATTGAATTTTCTCATACCATGATTTTGATAGTATTTAATCACCAACCTATTATAACATAATTCTCATTAAAAAAAAATACACAATAAATAACTTGAATTTTAGCTATAAAATATTTCATGTAGTGTATTACAAATTTGAAAAACATCATCACATGTAGCCAGTTTGTTGGGTATCCATGCAGTGAATCCAAAAAATAAATCTTTGGAGTATTCAAATTGACTACAATGAGTAACCAATGATGCCTGAAAAAAAAAGGAATAAGTAATGAAAGGAATGAAAATATATTTGATATGAATAAATTGGAGAGTTTTACCCCTATATCATTGATAATAAGAAGAGTTCATCATCCGTAAGTTTTCTTTCAAACACTGAACCTAGTTTTTCCACTATTTAATCAATTTTATTTGATTCCAATGAGATTTATTATATAAAAGTGATATGAGGACTAATGATTCCATATTACTATTCACATAGTTTTCCTTTCAAATAGTATTGATATATACTCTTGAAAAATATATGAATTGTATTTAGTCATAATTAATATAGTAGATCAACTATTGAAAAAAATCATGAAAACACACCTCATGTATAAATTTATAATAGAAACTCCTATCCATTCATACTTGAGGATTTCATTTACATTCTCAAGAGAAATATAGTCTGTAATGACCTCACCATACATTTTTTATTTAAAATAAACTATGACATTACTACCAATTTGTAACCTTGTATCTACATGAACCTTTAATGTTAGTAAATGAAGAAGTTTAATGGGTGGGTTAAAGGTAATTTTTGAAGATCTTTTCAATTGGTTGGTTGATCCTTTAGATCATTTTGATTTGACCTTTTATTTTAGCCCTTCCCTTTGTCCGTCTGTAATAACATTCATCGGTTCAGACCTTTTTCCATTAATTGTTAATGTTTTTTCATGAAAAATAAATTTTAAATGAATACATCCTTGTTGAAATGTTTTTTACAAGATCTAACAACCATACTATGAAAGTTCTAATAGATTGCTCAACTATTTTAATATCTGCATCATTAATTGGAATAGGTAGCTTGACGCTCAACTCATGGGCCACATTAATCTCTACTCTCACATGATCTATTGGAAGTTTTATGTTGTGTAGAATATTTACTTGGATGTTAAACATTGTAGACCTCATAATAAGGTGATGGGTGGGTGTTGATAGATATAAATCACAATCATTTTCACTATGTATAATATCAATAAAGGAAAGGTATCAATGTTTACCTAATTCATATTTCACAAAAACAATTATGAGAATATTAATTACCTCATTTAAGATTTCTCTTTGTGGGTAATGGCTTACCTCAAATCTGGTGAGGGGGGGGGGTTCTTCACGTAGTGTTTATTGATGTTTTGTTTCTTCTCTTTGATTCCTTTTCATAAAATTTTCTAGCAACTCTAACTATTAATTAAATTTTTTATCAAAAGTAGTTAATCATTCATGAAACTCTTCTATTTTCTTATCTTTATCCCCTATTCATTTATTTTCTCAAAATATGTTCGGGGTGTCACCCTAAAACCCACACCTTTGATGTGGCCATACTATTTTGGCTGCTTCAAGGATACTGATAATAGTTGTTCATTGAGTACATATGAAGATTATTCTTGTGTCTAAGTTAGATAAAATATAAAGGAAAATAAGTAATCATTACTATGTAATACCAATTTGAAGCAATTTTTTTATGTCATACTTACACATTTTTCTCACAATTTTTGTGTGTTTTCATATATTATTATCTCTTGTTTATTGACACGTTCCTACTTCTATAGAACATGACATGGGATAGAAGTGGATTTGGATTTGGATTCATCAATATACATATAAATAGAGGAACATAATTATGTTATTATTTCATGTCACATAACATTATTACGATATATTTAAAATACGTACCATTTTTTTCCAAGTGAAGCATACCCCATCCTTGCTTTATGGTAGGGTTTTGTTGTCTTTTTTTAACACCCAATTGCTGTGTCAGAAATTAGAAATTATTAATTAAAGTTATTAATATATTTATTTTCAAACAATGTATTACTAGTCATAATGTACCTAAAATGATTCCTCCCTATAATGACCAATAAATTCATCCCATACTTCTTGGATTATCAGGTGTGCATACATTTATAGTGGGTGTGGGTTTATTTTCACTTCGACGTCATTGATATGAAACATTGTAAGAATTGTGAGAAAGCCTTTGTGAGCCTTTCTGGTAAGTATTAATAAAAATTTCATTCATAAGTCATCAACTATAAATTCACTCCATAAGGGATAATGAAGAGTAATTCATTATTCCATTATTTTGTTTTTTAGTAAAATAAATAAAGTATTTCATAATGCTAACCTGATATCTCCCTAAATCAATGTCTTAAGAGTGATCACAATATCATGCCAAAAATATATATCATTTTTCATATGATTCTAAGTGGTGATCCCAATGTAACTACTGAACATGACCTTTTTGGGGTTAACAGCCTGACCACATGTGTTCCATCCAACCTCAAATTTGATGTCTTTTCTTCTTGCATCACTAATTTTGGCTAACACTATCACGCTATGATGATCTTATTTTTTTGGGACACTGGTTGTTTTCTATATAAAATATCTTTGGGTTCAATATGTTGTTACTATGGATTGGTAGCATTGAAATGTGTAGAATGTTGTTGTTCCTCTGCATTGGGAGCACCAGCAAGTTGAAAAACCTATTATTCCTTAGGATTGGGGGCTCAACATGTGTAGAAGTCATTACCTATAGAATCAGTTGAACATTTAATTTAGATTATTTAAATGGAGTAGTTAATTAATAATAATATAAGGTGACACAATGTATATTAAATAAATATAACCATATTTTTGAACTCTTTTTTAAAGTTTGAAGAGATTTTACTCCTCTATCGAGTATCAAAATACCTACATTTTTTTCTCCTATAACATACACGAACCTATCTATATTGGGACCACTGTGAAATGATCATGACATCCCAATGAAAGGTTCATCCTCAATTTAATTTTCATTTGAACCTTCACTAGTTTTAGTCGATAACATAATAATTTACCACTTTTGGTTTGTTGGATCTGGAACATAAAATACTTGTACTACCTATAATTACATTATAAATAGTTCATCTTTATACCCTTCTTTAATGAAATCCACTTACAAGAATCCTAATTCATTTATTTTAACAACACTCCTGTTATAAACCCATTTGTATTGAAAAATTGGTACTTGGAATGTTGTATAATCCAACTCCCATATTTGTTTGATAATTCCAAATTATGACGTATTCATATAAATTATATTTTTGTCTTTGGTAGAGGATACATGCATCACTTCAACCATAAGTGTAACTCCACCATTTTTCACACTACTGTATTCATAATGTGAATTTATATATAACATATAACATTAATTACATAACCATTATAATATAATACCAGCACAATTGGTCCTATGGCCAGCCATCAAATTTTTTCTGAAATTGAATACTTATTTTCAACTGACACCTTAAAAATATGGTCTCAAAACTATCCTATAAACTATTTATTATGTGTATTTGATATTTAGATTTTATCCCTTGATGGATTTAAATGCCTAATAATATCTTTGTGGGATTCAACATATGGGGAAAACTCTAAACTATTATGAAAAATGTAAAGGTGGACCTGCTCATGATCTGTAATAGTGATTGTGACAATATATATTTAGGAAATTCCTTCAACCACACGATGTCCAATGTGAAAAGATTTTGGTAGACCAATTATTTCTACATCAATCAAGTATTTTTTTATAGAATTCAATTTCTTCCTCAATAATATATCACTCTATAATAAAACCTCATGGATGACTTAGATTATTGACATACCCATTAAAAATATTCATATACCATTCAATGGGGTACAACCATCTATAATGTATAGGACCACATAGTCAAATATCTCTTACCAAGTGAACCATCAAGTGAACCATCATATTAAATAATTCTAATGGGAAGAAAATTTCTAATTGACCAAATATAATGACAATTTACTTTTCCATAGTTGGAAATTTCTCTAGGTCTATAACTTTACTAAATATAGATTTGAAAAAGAACTAGATCTTGGTTAATTTATGATGGAAAATCTTGGAAAAAAATCAACGTAAATCTATATATATTATATTTTCATCAATACATGATAATCATGTGATTTCAAACCCTTTAACTTTAAATCAACCACTGACACAAATATTATTGATATTTGATGAATACTCCTCTGGAACCTTTACATCATTAAAGAAGTTGAAAAAATGATATTTCTCCTTCCTAGAAAGAGTGCAATCACCTAGAGGAAGAAAATTCCATTTTCACCATTCACTATTGCCAACTCTTCCCGTATTCCCATGTAAATATTATCTAACATAGACTTAATTTAATCCTTTGTTTTCCAAGTGAATTTACTAATGTGCTAATGATACTATCACATGCATTTTTTTCAATAGGCATAACATCAAGAAAATTAATGGCATACAATCAATTACAATATGGTAATAAAAAAAAATCAATCTCCTTTTCCAATCATTTTTCTTAAGGTTTTTAAAAAAAGGTTTACCAAAAGTAGTGTCCATATGTTTTACTTTCTCAAATAGTTGACCACCTTTTAGTGGAGATGACATTGTATATTCTTCTGAACTCCCATCAAATGATGTCGTCCCAGATTGATACTTATGTCATTGGGGTAGAAATTTGTGATATACTAGAAACATAGTCTTTTATGAATGTTTCAACCTAATAGAATGTGTACCTTGTTTAAAAATGAGACACCCTTGAGTTCCTTTAATGATATATCATAAAAAAATTCCATAAGAAAGAAAGTCATTTATCATCATTTACAACATGGTTCTAAAAGTGAAATATTCATTTCTATAAGAATCATACAATATAACACCTGAATCCCATAATAATTTCAAATATTCGATCAATGAATTAAAATAAACATCAATATCATTACCCAATCATTTTGGTCATGATATAAATAGAAATAACATAATGTATTCTCATTTCATGCATAACTACGATGAAAAGTTATAATTTACCAACATAACCATCCATGTACTGTGATTGATTCTTTAAACACAAAAAATATTCACTCCATCTATAGATAGTGAAAGACAAAGGTTTCTCATCTCATTTAAGAATTTAGGATACTCATGATCAATTCTCTTCCACTGAGGAGATTCTACTGGGAGATAAAGTTTCCCATCTTTATTTATTATATCTGTGTTCCATATAATTTTCCTTATAGTCTATTAACTTCTATATAGTTTAATAAACCTTGGAATGATTGGAAAGTACCATACAAATTTTGTAGGACCCAATTCATATTTCTTGTATCAAGAAGAACGAAACTTTGGGAATTCTTTAAGTGATTTTTGGTCCTTATAAAATAGTATACGACCACTTATATAGGTTCTGGATGTAGTGGAAGCATGTGAGGGAAATTCCCAACATTGCTTTTTGTCATGATCGATGATCAATCAAATATTGATACAATGTTTAATCTCCATGATCAGTGGAATTGAATTAAAGATAGAAAACATTAATAATGTTGGAACCGAGAGAGAGGAGATCAACACATATTGTTTATAATTAATTTAATTAGATAAATAATTAACTCTAAAGAATTATTTCTTCATTGATGAATTTGGAGACATATCTGTGGTGCACAGTCATTTTGTTGTAGAAAAAAATTGTAGATTTCCTCTAGTGTTGATCCACATGTGTTCTAGGAATCTCCAGATGTTGTAGAAGGAGTCTTTAAGTGCTAGCACAAAATATCCTTGCACATGGGTTGTCCGCCTTGATTGCCTTGAGAATCAATTCCAAATAATTATCCTTGATCTGATGAAAGAGGATTTCTCACTGTTCTTGGGAGAATTCTTGGATAAGGTAGCTCTCTAATCTTGAGAGGATTGTCCATGATTTTTGTGAACAACCAACAAAATGAACTAGGTAGCTAGAGAAAATAACATAACTGGATATTTATATTGCTAGGGTTCAAATAAAATAATTGCACAAGTGCCCTTAATTATTTATTTAATCCTATAAAATCCCCATTTCAAATAATAATAATAATATTATTATTTTTCAACATGCGCTTAACTTGAAAATTATAATTAAATATTATTTAATCAAATAATATTCAATATTATAATTTCTCACTGGACCGTTAAAACTGGTCTGCCATTCCTCCACAATATTTATCAAACCTTGAATAATGTCTATTTATTTATTAAATAAATATCAATTAATTATTCACCAATAAATAAATAAATATTTTATTTTTTTAACAACAAATAAATATTTATTAAATATTTCGCTCTGATACCACTTGGTGTGTGACCCTCTAGGCCTCTTTCTGAGTGGCATTAGGCGAAGTAGCCTAAAGTCCAAGGTTATCATCCAGAAACAAGCTAAGACACCCCTAGGGAAAGAAGTTAATTCCGTAATGACATTACAACTCATACTAACACTTACTATGTAATATTATCCCTTTATCACAATCTCTCAGATCAAGAAGGTTGTATGCTGGTGCCATCAACCTATGTGCTCGATGTATTCTTTTTGACTTTACAGATATAGAACTTGCCTATAGAACCCCATTGACATAGATTTATTTAGTCTATATCATTTCCATCAAAGGGACTAAGATTCTATCTTCCATTAAATAATGGAAGGGATTAATCCTTTCTCTTATTATTTATTAATGAAATATTACTCATGATGCACCCAACATATCCTACCTCACCGAAAACATATTTCATCATGGTTTTCATCAATACATCCATGTGCGCAAATCATGATACTAATTAATAATAATCTTAAATTATAAGGGCCAATACACACGTCTGAAGATAGGAATATCCAATGACACATAGAAATGTGGATTTTCTATTAGCATGGATCGATCCCATAATATTCATACTAGATATTATCCGGGGTGTACACCATGATAAGGTGCCTCAAAGTCCTATGAATATCCAACCATGATAGCCTATATCATTTGTGTACCTAAAATTATATCCTTCATCTATAGAACATATATATTCATGAATAGTGTCATAGCACTTCAGGCTTCTCATCATAGCGGGGAACTGCTATGACCTTTTAGTGAGACCACTACTCTTAGAACATTATCACATACTATGTTACATAGGAGAATAATCATGATGTGATAAGAATTTTATTAATATTCAAAACCATGAATACAAGTTTATCATAAAGTTCAAATAAGTTGGTTCTAGGGCACCAATTCCAATAGACTCCTACTTGCACTAGGGCCAACTGCTAACAACCTTCAATCTAACAGCTCTCACATGATACTCATGAATCTGCTGAGATGGGCCTTTAGTCAAGGGTTCCTCCAGTTTCTCTTTTTTGGGTACTCTACTTACTGCAATTTTACCCCTCTAATAAAAATACCTCAAGAGGTGATACTTTTAGAGTATATGCTTTGTCAGTTGGTGTGAACTTGGCTCTTTTTCAAGATCCACCACTGTAATGTTATCACAATACAATGTGATAGGGTCTTTACTTCTAGGTACCCACATCATGCTCCTTGACAAATTTCTAAATCCAAACAACTTCCTTGGCTGCATTAGAATCCGCTATATACTGGGACTCCACTATAGAATCAACAACAACTAGCTACTTTGAACTATTCCAGCTCATAGCTATTCCCTTGTGATAGAAAACATACCCTGATTTCAACTTCAGATCATTTTGATATGTCTGAAAACCAGAATTAGTATAACCCCTAATGAAAAGCTCCTTGTCTCCTCCATACACCCGAAAGATATCCTTAGTTCTTCTCAGATACTTAAGGATAGCCTTAATGATTGTCCAATGATATTATCCTAGTTCTTCTTGATATATGCCTACCATGCTCAATAAATAGGAAACATCAAGTCTAGTACATAACATGGCATATATGATTGATCCTATCACTAAATTGTATGGGATCTTACTAATTCTATTTTTCTATTGTTGTGTATGGGGACACATTTTCTTAGAAAGATGTAAACCATGTGACATTAGAACTGTGGATTGTTCCATACTAAATATATTTAGTATTTAATCAATATATGTACTTTGAATTAGTCCAATAAGCCTCTTAGATCTATCACAAATGATATTTATCCCTAGAATGTAGGATGCTTCACCTAAGTATTTCATAGAGAATCACTTGTTCAACCAGTCCTTAATAGATTATAAGACTGGTATGTTGTTTCAAATAAGTAATATTTCATCAACACATTCTACTAGGATAATGAACACATTCCCATTAATACTTTTTAAACACATGTCTCACATCCATTCTTATTGAAACCAAATTATTTTATGGCTTCATCGAATCAAATGTTCCATGACCTTGTTGATTTCTTCAATTCATAAATGTATCTCTTAAACTTGAAAATATTTTTGGTGTCACATAAAGTTACAAACTCTCCTGGCTGTGTCATATAGACATCTTCTTGAAGGTTTCTGTTAAGGAATGTAGTTTTGAAATCCATCTACCAAATCTTATAGTCATGGTAAGATTCTATATCAAGTATGATTTTTATGGATTTAAACATGGAAATTGGTGAAAAGGTTTCATCATAGTCATTTAGTTGACACTACTTAAAACCTTTAGTCACTAGCCTTACTTTATAGGTACTAACTTTAACTTCCATGTCCAGTTTCCTCTTGAATACCCATTTGCATCCAACAGGCTTTACATCAACTAGAACATTGACCAAAACCCAAACATGGTTCTAATACATGGAATCCATCCCAGAATTCATATCTTCTATCCATATTGCAGCTTCTGAGTTCTCCACTACCTCCTTGCAGGATAAAGGTTCATCATTTTCAACCAATAATGAGTCACCTTCCTTGGTGACTAGAAAAATATATCTCTATAGTTCTCTTACCTATCTTATGCTCCTACATAGTACTTGTGTTTTAGGAACTACTTATTCCATGAGGAATTGTGGAATCTGTTCCTGTACCAACTCTTATATATCATGAGAATCAACTTCATCAAAGTTAATCTTGCTCTCACTATCCTTTTTTTGGATGTGATCCCTCTCAAGAAAGAAGGATTTTCTGGAAACAATCACTTTTTTTGTCTGAGGGGTTGTATAGGTAGTAGCCCCCTTTTTCCTTGGGATACCCTATAAAGATACACTTCATTCCCCGAGGTGCTAGTTTGTTGATTGATAAGGAATTAACAAATGCCTTGGAACCCCATACACATGTACGCAACAAAATGGGTTTATTTCCACTCTATAACTCAAAGGGAATTCTATTTTCCTCTTTAGTTGGTACATGGTTTAATATGTATGTAACAATTTGTAGTTCATATCCTTAAAAGGATAATGAAAGATCTATATGCCTCATCATCAACCTTACCATGTCTAATAAGGTATAATTCCTCCTTTCACAAACACCATTACACTATGATGTATAAGGTGGATTGGGTTGAGATATAATCCCAAACTCCCGTAGAAAGTTGATGAACTCTTGGTTAAGATATTCACCACCTCAATCTAATTAAAGCTTCTCTATCTTCTTACCAAGCTAATTCTCCATTTCATTCTTAATTTCCTTGAATTTATCCAAGAACTTAGACTTATACATCATCAATTATATATATCCATATCTACTCAAGTCATCAGTAAAAGTTATTAAGTAAGAATATCCACCTCTATCTTCTACTGGAAATGGTCCACACACATAAGTGTGTACCAATATGAAAAGTTTTGTGGCCCTTTCACCCTGTCCCCCGAATGGTGGTTTGGTAATTTTTCTTCCTTATAAATAAACATGATATCTATTAAGTTTTTTTATCTTAGAAGAGTCTAAATAACTATCTTGATAGATCTTTGTCAAATGATTCTCATTTTCATGAGAAATATGGTGATGGCACAACTGGGTGTTATATGAGTTGTGTGAACATGATTTTTTATCAATTTCAAACACTTGGTTTTCATAATTTAATATATAAAGACCATTATTTCAATGTATCATACCATAACATATGTTTTCCTTATAAAAAACCAATTTTATTTCAAAATTTGAAAATAAACCCATATGTATCTAAAAATGACACAGAAATTATGTTCTTGGTAACTGTAGGTACATAATAACAATCTATTAAAACCAAAATCATTTTTGTTGGAAATTAAAGGTCGTAGTCACCAATGGATAGGGTATCCAACCTTTCTCCATTGGTAGCTCTCAGACCCACCTCTCCTCTGGAAATCTTTTGAAATCTACTTGGTTTCTATATTTGGATACAAATGTGATCACCAAAAGCTATATCTAATACCCAATGTGTAGAAATAGAAAGATTTAACTTGAGAAAGAATGCACCTTTAGCTTCCCCTAGTTTATGGGTGTAGTTACTCTTCCAGTGGCCTAACTTGCCACATACAAAACACACTGCTTTCTTTTACTTGCCCTACCTGTGGATCTTATTCTTCTTGGAAGGACAGTGCTCAGGATCTTTAGACTTTTTGTAAGTCCTAGTCCCCTTTGAGTTGTTCTTCCTTTTTCTATTCACTATATAGACCATGTGTTTATCATGACCCATGTCATTATCCACTTGGTGAATCAAGGTCTGATTTTTGGAAAGACTCTTCTCATTATTGTTCATGTTATAATTCACAATAAAGCTGGAGAAGGTCTTGGGCAATGATGAAAGTATGAGATCTATAGGAAACTCATCTAGAAATTTAATCCCTAAGATTTACAGGCATTAAATGTATCCAATAATATTGAATACCTGAGGCCCAACTAGGTAAGACTCTCCAATATTAGTTGTGAACAAATAATTGAATATCTAACCTGTCTTTCCTTTACTTCTCTTGATAGAGATCCTAAAGGTGATACATCATGATATAAGAATACACATCCTCATGTTGATTCAAAATATCATTGGACATGGATGATATCATAAAGTATAGAATATATTTAGTATCATTCTAATGTTTCTCATAAAGTAACAGTCTTTTATCACTTCCCTCATTTCCTGGCGCAACTGGTAAAGGTTCTTCAAGCATATATAATTTCCTTTCACAGAGAAGGATGACACATAAGAACCTTTGAAATTCTTGGAAATTTGTTCTAGTGATAAGGATTTACTTCTCAAGTATGGATCTAAATGATATGTTTAATGTCATTTTATTAATTTTTCTAAAAAGTAAGATAAGAATAATTTTAGTACTTTATCTAATAAAATTTAGACAAATAAATAAATACAATATTTATTAGTCTCCCATTATTTTATCAAAACCCAATAGCCCTCACCATCAGCTTCCAAATATCCTGCTGCTTAGAAATTCAAGTGTAAAGGATCCATATTCTCCTTCTGATTACCCCAACTTTGGTTGGTAAAGCAACTCAAATGGTTTTAGATAGGCATTCCAAATGGAAACTGCATTAACTCATAGTTCCTTGATCTATTGAGTGGACTTTATAATCCCGAAATCATTAAATTATATTTCCTCAACCTTTGCTATTCAGCTACACCAAGTCCTACTTTGGTATTTAACCCTTGATGAACACCATGTTATGTCAACCCAAAACCTCATGTTAGAATTCCCTAATAATTGAAAGAACCCCAACTTTAGTTGATCAAGCACTTTGAAATATGGTTCGATTCTAACCGAAGTAATGGGAGGCTATACCAAATTAATATTTTATTGAGTGATTTAATCCTTTTATGCATAAATTTACAATATTTATCTTTATCACATGCTTGTTAATGTTAAGTGGTATTACTTAAATGATTAACCATGTATTAGAAAATATTTACACATAAACCAATTTATTTTAGTTCTATCTTGCATGCTTGTTAATTCATTAATTATGTGATCACGATAATACATCCATAATGAAATAACCATAAAATTGATAGAAATAAAATAAAGTGTATGATCATGATATTATATTAATGGTTAGTTTATCTAGTGGTTGATAAAATAACTATTGACCTAGGGGAAAAATACCTTGAACCAATTGAGGTTCGTGTTTACACATTTCGACCTGTCCACCTTTCTATTTACTTAGATTGGTTTCGCCTCGGCTCCGTACTTGAAACACATCCACTAGCTTGGGAGCTCCATCCATTACATATGTCTTTTACTAACATGTAGGTGAGGGAAAAAAGGGGTTTACATAAAAGAAACCATGGAAATGAAGTCCCTACATAATAATGAGGAGAGAAGGAACACATACCAACAATTTAATTTAATAATAAATTAAATGAAACCAATCACATAAAAAAGGTCTCTACAAGATCATGATTATCCACATGCATGCAATGAATTATGCATTTAATAAAACTAACATTCAATTATTAATCATTATTATTTTAGATAAATCATGCTTGTATAGATTAATTATTATCTTTAATTAGTTAATCCTTTTATCTTAATTCTTATCTAAATTTATTTGAGGTTATCATCCATTATAATTTTAAAAAATTTAAATAAATTCATTTAAAATTAACTATGTATATAACTTATACCTTGGAGGTAAATCGGTGAATACCCATATGATTCTACTCAACATGTATTATACTCGTATACTGTTTTACTCTTGTGATATATGACATACATGAATTATCACATACTTTCACAACATGTAGATCACAAATTATTACACGAATTACATGATTCTTCAGTTATGTGTTATGCTCAAATGAACGTAGAGTAACAAATTTTTATAAAAATCATACATGATATGAAGATTTGAACATTATAAATATATTAATTAAAAATTTAAATATTTATGTATATTAAAACCTATCACATAGAGTTTCCTATCTTTAAAACTACACACAAGTACATGTCTCAAGGTTTATATAGTAAAATAAATAAATATTGAATCTGAATAATTTGGTAAAAGTACACGGTGTGTAGATCTGATTTATAAGACGTGTACACCCTTCACTGTCTATTCGAGGAATATGCCTAGGGACTCGGTGTATAAAACGTACCTCATAAAATTTGGAGTGCACAACATGTACAATGGGCCACATTTCGTGTTGACTATGTGTTACATGGTAACTAGTTAGGTAGGCCGTGTATGGAATACATGACCCATCTATGACCCAAAGGGACTGCACACTGTATACGTGGGCTACACGACATGTACTTCAGCTGACCATGCACCAATATATTTTGGTCAACACACAATGTAAGAATTAACACTACCACATTTCATCAATGCACACAATTTGAGTAATTACTAAATTAACTCATGGTGCATTGACCATGAGTTCACAATGTGTAATTGTGATTACACAACATGTACTCCTGTTTTATCCAACCAAAATCCTTGTCACCTCCAGATGAGTTCCTCGATTTTATTTTCATCATAAAATTGAATTTCTCGTTTAGATCTTTGAGAAATGAAGGAGGAAGAATAGATCTCACAATTCATATTAAAATAATGATCAAAATTAAATTGAAAAACTAAATTAAAAATGTGTAAATAATCAAAGACTTTTTAAATAATTATAAAGAATTATGGGCCCACTCTGATACCTCATTTAGGTTTCAGGCACAATAGAAGCGTGCAATGGGTGATGCCCAATATTTATTTTTTTTCACGATCGATGATAAATAAAAGATCTATACGATATTTAATAACTGTGATCAATGGAATTGAATCAAATATAGACAAAATTAATAACACTAAAACCAAGAGAGAGGATATCATCACATATTTTATATAATTAATTTAATTAAACAAAGAATTACCTATAAAGAATTATTTCTCTATTGATGAATCTGACAATAGATCTGTGGTGCACCATTGTTGTGTTATAGAAACCAAGTGTATATTTCCTCTTGTGGTGATCCACTTGTGTTCTAGTAATCTCTAAACATCACTGAAGGAGTCTTTGGGTACTAGCATGAAATATTATTGTGCTTGCATCATTCGCCTTGACCGCCTTGAGAATCACTTCCAAAGAATTCTCCTTGATCCGATAGAGGATGATTGCTCTCCATTCATGGGGGAATTTTTTGATAAGGGATCTATTTAATCTTGAGTGGATTCTCTAATATTGTTGTGAACAACCAATAAAATGAACTGACTAGCTTGAGAAAATAACATAATTGAGTATTTTTATTGCTAGGGTTGAAATAAAATAATTGCAGAAGTGCCCTCAATTATTTATTTAATTTTAAAAATACCAATATCAAATAATAATAATAATAATATTATTTCTCTACATTCACTTAACTTTCTAATTATAGTTAAATATTATTTATTAAAATAATATTCAATATTATTATTTCTCACCGAACCATTAAACTCGGTCCGCCATTTATCCACAATATTTATTGGACCTTGAATAATGCTTATTTATTTATTAAATAAATATCACTAAATTATTTTCAAATAAATAAATAAATATTATATTTTATTAACAACAAATAAATATTTATTAAATATTCTGCTCTAATACCACTTGGTGTGTGACCCTCTCGGCCTCTTTCTTAGTGGCATTAGATGAAGTAGCCTAAAGTCTAAGGTTAGCATCTAGTAACACACCAAGGCACCCATATATAAATAATTTAATGCCGAAACAACATTACACCTCATATGAATGCTTACTATGTAATATAATCCCTTTATCATGATATTTCAAATCAAGCAAGTTGCATGTCAGTGCATCAACCTATGTGCTCAATGTCTCTTTCTTTGACTTTCCAGAAATGGAACTTTCCTATAGAACACCATGACCATAGATTTATTTAAGAAATATCATTTCCATCAAAGGACCTAAGATATTAACTTCCATTAAAAATGGAGGGGATAAATCCTTTCTCACATTATTCATTTATGAAATATTACTCGTGATGCACCCAATGTATCCTATCTCACTACGAACATCTATCATCATGATTTTCATAAATACATCTAAGTGCATGACTTATAATACTCATTAATAATAATCCTAAAGTCTAGGGACCAATACACACATCCTTAGATAAGAAAATCCAATGACACATAGAAATTTGGATTTCCTACTGACGGGTCTCATTCCCAAAATATCCATACAGAATATTACCAAGGGTGTACGCCATGAGAAGGTACCTCAAATTCATATGAGTATCCACCCATAATATCCTATATAATTTATGCTCCTAAAATGATATAACATGGCTATAGAATATATATATTCAAGCATAGTATTGTAGCACTTCCGAGTTCTCGTCATAGCAGTGAACTGCTATGACCTTTTAGTGCGACAAATACTCATAGGACATTATCACATACTATGTTACATAGAAGAACAATTATAATTTTGATAATAAGATTATTAATATTCAAAACCATGAATACAAGTTTATCATAAATAATAAATAAGTTGGTTCCAGGGCACAAACTCCAAATATTTGGACATGAATGTATTCTTTCTGAGATCATATCTATTGAACCTAGCATTAATTTAGCATCATATAATCAGCTAGGAAGATCATTATCTTATGTGATAATATCATTCAAGAGATACAATGGTTTAGTAAAATTGGCATCCCTCTATCCATTTCCATATTTTTAATTATATAGATTCAATAAGGATAACAATGTTGTATATTTAGTACAACCACCATTTAATGACATCTTTTCACAACTCTTTAACTTCTCAATTTTTTTGGAAAATCACAAGGTTCATCTTCAAATATCATTATAATTTCCTCAGTATGATATTCATCATCATTCACACCTATAATCACATCCTCGATATAGTCTTATTCATTTTACACACTTGTAATCATATCAGATGATCCATAAAATGCAGTGTTATTCTAATCACTAGCTACATTCAATTTTTCCCCGTGTTTAGTTCAAAATTTATAACTCTGATATATTCTATGATAGATCAAGCATGCTTCCAAATCCTCTAGACTAATTATTTTTTAATAACAAAAAAATAAAAATGGATAAAGTATTTGAGAAGGGTTATATATATGATCTTTTTAAAACTTGATGAACTCTTTCACCACATCTTTATAATCTTCTATTATACAATTGGAATCCATCCATTTTTTGATTCATATCCATCCTATTTGATTTGGTAATATTAATATTTAACAAGATAAATAAATACAAAAAATGGGCCATTCAAATAAGGGAAACCCAACATTTTAATGTTTCAAATAATTTCAGTTTGATTTAAAGAAAATGGGTAATTAAATTTAAGAAAAGAATTAATCCACTGGTGGTAAGTTTTATCCTCTAAATTCACCCACAATGATCACTGGTACCTTTTATGGGATGGTTAATACTCAGAGAAGTTCAAGAAACATAGGTTCATGTTCAAAAGAGATGAGGGATGAGTGTCATACAATAAAATGAAATAATAACTATTTGGGATATGAATCTGATGAGGATGAAAATTGTCTCTTTAAATCTAAATGTTCCCAGGCTGGGGAGTTGGTGAAGCACCGAACAAAATTTCTTAGTTTTCTATCTAAATTTAGAAAGATAAGTAACAACAGTATGATCCCTACAAGGGGATCATTCATTGGTGCGACCGTGAGATGGCTCATTTGGATGGTCTTACACACACTCATGCTAATATATACATTGGAGTTTCAACAGTCAAAGAAATACTTTAATTACTCTATGAAAAGGAATAGGATTTTGGTCTGAGGAGTGGATTTCAGTAGCGATTAGCTTCATATGAGGCTAAGGTTGCAAGAGTGGGGTCATGATGGATATCCTATAGTTTGTATGGAGTTATTGAAAAGCCCTTTAGATGGTGTTATTATCAATATATATTATATAGGAGGTGAGATTCAGTGTATCTAAGAGGTCTCTGAAAGTTTATATGATCATATAAATATAGATACCAACCTTTGTACTTACACATGTATGCATTTAAAAATATAGATACCACTCATCTTGTTGCATTTATAAATATAAATACCACTCAATTTTTTGAAACATATTTTAAGGAGTGTTCAAAAATTAAAAGGAAATTAGTAAGTGAGTGGATGAAGAATTTAATCAATAATGGAGGTTTATTTCTAAAGGGTATTTGTAAAATTAAAAGTGTATCACTTATTTATCACCCCTTCTTAGTTATAAATTACCACTACCCTAGAATCTTGAATAATTGTTATTCCTATAAAAGGTAATACTATATTCTTTCATATAAAATTCTTCTTCATCTCTTTCCTTTTTACGTTATCCCTATGAATTCTAATATGGTATTAGTCCATTGAATATTTTTGGATCCTTTAATGTTCCTTAGATTTGGTTGGAGTGGATGGTTTTCTTGGATGACACCAAGGAAATACATTATTTCCCTTTTCTAGTTTCATACTTAATATAAAAAAACCAATACCTAATTTTATGTTAGTTCTAGTTTGGTTCTTAGCTTAAAGAGGTGGTTGGATTATCTTTCATTAAATCCAAAGTGCTTCTTTGTAATCATTTTGGTAGGAATACAACTCTTTCCTCTCATATTCCCTTAGAGATAGGACAAAATCTATATAGAGTTGAGTATATTTAAGTAAAATTGTCCCATTTTTGTTAGGGATGACTTATTAATTTATCTCATATGGAATTTAAAGGTTATTTATAAGCTACTTTGTCTTCAAGATGGGTTATAAGAGCACCTTTGGTATTTTCATGTTTCTTTTCAATGATAGTAACATTTTACATGTTTAAACCTTGTAATTAATTATTGGTACTATTTTTTAGTTAAAATTCACCCTTAATAATGTTTTGGTTATATTATTTAAAGTTTTATAAACTCATATCCAGAGATTACATGTGTTGATTCTTAATTTTTTCCCTATACGATACCCAATGTTTGGTAAGTACAAAAGAAGGGGTATATATATTTTTTAATTTATGATCCATCAATCCTTTTTCTAAATATTTTATTGACTTTATTTTTTCTCCTTGATTATGAAACAAAATTTTATTAATCATTGAAAAATTAATTAAACTAAATGAGTTATAGGTAAATTTAGTTTAAAAAAGGATCAAGGATTGCACCTTTTGGAGGAATTTTTTTTAGAAAATAAATCCATCTATAATCATTAAAACAAAAAATGTAACAAAACCAACTAAAAATTTATGATGAATTCATAGAAATTTACACATACATATGTCTCAAAATTTCAAACCCATATGAGAAATGTTTTGATGTTTTCATAACAGAGTAAAAATTCCACCCAATTCCTCATATAGAGGTCAGTGAAAAATTATAAATTTCAATAATTAGAAACAAAATCAAATTTATGAAAGAATTATATCAAGAATATAAACCAATATTAGTGTATAAGGTTGGAGTTTATAAATAGTGCAGGATTCAAGCATTGTATTGTTCATTGTGATGGATTTATTTTGTTAACTACGTCGACATTGGAAAAAATCATAAAAACTATGTACGTGAAGTGTAAGTGTAGTAGGAAAAGCTCAAATGAGATGTAGAAAAATAAAATAAAGTGAGTGGTCGGCCAACCAAGGTTCTATTAGTTTTTTTTCGTGTGAAAAGATACATTGGGATATGAATCAGATTAGGTACATAGTTTGGATCATGATTAAAGAGGAGAAGAAATAATTAGATGCCTTAGATCAGGAGAGGGTCAATTAATCAAGAAGCTCGAGGAAGAGAAACAATGAGGGTTCCATTCCATGAAATATTGAATGAAATGCAAGTAGATGAATCTTTTTGGGTTTTATTTGAAAAACCGTGTATGGATTTTATCAACACTTTCAAAAAAGTGCTGATAAAGTGTAGTTTTATTAGTGCTAAAATAGTAATCACTGATAAAACTAAATCTTTATCAGTGCTAACAAAGCACTGATAAAGACCCAATTTTAATAACATAATAAATATAATTAAAAAATTGAATTTATAAAATTATAAATAAATATTTAAAGAATTAAAAATATATTTTTATAAATATAATTATAAAAATATATATTTATTATTTAAATATATTTATTTTAATTTTATAATTATTTTAATATATATTCAAGTATTTATAATTATAATTATAAATAAATATATTTAAAATCATTTGTATATAACTAAATATATATATATATCAATATATAAATATATATAATTATAAATATAATAAATATATTTATTATTTAAATACATTTATATTAATTTTATAATTATTTAAATATATATTTAATTTTCTATAATTATAATTATAAATAAATATTTTTAAAAAATATTTATATATAATTATAAATAAATTTATATAAATTATATATATTTATGTATACTCGATTTGATATTGATGTGGTTGTGTACAAAGAGATTTTTTCCCCTTATTGCCCACGCAATAGGAAAGATTTGCTTAAGGCAGCTTTGGATAATAAGAACGACGACGAGCTCCTTTGGTCTGCCCCGACAGATGATGGGGATGATGGTGTTCTTTGGTCGGTGATGACTTTTGAGTGTAGGTGCAATAGGAGATGGCGTTTGGGACATCCTTAGTGTGTGTTTATGTGGAAAAAATGATGATCTCAGGAAGGAATGACATCCTTGAGCAGTGTGGATCGATCAACTATGAACCAACAACGATAAGATTTGAGCGCAGTGAGGTGCTGTCCAGATGTGATCTGTGGCGACAGTTAATTTGTGGTCCACTAGAGAGGACGAACTGTTACACTAGGCTGGAGATGAAGGATGGCGACAGAGGCGTTGTGTGACAAGGCGGGTTTGGATTTCAGGTGGTGGTGATGGCGACGACCTATTGGTGGGGCACAGGGATTCTGGGTTCCCGACGACCTGATTGATTGCGGCTTGTGGTGCGGTCCATGGAAAATGATAGCGTGGAGGTTTGTGTGGGATCCTGGCGGAGCAGGCATGGGATGGTGTTAGGTGTGGTTTTGACTTGTTTAGATGGTGGTTCATGGGGTATTTAACTGATGAATGAATGGTGATGAGCAATGACGGCCCAGAGAATTCCGTTGCCCCAAACCCACATTAAAAATTTTATCCTAAATACATTGGGAGCTACAGTAAACTAATAAAATTGATGCCGCTTTCTTTGTATTTTTTTCTTTCTTGTGTGTTGCCCTAGCCCATGGGCTCCTTGGGCCTGCCCTATGGCTGGCCCTGGTGATGATATGTCTGCGTGATTTGGGGTGATGGCTTGACCTTGGGGCTTGTTTATGAGTGGGGAAGGTGGCTAACAGGGTGGTGTGCATGTTTTTTCATGGGTTGGCAATGATTGGCTTTAAGATGTAGGGGATATGGCAGTCCTAGCTGGGCCTCGAGCCTATTGTTCTATGATGGACCAGTTTTGGACATCATTTATAGGCCTTTAGGCCTTTAGTATGTGGATTTGTGGGGTTATCAAATAAGTGGGTCTATGAGCGATGATGTGTGAGTCTTTGGACCATTACGTGTTTTTGGGTGGCATTGTTTTTCCACTTTCCAGGTTTGGAAGTGTTTTTTGTGTCACACACTCATTGGTTCCTATTTTTACTTTATTTTTAGTAATAGTTTTTAGGGTTGAGCACCCTCAGTACCCGAATCTTCCTCATATTTATTATTTAAATATATTTATTATAATTTTTTAATTATATATATATATATATATATATTTATTTATAATTATAATTATGAATAAATATATTTATAAATATATTTATATAATTATAAATATATTTATATAACTATATAAATTTATATAATTATATATAAAATATTGTTGGGGGCTTTCCTGAGTGGTAAAGATTCCCCGTAATCCTACATCAAACCTGGGTTCAAATCCGGGTGAGAGAAAATTTCCACAGGAAGATGGTGACGTAGGCATGACGCAGGTAGGAGGTGACGTAAACATGACGTAGGTAGATGGTGATGCATACATGATGTTGCACTGGGCCTTCGAGTCAGTTTATGGGATTTTGGGCTATGTAATGGGCTTCATACCTACTGGACCTTCAGACCATGTAATGAATAAATAAGTCTTGATGGGTGGACTATCCCTTGAATGAGCCTCCCCTGCAAACCAATAATGGCCACACCCATCGTCTCACCAGATGTTGTGTGAGTGACATAACCAACTGCTAGACCACCCCCATCGAGTTGGGGTTCGCCAATCCCATTCACTCGAAGATGCACATCATGTTACCATTACTGCTACCGCACCCCAATTGGCGTTGTCCCACCCCGCAGTGTCTGCATCATCACCCCCTTGATGGCCCGAATACCTAGTGGCCTGAAGGCCATAAGTTGTGGCTTATAAGCCCATTCAAGATGAATAGCAATGTTGCTACAGTATCCCACTACACTACCCATGATTCTACAATGCTACAGTGTTATAGTGCCACCATAGCACTGCCATATTACTTGCAAAAAATCTCTCCCACCCAGATTTGAACCCGGGTCTAATGTAGGATTATAGGGGGTCTTTACAACTTGGGTAAGCCCCCAACTGCTTATATATATTTATATAATTATATTTATTTTTATTAATATATAAATATATATAATTATAAATATAATAAATATATTTATTATAATTTTATAATTATTTAAATATATATATTTATATATAATTATAATTATAAATAAATATATTTATAAATACTTTCATATAAATATAAATATATTTATGTAATTATATATATTTTATATTCGAGTGTGCAATTACTTACAAACACACACGTACCTCGCACCCACTAGCTGAATGAGCAGGTCATAACTTCCCAAGGGGTAACTCACCTTATCCAAAAAAAATTTATTTATTCACATATATATAGACTTAGAAGACCCTTATAATTAAAAGACCCACAAGATCTCATATATATGGCCCAAAGGCCCATGATCATCACAACAAACCCTCCAGGTGAAATCCCCATCACTACAACAAAGTCTTATTTAGCGGTGGTTTACTAAATTTTTGTTAAAAAAATTTAAATGATTTCACAACAGTTCTTTAAAAACCACTGCAAAATATCATGTTTTGATTAAAGAAGGAACATCTCCTCCGTGCCTCCCCTAACTCGCCTTCCCCTGATCCCAAGCCCTAGAACCACCACTGGTGTGACCTAGCACCAATGTGCTTCCCTCGTCGCTAGCGCTCGGGTATATCCCAAGCCCTCTAAGCCTGAGCCCCTCGAGCCCCTAGAACCCTCAACAACATTACAGTCACAAACCCTAAGAGATACCCCCTTGTTCTATTATTTTCCCCTTGGTGATTTCACATGGGTTATTTTTGTTTTTTGTTTTATCCATCCAGGTAAAATTCTTCTAACCACTTCCACACTCATTACTCTCTCATTTTCACTCTTTTTTATCTCAATGTGGTCTCGGTGACCTAAGGATTAATTTTATTATGTTTTTTAATTTCATAATTCTCATATTTTGGTTTCCTCATGATTTTTAGGGCTATATTGCCTTATTTTAAGTGGAGTAACAAAAAGTGTGTAAAATAGAGAGGGTTTGTGGTAAGTGGTATGTTTCATAACTATTTAAATTTGAAACCATGATATTTTAATGCTTTTTAAGGTTTTTTTGGTGCATCAAAGAAATTTTATCAAGTATAAATAATAAGTTTATGATAGGATGGGTGTTATATTTTTAATTTTATTAAATGAGAAGAGGATTATGGTTTGTTTTCACTCTATTGTTTTTTTAAATCTATCCACCCCAAGGTGGTAATATAAATTCCAAGTTTGATCTTTGATATTTTTTTATTAATTTTAAATGGTGTGTGTGGTATGAAAACTAAATTTTATAAATTATTGTAAGGGGAATGTGTGTTCTTGGACTTTAAGAAGAAATATATGTCACTAGAATGGTTAAGTAATTTTATCATGGTTGTGTATTGGTTTTCAAAGTTAATAAATTATTTTTTAAAAGAAATATTCACCATCCTGATTAGTTATATTCTAGATCCCTATATTACTAATATTTTTCCATTATTTTCATATTCCTATCATTACTTATAAAATAGAAATATTTTATTGAAAACAAATTTTATTTACAATAATGGTAATGGAAACAAGAAACAAAAGGGTAATTCAATGTCCTTATATGTCAAGGGAGCCTCAATATCCTCCTTTGTATTTTTAATAAATACCATTATTCTAATACCAAACCTTATATTAATAATCTCATTTAAATATTCCAGTATCAATATACTATTAATAAACAACTCTTCAATTTTTTATGCCTTTATTTTTTAGTTGTTATTTGAATGTATGAGACCGATCCACTGAATAAAGATGGTCCAAGTGATAGCAGTCTTGTACTAATCATGAGATAAGAATCTCTCTTGGTGTGACCTGTAAGGTGGTATCACTAGGGGTTTTAGGTAAGAAGATCCCCCCCAGATGGGGATCTGGGTTCTAAAGGGTTTAGAATAAATTGATAAGGCACTATAGAGTAATTTTCTTATGATGCAGAACATGCATTTTAGAATTTTATTATCTTGTTTACTTATTCTAGGATCGTTTATTATTGGTAATCACCATAATTTTTAAATAAATCTATATCAGAGCTTGATTTATTAAGATCAAAGTAAGTGTTCTTGATTTGAATGATGGATATAGAAGAAGTAAAGATAAAGACTGATCATTTTGATTGATCTGACATTATATTATATAAAATATAGATAAAATATTATCATTATTATAAAAATACGCTCTTGTTACTTCTTGGTGTTAAAGTAACTACAATATAAAAGACTGATTGAAAGTCACTGGATCAGCCAGTTCAAGGAGTTGAGAGGGTCTAATGTGGTATTATTAGGATACTATAACCCCATATCATAGTTCACAACAATAATGTAAAAAAACAATCAAACACATCATAGTACATAAAAGGAACACATCAACATATCATGATATAATATAAAATGAAATGTAGTAAAGGTCTGAACAACCTATAATACATAAAACTAACCACCCACTAGGCCAGTTACCCAAACATAGAGAATAAAAAAAAATTCATGAAAAATGACTCTATTACATCTCAAAGATGAACCTCATCCAATCTCATGACACCGTCCGATCTATCATGTCCGATCATGAAAAAATTAACATGAACCTCATCCCTAAACCTGATCCTATAATAAATATATGACAGCTTCTCATGTACAAATTTGAATTGGTGGTCCATGTATATATATTATATCTATCTCATGGTTCAATAGTAGTTGAATTCCTTTAAATAGGGGTCTCTTTCCTTCAAAAGTGATTTTATGGAAAAAGTTAGATTTTGAAATTGGTTTTCAATGCGTGGTTTGATAAATGATTTTTAGAGAACATTTGAAATGTAGTTTTCAAATGGTGTGAAAATGGCTTGGCTTATGAATCTCTTTATAACAACCCAATTGACACTTTAATAAAATTGCTTTTATACTATCCATGATTGATTTCATTTTTTTACTTTGAATTTTTAGTACTTATTTAACTCTTTTTATAACTACATAGGTTGTGTTTTTTTCACTTCCATTTATATCTTTTCATAATTATTAATACTTATGTGTTTTAATTTTTTTTAATAATGTGTAGGCACATTGTGATATATATGGAAAAAAGCTGGATCACATTACCAAGGAACACACCTTAGTATGCTAAGAATTTTGAGGAGTTTTTAGATTTTTCAATTTCTAATCGATCTATTGATTGGAGAATAAGATTTATATGTCTTAAATGTAAATTTATAATATGGTTGAATAGAGATGAAGTTTATGAACACTTGATATTGAAGCAATTCACTGCTCAATATTTGTGCTGGATTTGGCATAGAGAATTAAGCATTTCAAAAAGTTTGAGCACTAATATCAATCGACAGAATAAGTTCCCAACATTGTTGACAATGGAAAATGAAATGAAAAACCTTATAAACTGTGAATTCGGTGTTTCAAGACAACAATATAAACATCAAAACATATCATAACAACCAGTTGAGGGTTCTACAAATAGAAACATGAAAAGTGATGTTTTGGAGACTATAGGGAAACCATATCAATATTGTAACATATCATTGGATCCTCCTCTTGATTCTACATAAAATAATTTAAGAGATGACTTCAATGAGCAGACAAATTCAATTCATGGTTTAGTTGATGATGGAAATTAAGATCTGTATGGTGGATGTTTGAAATATTCAAAACTTTATTTTCTGCTAAAGTTGTAGCATATCAAATGCCTATGTAGAATTACCAATAAGTTGATCTCCATGATATTGTAATTATTTATTGATGCATTTCATGAAGCTAAGATCCATGATTCTTTTTATGATATAAAAAATGTTATTAACAAGATTTTTCTGAATTATATAAAAATACATACTTGTTCCAATGATTGTATGCTTTATTGGGGAGAGGATTCAAGCAGACAGGATTACAAAAAAATTTCTTCTTCTAAATGGTAGTCAATGGGTGATGTTGGAAGTTTTAATCAACATAATACTATGAAGAAGAAGAAAAGGAACACACCTACAAAGGATTTTCATTACTTTCCTTTAAATTCTCGATTGTAAAGATTATTCGTGTCATTGAAAATCACCAAGCACATAAAGTGGAATTCTATAGATACTAACAATGATGGGTTAATGCAACATCTAAGAGATTAAAAATATTGGAATACATTTGATTCATTACATCCATATTTATCATCTGATCCTAGGAATTTGCGACTGAGATTATATTCAAATAGATTCAACCCATTTGGAACTTTTATAACTAATTATTTCATTTGGATAGTTGTTTTGATCCCTTACAATCTCCCTCTATGGATCTGTATACAAAAAAATTATTTTATCATTTAAATGATTATTTGTGGAAAAAATGCCTAGAAATGATATTGATATATACTTAAAACATCTAATTGAATAATTGAAGGAGTTATGGAGCAACAATGTTGATACATATGATACATCTTCTAAAAAAATGTTCAAAATGAAAGCTGCTCTAATGTGGACCATTAGTGACTTCCCTGGACTTGTGAATTTATCTAGTTGGAATACTTACATGGTTTTGGATTTCTCTATTTGCAACTTTGATTTGAATCCCAAACAACTACCTCATAGTAAAAAATGTTCTTCTTGTTTCATCTAAGATTTCTCAATGTATTTCATATATTTTGGTTGAACAAGTCAAAATTTAATGGGTATATTGATTATAGACCACCTCCAAAGTTTTTGATAGGTTCTGAAATATTGGATCAACTTGGAAACTTTGAAACAAAATTTGGGAAGTTGTATCATTTGAATGATAGTGGGAAACAAGTTTAAAGTGAATCATCAAGTGAAATTGTAACACAATAATAGAAGAAAAAAAGTATTTTCTTCAAACTTTAGTATTGGTAATTTAATTTGTTACGACATAATATTAATGTTATGCATATTGAGAAGAATGGTTGTGAAAATTTTATCTTTAAATTTCTTAATGATAATGGAAAATCAAAGGACCATCTCAATGCTCAAAAGTACTTACAAATAATGAACATAAATCATGATCATTGGCCAGATGAGAATAGAAAGTATGCTTCATCAATTTTTACAATGAAAAATAGGGATAAATATACATTCCTTTGAATTTTAAGACATATGAAGGTATATGATGGGTATTGAAGTAACATCTCAAGGTGTGTTGTTTAAATTATCATAGGTTACATGGATTTAAAAGTCACGATTCACATATTTTATTATAGCAGTTACTACCATTGGAACTGTGTACATTATTACCTAAAAAGGTTACTACTTTTTTACACTAATTATTCACATTCTTCAGACAACTATGCGAGAAAAATCTATAACCATTTGAGCTTGACAACCTTCATGAATGATTTTTATTGAATTTTTTTGTTATGGAAATGATCTTTCCTCTGTTTTTTTATTATCATGATGGATTTAACTATGCATTTGGTTGAGGAAGATAAATTAGGAGGCCCTGTACATTATAGATGGATGTATCCAATTGATAGGTACTTTATTTATATTTTTTTATTCTTAAGTAATTATTGTCACTTAATTAAATAAACAATTATTTTTTATTTATTTTATTTAATAGATATCTTAGGAATTTGAAATCATATGTGAAAAATAAATCTCAACCTAAAGGCTCTATTTTTGAAGGCTATTTGGAAGAGGAGTGTATTAAATTTTTTTCTAGATACTAGGATGACATTGGGACAAGATTCAATTGATTTGGATGTGTTGATGACACATCAACTCAATCTTAACTACATGATAAATAAAAAATCTTTCGTATAATTATCCAATCAGTTGGGAGGACCTCAAATGTTACACTAATAGAAATGAAATTATTACAGGGACATAGATATGTGCTACTGAATAGTGAAATTGCAATTACATTTATTGAAGAGATTAGGAGAAAATCAAAAAGATGAATGAGAATTCGAACATGAAATGATAAAGATATAACAAAATTTGTTAATAAAGAGCTTATAGAATGGTTTACACAATGTGTAAGTCCATAATTATTTCAATCAATACAGATATAAGGTCTACACATGTATTTTGTAAATATAATAATTTATATTACTTTTGGAAGATCATGAATACTAATACTCGAGTTGAGTTATCAGAAGATTTTACGTTTCTGGCTTGTGGTCCTCTAAAACTAGCTAGAAAGTTCGACGCTTACAATGTGAATGGATTTAAATTTTATACAGTCAATCAGGAAGAGGGTTTGAAAACATAGAATAATGGTATATTTAAGTTTGATGAAGTGGGATACCATGTAAAGTTGACTGATATTATGAAATTAAACTACCATGATCATTTTTCAGTTGTTTTATTCAAATTCAATTGGGTCAATATTACCAGGGGTGTTAAAAGAGTTTCCTTGCAATTTATTTATGTGAACTTCTCTTACTTTATGGATGTTAGTGACCGTAAATTACATGATTCATATATCTTTCCATCACAAGAGAAAATGGTATATTATGTGGAAGATGTCTTGGATGAAGGGTGGAGTGTAGTTGTTCATGTAAAACAAAGAGACTTGTATAAAACGAGTGATGAAGTGAAAGATTTGACTTCTGATATTGAATCTCATCAATAGAAAGAAGTGAACTTAATTGTCCATTATGATATTGAAAATATTAGTCTTTCAAGGGTGGATGAAGTAATGATGGTGAAATAAAATGACACAATTGAAGGAAAAAATGATTGTATGTGTAGTCATCCATTCATTTATCAACCACTTATGTTATATGTGAAATCATTCATTATCATATCCATGTATATTTTTTTGTCAGTACTATGAATATGTTATCATTTATAATTTTTTGTATCCATGAAATTTTTGAAATATATGTTCTGAAGTTAATTTTATTCGATTAAATGACATGAATTCCAAGGGGGAAGTGTTTTACTAATCCTATTCAACTCTCAGTCGATGTTCCCTCAACCACACTAACAGATGATGATCCATCAGTCTCCCTCCCTACAACATCTGAGACACCTTCCACCTACCCCCATACACCATATTCTATATCATCCATTCTGTCAGCTTCTGGAACACCCTTTTTCAGTGTCCCATTATCAACTGATACAACACTTCCCCATTCAGCAGGCTCAGTAGAAAAGGAGGAGGTCACTACTCCTATTTAATCATAAGAATATTGGTGGGTGACAGTTATAGATACAAATTTTAATATGAATAAATTTATTTCACTTTTATTATAATATTATTTTTTTTCATGAAAGATGGAAACAATGCTACTACAGAGAGAAATATGAACTATTCAAATGTATGGAATCTAAAAGGACTAAAGATATTTGTCCCATTTGAATGATATGGGGTCCCAATGGATGATGTCATGGGATTATTTTTCCATAGAGTGTTTGTTTCCATGAAAATCACAATTTAGGAATAGGGGGATCATATAGAGATGTAAGATTAAAATGTCGTCGCTCTATAAAAATCATTTGTTAAATTATATCAAAAGACAATTGGATCTTTCCCCAGTGATATTGCATCGACGGTTGGTAGTGAGAAGGTAAATCACACAACTTCAAAATCATTTAGTACATAAACTTTTATTTGTTTTAAGTTTAAATTTAAATATAAAATACTGTTAATTTTTCAACAAAATATTCATACAGGTGAAGGTAGCAAGAAGTGGAGATGGATATGGAGAGGGTGTCTTTAAAAGTTCATTGGGATGATACATGGATTAGTGAATGTTGAAAACCAATCAATGTGACTTTTGATTGTTTCATTTTCGTTTTCAGTTGTGGGAGTGATTTCTTAGGTCCTTTTGCACTGTATTGACCAAAATAATTTACATACTTAATCTTATTAATGTGGTACATCATAAACTCATCGATGTGTTATAGTTGGATATTTGATTTTGTTTGGATGTTTTGGGGATGAAGAAACTAAAGTTGTATTTTTTTTAAAATTGATATATAGAGGAGGTTTAAAACACTGCCACATATAAAAAATTATTGTTTAGAGTAAGTTTAAATTTCCACCATTTAGGGTCATTTTTTTGTTTAGTGGTGATTTTCCTTCCCAAAAAATGACTAAAGGATAGCGGTTATTCAAACAGCTAGTATCCTTTAGTCATTTTTTGGGAAAGGAAACCACCGCTAAAACCCAAAAACCGCTGCTAAACAAATGTTCTGTGAAGGTTCCTAGAAACCACTACTAAATGGAAAGAACTGATACAAGTTGACTACCAATTCCAAATTTAGTGGTGATTTTTGGAAACCATCGTAGAACAATATGGTTGTAGTTTAAACTACCACCAAATAAAAAAAACCACCATCTGTCAATTTTGTTGTCGTGAATCGTGACCAGCTTCCACTGTCAGTGTGTTAGCTCCCCTCATTGAAATTGAGGTAGTCCTCCATTGTAAAATTCCGCCCCTCAAAGGTTCATACTAATGGATGATAGCTGTATATTAGCCTCTCAAAACCTGAAAAAAGTGACCCTCGCATGAGGTTGCGCCATTTCTCCACCACTATCAATGCCACTAGTCCACTCCCTACACTACTCGCTGCTAGATATTTTTATTATTTAATTGGAATTTGCTACCCCTCATTTATTGGGAATCCCGTAGTTCACTCTTCATCCCAACCATCTCTTTTTTACGTGGCCCACCACCACCATCTCCCAGTATCTGTTTTCCGGCACCTACCCATCATATCATCGTAGCTATTGTACCAGCCAAATGATCTCATCTATCAGCCAACCTAACATTATTGCTGTCTTTCCAAAGAGTGACCTATCCTTGGTTGTCGACCCATCAAGGAACCCCATTGGAATTACACCACTGCAACTCACCGATGCGTTCATTACATTCGGACGTTTCCCTCCATAGAATCACTTCCTTCGTTGTACATGCCAACAGGTCACCATCAGTATATTCCCCAGCCCTGTGTTGTTTATTACTTCGCTTCCATGGAAATCACCATGAAGGAGGTCGTTAGGGGTCGAACTTGGGACCCCCGACTTATAGATCACGCAGTTTGGTGGTGGTCACCACTTGACCACCACCCCATTGGATTTATATAATTAAATATAATTAAATATTTATTTAAATTTATATCAGGAAAGTTCAAGTACTGAGTATGCCTGACCCTAAAAATTTATTAAGTAAAACAAAGTACAATAATGACACTGTGTGTGAAACATTAAGTGCCACCAATCCATGATACCAGCCAACTCACCATCACTTCAAGTGACATTTTGCCACCACTTTTTTTTTGTTTTTTTGTTTTCTGGTTTTTTTCCTTTTTTTTTTGTTTTGCACCCCTCCCTTTTATTGTTTTTATTGTTTTGTTTTTTTGCACCCCATCCCTTTTTTAATAAATAATTACAAAATAAATAATTAAAATTTTAAAAATAAACTTATAAATATGTATTTAAAAATGTAAAATTATTTATAATTATATTTATAATTATATTTATAATTATATAATTATATAATTATATTTATATAGTTATAAAACTTATTTAATTATATAATATAATAATGAAATAAACCTTATATATAATTATTTATATAAATTTATAAATTTATATATAATTTTTAAATAAAAAATATGTATTAAATTAAAAATATACGGTTTATTTATATTTATATAGTTATATTATATAAAATATAAGGATTTTTTTTCCAGATTTGTGTGTTTTATTTATATATTTACATATAAATATTATAAATATTATAATTATAAATAGTTATATATATGTGTGTGTATAAATATAATTATGAATATATATAATTAAAAATAAATATTTATAAATATAAATCTATTTATATATATTTTTAAATAAAAAAATATTTGTAATTATATAATTATAAACTAATCTTTATAAATAAATATTTATAATTATATAAATATGAATATATTTATAAATATATAATTATGAAAATATTGTTACATATATATTTAAAATTTATTTATAAATATATTTAATATTCATATATAAATATATATATGTGTATAATTATATTTATAATTATATTTAGAATTATATTATAATTATAGTTATACTTATATATTTATAATTATATATTTGTACATATATATAATTTTAAATCTATAATTACTAATCTATGTTTACATAGTTATAAGTAATTATTTATAAATAAATTTGAAACATTGTTAAACATAGTCTTTCAATACCACCTACTTGAAACTTAAAAATGTTTCAAGTATGTGACTTTGAAAGCCTATAAAATATAATCTATATGACCAATATTAATTAAACTTAAAACATGGATTAAATATATACTAAATAGATGAAAATAAAAAAATTAAGTAAAAAAATGTTGATAGAAAATATTTTATAGGCTTTCAAAACCACCTAGTTGAAAGTTAAAAATGTTTCAAGTATGTGACTTCGAAAGCCTATAAAATATAATCTATATGTTAAATATGAATGAAACTTAAAACATGGATTAAACATATAATAAATAGATGAAAATGAAAAAATTACGTAAAAAATGTCGATAAAAAATATTTTATAGTCTTTCAAAACCACCTACTTGAAACTTAAAAATGTTTCAACTATGTGACTTTGAACGCCTATAAAATATAATATATATGAAAAATATTAATGAAACTTAAAACATGGATTAAAATATACTAAATAGATGAAAATAAAAAAATTATGTAAAAAATTTCAATAGAAAATATTTTATAGGCTTTCAAAACCACCAAGTTGAAACTTAAAAAGGTTTCAAGTATGTGACTTCGAAAGCTTATAAAATATAATCTATATGTCCAATATGAATGAAACTTAAAAAATGGATTAAAAATATACTAAATAGATGAAAATGAAAAAATTACATAAAAAATGTCAATAAAAAATATTTTATAGTCTTTCAAAACCACCTACTTCAAACTTAAAAATGTTTCAACTATGTGACTTTGAATGCCTATAAAATATAATATATATGAACAATATGAATGAAACTTAAAACATGGATTAAACATATACTAAATAGATGAAAATAAAAAATTTACGTAAAAAATTTCAATAGAAAATATTTTATAGGCTTTCAAAACCACCTAGTTGAAACTTAAAAATGCTTCAAGTATGTGACTTCGAAAGCCTATAAAATATAATCTATATGTCCAATATGAATGAAACTTAAAAAATGGATTAAACATATACTAAATAGGTGAAAATGAAAAAATTACGTAAAAAATGTCAATAAAAAATATTTTATAGTCTTTCAAAACCACCTACTTGAAACTTAAAAATGTTTCAAGTATGTGACTTTGAAAGCCTATAAAATATTATTATTTAACATACAATAATTAATTAGTTAGTAATATAATTATTAATTATTATTCTTCATTATAATTATTAATTATTATTATTTATTTATTAATTAATTAATTACAAATTAGTAATTTAATTTTATAAATATATTTATTATTATATAATTATAAATGTAATGTTTTTATATATTTAAGTAGTCATGTAAAATATTTTTTGTTTAGTATATGTATGTTTTTATTTTTATTTTTCAAGAAATTATCAGATGTTTAGTCTGTGTGACAAATTTTGTTTATATTGTACCTGTACTTTATAATTTAATAGTTAATTTAAATCAGTTTATATTTACTATATTTTTGATTTTATTGTTATTTGTCTTAAACAACAATTACTTATCATAGTGAATAAGTTTTTTAATATATACAACATGACATCCAAAAACATCAACGACGATGCCCCCCGGTACCACAACGTAGTGTCTGAATCTCACGTCCTCTCCACGTCCGACGTTTGTGTCGCTCCGGTGTCCTCTCTGCAGGTTCCTCCTCTTCCAGTGCTTCTGGTGCCTCCCCATGGTGCTGTGTAGAGGACTGACCAAAACCATGTGAGGAGGATGCCCCAAAATCATATGGGTTGCCATATGGCTCTGAAACTCCTATAAATGGTAGAAATGGGGTACTGAATAAGGCCTCATTCGGAGGAGAGGGGGCCGCCATAAGCTGAGTGACTGCACCCATATCGAAGTCCATAGTAGTCTGCGGAGATGCCATATGTAGTATATAAGTGTCTCCCTGCTGTGTAAAATCATCAGTTGGCTGGGCCGGATCGTCTCTCTGTGGTGCGATGACATCTGAAGGAGCCACTCTCGGATGTCGATGTCGTCGCCTCTGCCCCTCCAGATGTGCTCGTCTCTGTCGTCCAGCTGGCGGTGGTGGTGGCGGTGCATCCTCCTCAGTAGGCATAGCAGGGACATCATCATCCTCAGGTGCTTCAGCCTAAAGATATGGATTAGGATATATTTGTGGCTACTCAAAAAAAAAACTGTCACGTATCAACCGGAGATGATCGAATAGAGCCACCACATCCTGATGAACTACATCCCACAGAATATATACATGCTCCTGAGGCTATGTGGAATGTGCAAGCTAACCAATGGAATCTTCCTGCAAATGAAATAACAATCAAATTAATATAAAAAATGAGTTAAACAAAAATAATAAATCTTAGTAAACATACCAATCGCTGAATGCCAATCCCCTGATGTGTAAGGTGCATGATGGTGTGACATCGATACCATTGTGCATAATCCCCCTGATTAAATAAATGAGAGTGTGATGTGGTATATCCATGTGGAAAGATACTAAATTGGGCATGCCTGTCCTAAAGATTGATATAAGATGCATGATGCTGCCACCAGTTTGTCGTCTGTCTACCTATAAGCACAATCAAATATAACTAGGTAGAATGTCTTGGTGCGAAGGGGATATGCTATATAAAACTGAACTTGCACATGACCAGGTCTGGATGGTGCCACTCAATGATGTGGAAGTGAATGAGTGGCACCACTGTAGCACGATATCTAGCCATTGATGTGCAGTATAGTGGAAGTGATGCGTAGACATAACCTGTATAAAGAGTCCATGAAACTTGAAATTTAAACTCAAAAAATAAGTCATATAGTAGCATGAAAATGTTACTAAGATTATATTGAAATAACTTAAAATAGTGATAAATAAAATTTCCTACAAAAAAGTATTGTTTAACTTACATCAGCTGGCACTATGGCATCAAATATCTGTCGGAAGCTGTGTACACTATGTCTCGGAGTTTGTGAAAACTTTTGAGACTGACTCCACCTGGTGAAAAAAGAGTTATCTCCAATAAGTTTATAAAAAACAATAACAAAATTACTAAATAATTGAAATTAATGACGTAGACATACCATCGTCCCTGAGGACAGTCCTAAAGTAGCTCTGGTGAAAGCGGTGTGACAACTCGAGGAGCGATGCGTGGAAAATGCTCCCAGGCCCACGTCTGTACTATCTCCATGAAACCTGCAATCTGATGTGAATCGGCCTGAAAAATGGTGTAGAGATATCTGTACAGATGTTCTAATACAACAGACCCACAACTTTATGTAGCTTTCTGATCCAGATCCTCAAGTAATGGGAGGTACATCATGTGTACCAAAGCGGTGGAGTAGTCGACGCACAACATGCCTCCGAGCAGCCACAAAATGTATGCACATGTGTGCTGAAGAAGCGTCTCCTCATATGCATCATAAGGAATGTCGTCGAAATGCTGATCAAGCCACCTCATACGCAAGCGCGAACCATGGAGGACACCCCTTGTGTCAATGACATCAATTCCTAGCAGCCTCTGTATGACTGCAGCCCAATCGCCAGTACTGGCACCCGTAATTGCATGTCCACGGATAGGTAACCCTAGCATGTAGGCGACGTCCTCTAATTTAATAGTTATCTCCCCCTCTGGGAGATGAAATGTGTGTGTCTCTGACCGCCATCTCTCAACCAACGCAGCTATCAAATGATGTTCAATGGTCTTGAAGTCACACATAGCGACTCCATAAAAGCCTGCACGTCTAAGGTATGGACAAATAGCTGTCGTTGGTGCCTCATGATGGAAACTATGCGCTCTCCGATCACGAAGATGTCTAAAAAGTCATCGCGCCAACACATCGCGCGACACATGCGTCTCCTAGCCATATAAAAGTGGCTGCTCCATCTGAATGTGAAAATAGTAAAACATTAATTTCATGTAAGATATGACATTTATCATGTAAGATATGAAATTTATCATTTAATGATTGAAATAAGCGTAAACACATTGGGTCAGTTGTTGTCTCCCATGTTGGGGTGTTGGGGTGAAGACGTTCAGAGTTTCCTCGTTTTTGTTTTTTGGCCATTGTAAGTTCATCTTTCATTATAAAAGACTGATGACATTTTCATTTAATAGTTCAAATGGTTTTGTTTTCTTATACCGGTACATTCCTTTTTTTGAGTTGGTGTTGTCTGTTTAAAGCTAATCATGTAATGTTGACCATTCGACAAAAAATGTCAAGTGAAATCGTGGTACATTTTCCAAAAGTTACCCTATATACAAGTAAGACAAATATGATTAAAAATGGTGATAATGATAAAAATGATTACATTACAAATTTTTACAGTAACTGATAGAGTACATGATTCATTTTAACCATTAGATGATTACCCTATGTGTCTAGGGCAACGTGTATTCGTATGACCTTCCTGGCAGCATATGCTGCACCGCCGTCCAACTGGATGATCACTAGGCCAATCCATCTCATTCTAAATACGAGTCGACTTTGGACTCCCTTTAGGTCGAAGTCTATTATTGTTCGGTAGAAGCGTGGGTGTGCCATCAGGTAGCCAAAAATTCTGATATTCCCCAATTGGCATCCACGGAGTACTGTAGCAGGAGTTGATGCTCTCGAGTCGATAAGCCGGATCAACGAACTGCTCCCAAGATACGTGTACATAAGCACATGCTGCAATCACATGGCTGTAGGGATATCTCAGTGCCTGAAAGTTTCTCTAGTAAAACAACTCGCACATGACCATTGCTACATGCCACAACATCACTGGGCTCAGCGACCTCAAATCATTGCTCTGGATGATTAAATACAGTTACACGGTAAGTTGCAGCCTCCTGAAGAACTGTATCTAGCTCGCATTGGAAATGGTGTCCATAGCATATCCCTCTGTTCGAGCCCTCTTCAGCCTGCTTTCCTCATTCCAAAAAGTACTTTATACTACGATATAAGGTCTCTTGTACCAAACTTGAAAGTTATATTTATGACATTATACAAATATTATATTATAATAGTAGATCTTCTGAGTAACATATATTAAAATATTCGCATTTACCTGCGATAGGTAGTTTTCAAACTCCCTTGAAAACTCCTTTTATACATTCTATGATGTTGGTCTTCATATGACCATAGCTCCTCACATCATCATATTCCAACGACCATTTCTGCTTTGGAATTTGAATCATGTACACTTTCGGATCCACTCTGTGAATATCTTGAAGATGCTCCTCCATCCTTTGTTGTTGAGGCTCATATGCTATCATACAAGAAGTCATCTGAACAGTTATGAAAATAACTATGACAAAAACCTTTAAAATAGAAAAGGACGTTCATACCAATTTTTAAGATTGCCTTTTCCATCAACTCATTCTTGAACTTCTTCTGCAAATTGCTGGAAATGTGTCGAATACAGTATCGATGATGGGCATAGGGTGGTATCCACGAAAGACCCTCAGACTGTATCGACTCCTTGATTGCATGGTGGTAATTAGAAATAAGACAAATCCCTTCTTCATCCGTAACAAACTCTCGGAGAGATGCCAGAAACCAGCTCCATGATGAGAAGTTATCTTTCTCTACAATTTCAAATGCTATAGGTAGAGGGGCTCGATTTCCATATTGTGTGGCGGAAATCAATAAAGTTCCTGTATACTTTCCATACAGAAATGTTCCATCAATCTGTATGAACTGCTTGCAATGTCTAAAAGCCACCATACATGGTAAAAATGTCCAAAATAATCTATCAAATACAACCATTGAGCGGTCAAGTTGGTTATATTGGTTAACATATTCAATAGTATGTAACCGATATAATATTTGATTATTATGGCGTAGAAGCTCCAAAAGTTGTGGTAAAACTCGATAAGAGTCATCCCAATCACCGTACACTTTCAAAATAGCATTTTGTCGTGCTGCCCATGCCTTCCAATATAAGATTTGATACCCAAAAAGTTGTTTGATTCGCTCAATGACCAGAACCAGAGGAACGTCTTGACATGCTCTAATCATTTCAATAGTAATAGTTGAAACAAACTCAACATCTAATGAAGAGTGTTCCTGTGACAAGCTTGGGTTCACACAAGTGTGTGGAGTAAATCTAGTGATGTGCCAGCTGTGAAAAGTGTTATCAATAATATTTCACAGACACATTTGACAGTTCGATTCATATTTGTCACAATGGATCAAATAGTAAGACTTCTTTGACTCTTCTTCAACATATGAGTAATATCTTTCAATGTGATACTGTTTTATCACATTTTTCATTGCTTCTTTACTCTCAAACTCTCTTCCAATATGCATAACACCGTTATATGACACTCGATTTATGCCACCAATGATTCCTGGAAATTCTAAACTGGGAGAAATAATTGAATAATCAAATTCTGGCAAGCGATTCATGCCTTCAATCAACCATGAAGTCGATAGTGGAGGATGATTCAATGGTCGGTTGAACCTCACATGAGTTGGAAGAGACTGATCTTCCGCATGCTCCTCTTCTTCTTCAACTTCCTCTTCATCTTCTTCTTCGAAGTTGTCATCATCCTCAAATTCATCGACCAATGCATCTAAAGTATGTGGAGGACTATCCATTGAAACTATGGCCGATGGAAATGATGGAACAACTACCGATGCTGAAGGAACTTCTTGATATGAAGGAGCATATGACATAGTCTCATGAATTTGAGATGGGTCAACTTCCAATGTCGATGGAACCTCTATTGTAGCTATAGTGACATACAACTCCATCATTTTATTCTCAGGTATATTCTTAACCAATGAAATTATATATTCCCAATCATCAACATCATTTACCGGATAGGGAACATGACAAAACCTATCTATAAATTAGATATGTCTGAATGTGATGGACTCTATCACTTGATTCCTCACCAGTTTTAACTTCCGATGAATTTTCGTTTGCACAGCTTCCAAAGTAATACATCCTCAAAGCATCACAACAGCTTCTGGATGTATACTATAACTACTTCCTTGTTCTGTCTCAATTATTTGACAGTTGCAATAAATATAGGCGGTGACCATCTTTTTTATATAAAAGAAACCATTTTTATTAATTAAATCTGATTAAAGAATCAATTTATGTATGCCTGCTTCTAGTAATTTAGGTTAGAATCCTAATACCTCCACCAAATCAATATGTTCAAACCATATTGATGTGTAACTATTTACACAACCCACAAGTTTGTGTTACTTACCCAAAAATAGAAGTCAAACATATTCATACATATCCACATGCATTATATGCATGAGGTACATGAACACGTCATGTAAAATCATAGAGTTATATGAAATTGAAAATCTCCACATGAGTAAGCCCGGAGCGACAGATAGCCAACCCCATTCACTTTCCTAGACAAGGCAAGCCTCCAAGAAAGTAGGTGGTCCGACCCAAAGCGCCTCTACCTGAGGATACTTTACTCAAGAGAGCAATCATTTCATGACAACTCTAACACTTAATATGCAAAAAATATATTCAACTACTACATTCAAGTTCAAAACTTTAATTACAAATCGAGGTCAAGGTAGATTGGAAACTAAATTCATTATCATACCAAGAATTTAATGCAAAGGTATATTCCAGAAGAAATTTACAGCTACTTTGCTAATTAATATAACTACTTCGCTAATTAATATAACTACTTCACTGATTAATATAACAACTTCCCTGATTAATATAACTACTTCGCTGATTAATATAACTACTTCGCTGATTAATATAACTACTTCACTGATTAATATAACTACTTTGCTGATTAATAACATAATTATAATTAAATAATAACCTCATAATAATTAATTAATAACCTCATAATAATTAATTAATAACCTAATTTTAATTAATTAATAACCTAACAATAATTAATTAATAACCTCATAATAATTAATTAATAACCTAATTATAATTAATTAATAACCTAATAATAATTAATTAATAACCTAATAATAATTAATTAATAACCTAATAATAATAAATTAATAACCTAATAATAATTAATTAATAACCAAATAATAATTAATTAATAAATTAATAATAATTAATTAATAACCTAATTATAATTAATTAATAACCTAATTATAATTAATTAATAAGCTAATAATAATTAATTACTAACCTAATAATAATTAATTAATAACCCAATTATAATTAATTAATAACCTAATTATAATTATTTAATAACCTAATTATAATTATTTAATAACCTAATAATTAATTAATTAATTACCTAATTATAATTATTTAATAACTTAATTATGATTATTTAATTACCTAATTTTGATTACTTAATTTCCTAATTATGATTATTTAATTACCTAATTATGATTAATTAATTACCTAATCATGATTAATTAATTACCTAATTATGATTAATTAGTAACCTAATTATTATTAATTAATAACCTAATTATAATTAATTAATAACCTAATAATAATTAATTAATAGCCTAATAATAATTAATTAATAACCTAATAATAATTAATTAATAACCTAATAATAATTAATTAATAACCTAATAATAATTAATTAATAACCTAATAATAATTATTTAATAACCTAATTATAATTATTTAATAACCTAATTATAAGTATTTAATAACCTAATAATAATTAATTAATTACCTAATTATAATTATTTAATAACCTAATAGTCATTAATTAATTACCTAATAATCATTAATTAATTACCTAATTATGATTAATTAATTACCCATTTATGATTAATTAATTACCTAATTATGATTATTTAATTACCTATTTATGATTAATTAATTACCTAATTATGATTAATTAATTACCTAATTATGATTAATTAATTACCTAATTATGATTAATTAATTACCTAATTATGATTAATTAATTACCTAATTATGATTAATTAATTACCTAATTATGATTAATTAATTACCTAATTAGAATTAATTAATTACCTAATTACGATTAATTAATTACCTAATTACAATTACTTAATTACCTAATTACAATTAATTAATTACCTAATTACAATTAATTATTTACCCAATTAGAAATAATTAATTACCTAATTTGAAATAATTAATTACCTAGTTTTGATTAATTAATTACATAATTAGAATTAATTAATTACCTAATTATGAATAATTAATTACCTAATTATGATTAATCAATTAACTAATAATGATTAATTAATTACCTAATTAGAATTAATTAATTACCTAATTACAATTAATTAATTACCTATTTAGAATTAATTAATTACCTAATTAGAATTACTTAATTACCTAATTAGAATTAATTAATTACCAAATTAGAATTAATTAATTACCAAATTAGAATTAATTATTTACCTAATTAGAATTAATTAATTACCTAATTAGAATTAATTAATTACCTAATTAGAATTAATTATTTACCTAATTAGAATTAAATAATTACCAAATTAGAATTAATTGTTAACCTAATTAGAATTAATTATTAACCTAATTAGAATTAATTAATAACCTAATTATAATTAATTAATAACCTAATTAGAATTAATTAATAACCTAATTATAATTAATTAATAACCTAATTAGAATTAATTAATTACCTAATTAGAATTAATTAATTACCTAATTAGAATTAATTATTAACCTAATTAGAATTAATTATTAACCTAATTAAAATTAATTAATAACCTAATTATTATTAATTAATAATCTAATTATAATTAATTAATAACCTAATTATAATTAATTTATAACTTAATTATAATTAATTAATTACCTAATTATAATTAATTAATTACCTAATTATAATTAATTAATTAATTAACTAACTATAATCATTTCATTACCTAATTACATTTAAAAAAACTATACTATTTATATAATACAAATATTATATACTAATTCTATAAATTAAACAACTAAATTATTAAATCAAAATATTAAATAAATTTAGAGAACATTTACCTCAAATTTGTGGAGACGTAGCTATGCAGGCAGAACAACCAGAGAGGCAAAGTGCAGAGCAACCAGAGATTTTTAGAGAGATAATAACTTTGAGAGAGAGAGAGAGGAGGAGAAGTGAGGAGGTGGGAAATGGGGAGGGTGAGCGACCTTATTTATAGGTAGGGGGGATGTTTCGGCGCCACTTGAAGTGGCGCCGAATGGAGAGGGAGTAAAGGAGCAGCGCCACTTGAAGTGGTGCTACCCGTTTTTAATTTATTCTTTCAGCGCCACTTCAAGTGGCGCTCAAAGGCCCTATTTTCCTAAATTTTTTCACCCTAAACCCATTAAAAAAAAACCTATCACGCCAAATTATCCCGCCCGAGTGACACCCTGATTTGGGATTTTCGTTCTTCAACAACACCTCATGTGAAAAACCATCACCTCCCATAACTTCATCACTGGATGAGGATGATTTCTTGTACAATCTAACCATCTCAAAATGACCCATGATCTCTTCTTCAAATCGGATCGAATGACCACAATTGCCAAGAAAAATTTCCATGGAATTCAAGAGAAAGAATCTATCCATTCTAGAGAGAGAGGCTCTCCATCTTTATTTATATATATTTATATTATATAAATATATTTATAATCAAATATAATTATATAATTATATATAGGTTTATTAATATATAATTATATGGAGTAAGGGAATATAAGGGAATAACCCAACCCTAATGATCTTGGATCACACAAAAAGTGGAATCATGTGGAAATTTATAGATGAAAACCTCATATTGATCATGTTGGGCATAAGGAGCTATTCCATTTTTCCTCAAAATCAAAAGTGGAAAGACGTGCTCCTGTTGATGTCACAAAACTAAGGAAGAATTTTTTGAAGGTTGTGAAATATATTTCCAATATATCTTTATCAAAATTTGACACACCCCCTATGGCGAGGATTATCATGAAAGGAAGGGTAGCGCATGTCTCATCCAATCAGGAAGTGGCTGAAGAAAGGGATAATCTATGTAGGTATTCTATTATCATGCAGGTTCTTGTTCCTCAAGGTGAATTAATATGGATATTTAATGATCTTACTCAAAGGATCATAGAGATATGGGTGTTTTAGGATTGGATAATGATGGAAATGGGGAAGGGATACTATCATGTGGTGTTTCTTTCTAATGAATGTAAGAGGAAAGCATGGAGTCTTGGGTCAATCTCCTTAAAGCCTAGATTTTTAAGAATTTAGGAATGGGATAAGAATTCTGACCCTGAAAATGTAAGGAACTCTCATGCATAGATATGGATATGAATCTTTAAGTAAAATTGGACTTATTGGCACCCGCAGATTCTATGGGATATTGCATCCTTGGTTGGGAAACCTATCCAGATGGATAAGCAAACAGATAATCCCAGATTTGGGCACTATTCTATAATATTGGTAGAAGTTGACATGGATAGCACTCCGGTGGAAGAGGTGGTGCTAACAACAAGGGATGATAGCATAAAGCTACAAATTCGGTATGAAAGGAAGCCCAATTTTTTCATGTGCCACAAGTTCTTTGGGAATTTAACTTAGAAATGAAACATGGACAAGGAGTTCAATTTTTGAATGATTAAAGGCCATGATGATGATACTTGTAGGAAGAGTAAGGGGAAAGGAAAGATCTTACCTCCTGACTCACACTCTAAAATGACTAAAGAACCCTCCAATGTAGGCCCTATTGATAGGAATGTTGATGGGAAACTGGAGCATTCTATTGATGAGGGTACCTACACCTCTGCACAAGCCTTACCATCCTATGAGGTTGAGATGAAGGAGCTAAAAAATTATATTATCTATCTCATTGGAATTATGCAAGTAGATAAATCTATGAATATCTAACAAGATTAGAACTCTCTTGATAAAGTGATTATTGGAATAGATGAACTGAATGTGCATAAAGAGTTAGATATCTCTCATGGGAATGATGCGATTGAGTGTTAATATATGATGAAAGTTTCAAATTCTCAAGATCCTAAAAGTAAACATGAGTAGTACTCTGATGGAAAGACTGCAAGGATACCAAGTCAGGAGGTGGAGGAACTTTATGATAGATAGAATATCCATGCAAAAATATTTCCAGTTGACATATCTCACCTGGGATGACAGTAGTACATGAATCTGGACTAGACCGGGCAACAGGATACACAGGGCATTGTGGATGGAGAATTTACACAAGTCTCCTCTTCTAGGGATACTAAGAGAAGGGTGAATAATGAAAAAACCTTTCAATAAATGGAATCAAGAAATAAATTCACTCACCTTAGTGGAGTATTATGGTCTGATGAAACTGAAAATTCTCAACTTTCTAAGATTTATCAAAAAAATGATGACCATATTAATGCTGAACTAGTTGTGAATAAGTAAATAACAGTGGTAAAAAATGTAATGGGGGAATAAAATAGGAAAGGAAGAAAGGAAGTAACTTAGGTGAATGTGACACAAAATAGGGGCCTCCTATAAGAGGAAAAGTCCTCAAACAATGAGGATAATTTACTGCAATTGTCAAGGTCTAGGGAATTCCCTAACATCCAAGGACCTTAGACATTATATAATGGATTATAAACCCATGATTTCTTGTAATTACTGAACCAAAAATCCTATTTTAGAGTTTGAAATATTTTAGTGGACATCCCTTGGATACTTGTTTATCGCCCAAAATCTTTATGAATCTAGTATAGATATTTTATGGATTCTACAACATGAAAGAATCCAGATTATAACATGTGGAAGGAACACTTAGAGTATATAAATTTCTTTCAATGCCTCATGTGGTACTTTATTCATCTCCTTTTTCTATACTTCCACACAATACATCATAAAAAGAGAACTATGGAAGGATCTTGAGATTCAATCTGAAGATATGAATAAAAAATGGGTGATAATGGGTGATTTTAATACTGTTTTGAAACTAGAAGAAAAATTGGATCCATATTCAATAGAATAGAAGCCCTGGATTTCTCTTCTTGGATTGATAAATGTAATCTAGTGGAAGTACCAATTTCCATAGCAGACTTTACATGGAATAGGTACACTTTAGATGGAAGATGGACAAGTAGGCTTGATATATGATTTGTTAAAATGGAAGATAGATTTGATAAAAATGGGGTCTCAGTCTTAACCCTCCCAAAGAATCATTCAGATCATAATCCCATTGTTATAGATATCTCCACTCTGATTACAAGGTCAATACCTCTTCTATTTCACTTTAAAAATGGGTGGATTATCACTTTTGGACACAGGGTAGTTATTTTGGATTCTTGGAAAAGTAAAACTCTTAGAATCCCAATTCATATACTTTTTGAGAAATTAAATAACACCAAATTAATGTTAAGGGAATAAAGAAGAAAATCCGTCTCTAAGATGGATCTTGACATCAAGGATGCTGAAGAAAAAATTTCTCTCAATCAAATTGTAAATCAGCAGTAGAATTTCCCATATAGAGAGGAAATGTAGGCTCATTACTAACTAGATGACCTTATTAATTTTAAGGAAAGGCTTGAACAAAGTCAATTGAATGTTAAATGGTTGAAGGAAGGTTATAGGAACTCTAAGTTCATTCATCAATTGCATAAGGAAAAGAGAGTAAGATCAAGGAATAATGTCATGAGCATTATGGGTCACCTTTATACCTCTGAGAATGAAATTTAAAAGGTAGTGGTGGTTTATTTTGCAAGGTATTTATTCTAATGAGGGAATGGATGGAACATGAAACATGATTGACAACATAAACCCCTATATAGAGGAGTATCAAAATCAAGAGTTAATTATGGAACACTTAATAGATGAAGTCAAAGTGGCCATGTTCTCCCTCAACATGGATAGAGTAGATGGTATGAATGGATTTACAATCAAATTATTTATGTTTTATTGGGATATTTTTCATGATGAGGTAACCAATACAGAAATGGACTTTTTCACTAATGCTTTTATGCCCTATGGAGTAAACTCACACTTCATTGACTTGATTCAGAAAAAGGAAGATGTGATCGACATAAAAGATTTTAGTCCAATTGGTATTGGGAATACTATAACTAAAATAATTATCAAAATAATCATGTACAAGATGTGAGGAATTGTTAAAGATCACATCAACTTTAATCAATTTGGTTTTGTACTAAGTAGAAGCATACAAACCTGCTTATTCATGGCATCAGAAAGCATTAATCTCATGAATTGGAAAATGAAGGAAGGGAAATTTGAACTCAAGATTGACATCTCAAAGGTGTTTGAAACATTGAAGTGGAGATTTATTTTCACTATTCTCAAGAAATATAGGTTTTCATATGCTTTCATCAGAATTTTACACACCATAATCACCTCTTAAAGGCTTTCCATACTTATCAATGGATCACTAAAGGGACCATTTCATTGTACTAGAGGTGTTAGACATGGTGATTCACTCTCAGGGATTTTGTTTTCCATTTCTAAAGACTATTTTAGAAGATGTATTAATGATCTTATACAACTTGAAATTTACATGCGTATCAAGGATGAAAGAAATGAATTTACCCCATCACATCTCTTGTATGCAGATGACATTGTTCTCCCTGGTCAGGCTTCCAAGAAAACTATTTATACAATTAAGGATATGTTTGAACATTATGAGGAAGTTTCAGGGGAGGCTATCAGTTGGACCAAATAATCCATTTTTTTGGTGAGGGAATTATAGTTGGAAATAAAAATAGGATCACTAGAATACTTGGGGTTAAAAAAGGGTCTCTCCCTTTTAATTACCTTGGTGATCCCCTATTTTGGGGGAAAGTGAGGAGGTAATATTTTGGAAATATTTTCTCTAGGATTATCAATCAATTAGCTAAATGGATAGGAAAATCCATGTTCCAGGTAGGAAGGGTATACCTTGTTAACTTGGTGATTACATATAAATTTTTTTATTCTTTATCTCTTTACAGATGGCCAAGAAGTCTCATCAATGAAATGCAAGTTATGCTAATGAACTTCATTTGGAACAAGTAAATCCATGAGAGGAAATTGATTATAGTGGCATGGAAAGATTGTATCAAGCATATTGAAGTGAGAGGACTTGGAATTAAATATCTAAGGATATTTAATAATGCTTTAATTGAGAAGTTAACATGGAATATTATAAACCCTAATGAATCTTCTTGTGAATTTTTATCAAATAGGTTTAAAAGGAGGTTTATGGAAGGATACCAAAACTACCTCTCATCATCTATTTGGGTTGCAATTAGGCATTATTTTAATGAAATCATGCATAATACAAAGTGTTTGGTGATAAATAAATCTAATATCAACTATTGGAGCATGTTATGGTTGGAAACCCCACTTAAATACATTATCAATGTACCAGTAGATAGGGCACACATTTCCATTGCTGATATTTTGATGCAGAACAACATCCTTGATGTAATTACCCCTCTAAAAAATAGTATAGAGATCCAAAATTATGCATTCATGGACATGAATTTTCTGATTTGGAGGCCCAATGGGAAAGGGAAGTTCAATACTAAAGAGCACTACAGGATGCAATGTGAAGGATTCAACATACCACAAACATGGCTATTAAAGTTCAAGGTACAATTTTTCCAACCTTCGAGATTCTGTCTTCTTTAGAGGATATGGAATAGAGACTTCCCACACATAAGCAATTAAAGAGGTTTGGCCACTACATTGTTTCAGCATTGCATTTATGTTTGAGGGTTGAATAATATATACAACATCTTTTCATGGGTTGTACATTTCCAAAAAATTATGGACTTATATTGGTAATTTTTTTTGTATTCATATTGGCACTAATATGAAGCTTGAACATCTCTTGGAGGTGCTCTACAAAACTGGACTGAGTGAGATGATTTCCAATATTCTTCTTACTATAGCAGCTACAATAATATATTTAGTATAGAATGAAAGAAATGAGATAATTTTTGGTAATAAAAAACCATACATACATACTTCTATGATTTTTGTTCATAGAGAGATACATGCTGCCTCTAAGGTGAAAATGGGATCTATGAACAACACCATTGAAGATCTAAATATTCTAAGAATGGTTAGTGTCTTAGGTAAACCCAAGAAACCTCTTATTCTTAAATCCATATGATGGATTCCCCTGATCAGACCATGGATTAAAGTCAATTTTGATGGTGTGACTACCGGAATTCTAGGCTCCTTAGGCGGTGGATGGGTTTTCCACACCTACCATGGCTTTGCTAAAGGGTGTTTTTATCATTATATGGGCATTGGAATTGCTTATGAATCTGAATTGTGGGCTATAATATATGCTATAAAAAATGTTGTTCATGATAATTGGAAATCATTATCAATTGAATATGACTTTGAAATTACTATCAGGGCCTTAAGGGATAGAACCAAGGATGTTCCTTGGACGATTCTACCACATTGGATTGATTGCATCCAACATGCCAGGAATTTCATTCTAACTATTTCACATGCCTACATGGAAGTGAATCAAGTGGTAGATGCTTTGTCAGAGAGGGCAATCATAGAAATGAGTTTTATATGGTCCTTTAGAATCGTAGACTACTATGAACTAATTTTAGATGCAGATATATGGGGAGCGATCCACTCCCATCTTTGTAAAACCCCTTGTACTGCTTGATTTTTTATGTGTTTTTTCATAATAAATTTTTGGACTGACTTGGCCTTTATCTTATAATTTCTTGGAAATATATAAGTATATTTAATTATAAATATAATAAATAATTTATTTATTTAAATATATTTACTATGTTTTTATAATTATTTTAATATATATTAATTTATTTATAATTGTACTCATAAATAAATATATTTATGATTATTTGTATATAATTATAAATATATTTATATAATTATATATATTTATGAAATAAATATATTTATTATTTAAAATATATTTACTATAATTTTATAATTATATATATATATATATATATTTATAATTCTAATTATAGATAAATATATTTATAATTCTAATTATAAATAAATATATTTATATAATTATATATATTTATTATAATTTTATAATTATTTAAATAAATAAATATATTTATTTATAATTTTATAAATACCTTTTCAAAACATTATATACATTTATAATTTTATAATTAACAAAGTACATGTCATACATTTATAGCGAGGGGAGTCATTGGAAGTGACCATATCTGAGGGAACCAGCTTCAAAGGGGCTAGATCTGAAAGGGAATCCATTATTTGTGGCGAAGTGGGCTCAAAACATATATCCATAAAATATCAGATATTGAGTCATATCCTTCAACCCAGGAAAATGATGAAGGATGGGTGAATACCAGAAAGCCTCTTGGGAAAGCCTGCTCGTTCACAAATATCTTAAAAAATACAACGACTTGGGAGCCGTCAAACTCAATTTAGCTTAGAATCATGAAATCCAAGGATGGTAAGATCTCTATCTTTGTTAATTATGAGGCATTTAAAGAGCCTCTATACTCCTATCAGTTCTCCCTAACTGGAAGGATCATTCTTGCAAAGGGTGATAAACCCCTAATTGTGGAATATTTAAATCTTAAATTGAATCAAATATGGGGTTTTTAAATTTGAAAGATCATCCATATAGGAAGGAAATACTTTCATTTAATTTTATAATCTAAAACTCAAAAATTTGTAGCCTGGGATTCAAGTTATTATACCTTGGATCTAAGAATTATGAGAATGTCAGAATAGCACTTTAGCTTTAACCCTCTTCATCATAAGCACAACATTGCTCAGGTTTGGGTTAGGTTTCATGGCCTTAGTTAGGTATTATGGAATCCACATATATTGAAATATATTGCCTCTTGTATTGGAAAACCTCTAAAGCTTGATGATAATACCATTCAAAGAAAGTTTGATTATTATGCTAGGATCTTGATTGATATGGATTTCTTAAATCCCAAGCCTGATTGTGTCATTCTTATTGTGAATGATGAAATAATTTATGTTGATTTTGAATATAAATACTTACCCAATTTTTTCAAAATTTTCAATCTTGCTGGTCAGGAGATTGGAAATTGAAGGCAGATTTTGAAGCTCAAATCTAAGCCTTTTAAGGAAACAGGGTAGGGATTGGTTGATAAGGGAGGGGCAGACTCATCCAAGGCTAATGCTAAGGACAAAAACTAAAGATCCTCCAATGAAATCTCTCATAACATGTAAGATTTTGGAAATTTCAATGTAAGGGAACCCACTACACAGAATGAGGCAGCTCGTGCCACACTTAAGGGCCTTGTTGACTCTAGTCTGGAAAATCATGCCAAGCACATGCATTGGCTACTACTGGTGTCCATACTAGTATACACTTCTCTGTTTTGTAGGTTGGAACATCCCCTATGATAGTTCACTAATGATCCTCTACTAGTTACTCCATTAAAGGGACTATAAATAGGTCTTTCCTACAAGATCTTAAATGTTCTAGTGAATATGACATTCATAGGAAGATGAACAAATCTATTGGCATTAATAGAAAAGTGTAGGGATCTGTTACTCTAGTGCAGCATGATAATCCCCATGGATCTTCTGGTGATCATGGGTAATCTAATAAGGAATACACTACTCAAGTTTTAGTCAATTTTCAATTGAATCTGAAAGGACTTCTAACTGCATAATTTGATTTAAAAGGGAAGAAAAAACTTGATGCTGATTTCTATTTATAGGATAAACCTTATATAGGTTCTTTTACTAGTAAGGGGAATTTGGATTTAGTTCCCTCCAAAGTTACTCATCTGGTTGAGGATAAGATGTTGGATGTTCCTAGTGAAGCATAACCCACTAAGGCTACCCTGTATGGTTAGGGGAAGAGCCATAAGGCATGGGATGATGTTGTGAAAGAGGCCTATGATGTCTAGATTCTTGACATAGTTACTCCACCAAACTCTGGTAAAAATAATATTAGTCTGTTTGAAATCCTAAATAGGTCAAATATCATGGTGGTATTTCATGAGGAATTTGGAAATTCTCATGGAGCTCCCCTTGTTGAAGGAACCGAGACTAGAAAGTCAATATTAGAGGGCTTAGGTCCGGTGGAAGATCAAACCCCACTAGATGATAATAATGATGAGACATGTCAGCAACCCAAAACATGGAGAAGGGGCCTTCATCTGATATTTAGGGGTGATTTATGATCCCATAGATTAATATTTTTCTTTTTTTGAACTTCTTTACCACTTTTTTATATTCCCCATCTCCCCTTATACTCTGTACTTATTTTATTTTCAATAAATTTCAAAACTATGGGATAGCCCATGGCTCACACCATCTTGGTACATGTCATACATTTACACGTGTACATATATTATATATATATGTACATCCCATGCACATGTGAATATGTATATACATACACATACATACATCTGTATGCATACAACATCTATATATATATACATACACAAAACACACACACGCATAACATAATTCATACACATATATTCACATAGTCATTGATATAAATATATAAGTTAAAATATCACATATTAATAATACATCGTTTATATTTATATTTTTTTTTAAATTATTAAAATAAATATTTCAATATATCATATTTATATTAATCATATGCATGCATTTGGTAATTAATGTATATAAATAAACATTAGTTTTTGAATATAAATATGATAATTATATATATATATATATATATTAATAATATTTTTATTAATAGTTTTTATCAATGCTAATAAAATTATTGATAAAGATTAAACTTTATCAGTGAATTTTCTAGTCCTGATAAAAGTTACCTTTTTTAGCACTCTTAGATAGCACTGATAAAGGTTACCTTTTATCAATGATTTTTTTAAACACTGATAAAACCTATAAATTGATAAAGAATAAACTATGGTAGAGTATGGGTATAAGAGTTGGCTACCCTGAACAGTTTTTTATGTGGAATACAATGATGAACTTTGTTTTGGAATCAAAGATACGATGCGAGGTTATGTAAGTGAGAGGATTCTTTTAGCGATTCTTAACCAATAATTTTTTAGTGCGTGTTCCCTTGGTCCATTACTATGAGGGTTCAGTTCAATATCCCATCCTCGACATAGATGGATACCCATATACAGTTTCTTGATGACCGGTATAGTGTGTTTGATTTCTCTTATTCTGGAGTGAGTTATCTTAGCCTGCTTCAACTACACCCCTCAACAGCTTGGAACATGTATCCCTTCAAGAGTCCTGGAGAGATCCTTATTGTCCTATGTGTTTTACAACACTACATGGGCATCAGTCCCTTATCTAGGAGGATGTTTCCAGTAGTGTCTGGTATCACCCTAGTGAGCCCTAGGTTTTGACCCCCTAACTGCATATCATGATGCTAATTTCCTATGTGTTTTACCTAAGTAGGGTTTGAAATTTGTGTGACCAACACTACATCAGAATCAATCCTCTATCTAGGAGGATATCTCTAGTAGGTTTTGGTTTCCCCTCAACAAGCCCTGGGTATTGGACACCTATCTATGTATTGAGATACAATCCTTTTGAGAGGCCCATAGTGATCCTCTTCTTTCTGATGGGGTATTATCTGATGGAGTGTGTATCTTGGATAAACCCCCTTAGTTCCCTATGTTGTTCTTCTTGATGAGAATTACCTCTAGGATGAGTGTCTTCAGTGTCATTATAACTCGATGATTGGTCCCTCCTAGACTATCATTCCATCTGGGATGGTGGGGATTTTCTATCAGCTTAGCAATACCCAATGGAGCGATATATCTCGAACGAGTGCCATTAAGAATGGAAGGGCTATTCCTAATAGAGTGATATCTCTTAGATGAGTGTCGTTAGGAATGAAGGGATCATGGATTGAGATCTCCTAGTGATAATTTCCTTGAAACCTTGAGAAAATATATGGATTGCAATGGTTGAGACCTTTTGCGGCTCAGAGTCTTTTATGATTATATATGAGATATCATTTGTTATCATCATGTCTCATATTTGGTTTGACATACCTGTGTTTGTTGAGAGAACTACTCTTGGTTCTTTATGCTTGGTGCTTTCAGGATATCCTACTAGGTATTATTATACCCAAACTAGTATGGGCTCTACCCACACATGTTGTGTCTTATGAAGACAACATACCTTTTTACAGAGTCCTTGGATGACTAGGAGCAGATAGAGCTTAGTTTTATCTACAAATACTGAGGTGTATGATTGTGTTTCATTTGATAGTAGTCCCCTACTTCTAAGCAGACAAAAATTTATTTTTCTAGTTTTGGTTGGGCTTGTATTTGGACCCTTTTATGATTTTTAGTACTTTATATTGTACTCTAATTGAAGGATTAAAGTTTTATGCATGAATTATTATCAGTTGTTTTATATTTCATCATTGTATATGTTGGAAGATGTGTGAATACATATAAGTACATTATAAAAATTCCTCCCATTTTCTATATGCCTTCTCGGCACTTATCTCCATCCCCTGGACTATGGAGGTGAGATTTGGGATGTTACGGATTGGACATCCACTGGCTAGGTGGTCCTTAGTGGTTTGTGTCATGAAAGAATGGCATTAAAGGGGAATAATTAACCTAAAATGTTATGAAACTTCTTGGGTTGATTTTTAAGATCCACAATGAGGATGTTAGTTCGATTATGTGATGTTGTTTTTAGTTTTTTTATAGATGTTAGGTTTGGTTTGGGAATTAGGGAAACAATATTAAAATGTTTCAAGTTTGCCTCTCAGTCCGGGGACTATAGTGTTGGTGCGGTAGTGACGTATCAATTCACCAAGACTCTGATATCCTTCTTGTTGACTCGATACATATAACAACTGGTTGTAGGAAAAACATTGTCATACACATCATATAAAAATGGATTCTGGTTTCCAAGTCCTTTTTGAACCAGCCCACCAGATATACTCGTTGAATGTGGTACATATTTTCTTCTTTTAGGATGTATTTATGATGATAGTTAGCAAGGTTTTTAAATAAGAGAGAAGAGTATGACCCGATGAGTGATGAATCCTCCCTAAACATTCTTAGTCATGAGTCAGTCTTTCTTTAGGATGATCAACATGTTGTTGTTTTTTCCAGAAGATTATTTCTTAGACCTATGTCTAGTGGTTTAGGTGGATGAAACATTTCATACAGAGTCATGGATGCCTATTTTGGTGATGGATAATGATGCGTAGGGTTCGAGCATATATCATGAACTTCTGAGGGTTGGGTCGCATGAGATGTAGGGTCAATAAGACCCACCGACAATCGGCATTCAATGAAAGTATCATCGTAGGAGGAACCATCATTCACAGAGACCTTAGGGAAAACATAGTCCAATCAGGCATGATCATTTATATTCTTGTTATGGGTATGGAAATATCACACCATATTGTCCTACCATTCATGATGCAGTCATAGAGGTAGCTGATGAACCTCATAGGTAGAGGCACTGACTGGAACAAGGAGGTCTGTGTGGCAATAGATATGATAGAGGAGTTAGGGGAGTAGTAGGAGGTGGAGATTGATTTGGTTTAATTACACCACCACCATCCCTAGGTGGAACAGTCTAGGATTAGAAATCTAGTGGTCAAAATCTTTGGAAGCCATAGGCACTGAAGGTTCTTTACCCAAAGGCTCTGGGAGTTTTTTGAGGTATGATCTGTGTTCTTTCTACTTTTGTTGTAGTACTGTTAGACATAGTTACAAGACAATATTTTGCCTCTTTTCTTTGAGTCTTTTCTAGGGAGATGTGGGGAATTGGTAAAACCCTATTTTTGTGATTTTTGACATGACTTTATACATGTAAGGAAGAGAGGAAATTCCCCCATTAAGACGCATCCTTGAGATGTGGTACAAAACTATGTGAGTGAGTAAGTTCCACCCAAAGTAGATAGTGTGGAGGTGTGGTTGATTATTTTCATTATCTTGTGTGTTTGAGGTAATTTTTATGTGATAAGGTATAATATCAAACACTGGTTGTGCTAAATAGGTGGGAAAGGGAAATGACGAGTTCCAAGCAGTAGGAGCTTGCAGAATCTTTGAGTGCAGTTTGAGGTATGATGCATGTCTTCATTGCCCCAATTGCAGTTTTCACCTAGATCCATGAGCCCCTTTATCCCTAATAATATACCATGATAGAGACCTAGTGATACTACTAGAAACTTTTTTCTCAAACCTTGTGTTTGAGGCATCAGTGGGGATGATCAATGATCAAATGCATCTACTGACAATGTGGCCTAAATATGAGAGGGGAGAGAGAGAATCACATGGAATATATTTATAGTGGTAGTGAGAACCTAATTTTTTTTACTCATTATAGATTTACCTACGCATTTGTTTTCCACAAGTGTGTGTGGTAGTGTTTTTGGATTGTTCGAATAGAGTTTTCCTCCTTTGATAAGGAGTGATCTTAGAGAGAGCTAGATGAACTCATGTGTTGGAGGTTACAACTGAATTCTTATTATTTGGATAGTAGTACCTTAAAAATAGTGGATGATATAAGACTTTTTTTCCTATAAAGGTGGTGGAGTATGAGGATGTCTATCCTAGATACATGTTCAGTTTATATATACACAAAAATTTAGGCATCTACAAAGACTGGAACCAGGGATCATCCCTGATTTTTGAGACATCACATCAGATGAAACCCATTGATATTCATAAGTTAAAGGTAAAGATAAGATTTAGTTGAGAAGCTAGTTTTACAAGACCTAGTTTATTCACCTAGGAAACCATGATTTGTTCTCATAAGAGGTGAACAAGTGATTTAGGTTGGGTGTGAATTGGTGTCACATGAACAAGGTGATGTGAGGAATAGTATCTAATCTCAAGAATATTTGATCTCTTTGACTAGTGGTTTGGGGATAAGTGGTTCTTAGAGTTTGGACTTAGGATGGGTTATCACTAACTCCATGTTCGAGAGGTGGATATATCAAGCATGGATTCCTAGAGCCACTACAGTTTCTTTGAGTTCTTGGTGATACCCTTTGGCATGTTGAACACCCCAACAGAGTTTGCAAGTCTTATGATTTGAATACCTAACCTTTATTGGGTCGGTTCATGGTAGTATTTTGTGATGGTACCCTCATGTAATTAGTGTCAGAGTTAGATAACAAAAGACACATGAGGTTGGTTATAATGATGGTTGTGAAAGGGGTTCAATTCATCCAAGGGTGGATGTGGACTTCTTGGAAAACATCAGGAGTCCTTTATGTACTGATGACAGTGGCATTTGGAGTTCGATGAGGAGGCCATCTATTCTAAGATATCTCACCATGTTGAGGATCATAAAGATTTTGTAGGATGATAGGATATCTATAAGGATCGTATGACCTTATTTCCCATTTCTATGTTGGGTTAGTGAGGTGGTGTACTACTTAACCTCGTAACCATAGTAGTTTTGGTTGCCTGTGTTATCCATATGTTGCAACTGAGGAGGTATGTGCATGAATCATTGTATGAAATTGTACTGGGTAAGCTGGGCTATCAGAGTGGAGTTTCTTTCTTCAAGGAATCGGTGATGCTGAGAACCAGTAGATGAAGACCCTTTATGGGAAAGTGTTTTCCATGGGTGTGTGCTTCTTGAAAGTACATGAAACTATTGGGGGAGCTCATGGGAGTGGGAATATCAATTGAGAGCTTAGTATACCCACCCTTTTTCATAGTTTTTGTTTTTTGGGGACAAAAATATTTTAATATGGGAATAATTTAGACTCTTTTTTTCCTTGAAATACTTTGAAATATATTAAGAAATATTTTCAGAGTTCGGTGCTAAAGAAATGCACGATTCCAAGGCCCAGTGAGTTTGGAATTAATTTTATAAAAGTATTAAATATAATTTATATCAAATTCACATAGTTTTTCAAAAATAATTTAATATATATCAAATGGGGTCTCAGATAAGAAATTTGACACCATAGTTAAGTCTAGAACATAGAGTTTACCCTAAGCATGCCCAAATATTGGTCGGTGCTGGATGTCTGGTTAATGCATCTTTTGGAAGGTACATTTAATTAAAATAAATAAATAAATAATTTATTTTTTTATTAATACCTAATTAAAATAATTTATTAATAACCTATTATTATGAGTTTCCAAGAATTATCCATATAACCCTTTTTAGATCTAAGAGGAGGAGAAGACTGTTCTTCATTGGTGGATTGAGATCAGAGAACGATGGATGATCAGATCGAGGATAATCATGAGACAAATAAAAAACATAGTAGGATCATCAACTTCATTGATAAAACATATGTTCTTCATTAATGATCAATCCATAATCGAGGTAGGTTTCTTTAATTTTTTATTTTTTCCTTTTGATTAAAATATTGAGCATGGATTAATTATCTATCTTGATATGCAATTTATTTATTTATTCATATGATCTCACTTGATGATTTGATTTATTGAAATAAATTATTTATTTTTTATTCTAACATGCTATAACCCATGATTTTCACATATCAATCATTTTATGGGATCATATTGGCCAATTATGATTATTACCTTTTTATTAATGTGTCTATCTCCTTTCGTTCTTGGATTTCGACATCCACAATCGATTGATCGATAATTTAATGATATCTATGAATACCGATCATTGTGCATTCATTCTTTGTCATAACAGATTGTATTCAGGGGTTCAAATTTGGTTTTGGAGACTAGACATAGGTGTGGTAGAGATAAGGGAACCTAACTTTGGATTGGGTATTGGTGGTTTATGAGTGGGATCGGGCGGATATCATGAATGCCCGAGCTCATAAGTGCATGGAAATGAGATCATGATGGGGTTCCTTGATTCAACATATGGTAGAAAGATTTGGATATTTGGTGATGTGTTTGATCATATTCAATGAGGAAGGTGTGATTTTAATAGGATAAATAAGTGCAGTGGGAGGGTGATGGTGTGTGTAAAAGAATGATCATTAAAATAATGAGATTGATATGGGGATCCAACAACGTGCAAAGATGAGCTGTTATATGGAAGATTGGGGTAGAATCCCATTGAATGTGTGAAAGGCATATCCCCATTTTTACTGAAACATATTTATATATTTTATATTAATAAATTATATATGATATTTGAAGAGAAAGGGAGTTGTAGGTACCAAATTTGAGAGAGATAGGGGGAGACCTGTATGCGCACACTAGGTCATGGGGTGGGGTAAATTCTCACCCTTTACTAAGTTATAAATAATAATAATGATAATAATAATATCCATTATATATACTAAAGGCTATTTCCCCTCAATGATCATGTCATTTACACATATATTTTCATTAAGTTCCCTTATCTCCACACTTCCTGACCCCCTCACAAACTTCTCTTTGTGCTTCCCTAATCCCTAAAAAAACCTATTCCTATTCTCCTCCCTGATATCATATCTATCTAATCCAAATCCACCTCCTCCAAACCCTTATCCTCCAAAACCATCCCCCCCATTAATATCTATTTTCCTTTCCTCCTCCCCACCCCTGCAAATAGCACATGTATTTCTAAATGATAAGTTCAAACCACCTCAGTATTCACCTCTTCCTCCTCCTCTGCCTCGATCACTAACTCTACATCCACCTCAATATTAACATACAACTTCACCTATACCTTTAACTTTGTATCCACCTCTGAATTCACCTCCATATACTCCTCCTTCATCTCCTCCACCTTCATCTCATCCTCCATCTTAGTCTCTTCCTCCTCCTCCTCCTCCACCTCTCTCTCTGCCTCCACCTCGGTCTCTGCCTCTGCCTCCACCACTACCTCTCATTATCCTTCAATACAGTCTTAATACCAAGATCTCTACTTCTACCTACATCAAAATCCCCCTCATTCTCTGAAGTCTCTCTTTAATTTATTGAATCCCTAGACCCTATCCTTTAATATTTTCAAGTTACCTAATTTTTTGGTGTTTGAACTATGTTTATTGAGTATTATAGATCTTGGTCTATTCTCGATCCATTGAACCTTTTGGTTTAATTTTTTTATTTTAAAATTTTCAACGATTCATGTTCTTTGATCACTTATCCAGAATTCATGTGGTATATATTCTTGGATCTACACCCTTTTCATATTATAGATGCATAAGATTAATTCATATTTTCAATAGTTTTGGTTATATATTTGTATATCTTTGAATCCTATTTTTATTTTTATACACATATAATCTGATATAGTTATAGGTACGAGCCTAAGACCAAGTATATCATGGTAGATCATATTATCAAGGTAAAGATGCATGGATAAATTCAAAAAAAGGTGAATTTATTATATGTCTTTTATCGATTTAAATTTATTCTTAAAGGCACTTTTATTAAATTTATTATATTTTTTATAATTTTTTTTAGATGTAATGAACCCATGAAGATTCTGTATCTCAGTTATGTTTTTTCACTATACAAAAAAAATTAGTTATGAAGTTTCATTATAAAAATATTTTTTATTCATTAAAAAAATACTTAGACATGTAAGGAAGACTGAATATTTTTACATAAATAAAAAATTATGTTTATTCATTATTCAATAACAAATCTATATTAGTGAACTTCAATATTAAAGGTATTATAATTTCCTAAAGCTCAATCATGTATAGTTATGAAATCATATAGTAGTAACCATTAAGATTATAGTTATTCTAATTACATCATTTTATTTTTATTTATTTTATTTATTTTGTTATTTATTTTTTAACTACATCTAAATGTGTTTCAAATTTTAATTTGATCTTCAAATTTTTTAATTACTACAAATATATTTGTTAATACTGTATTTATTGATAAATTTTTTTATTTTTTTTAATAAATTATTTTTCCCATATATATTTATTTTACATTATACATCTCATAAAACCCATTTTTATTATCCTCTTCATTACATCTATCTATAAGTAAAAAACATGATTAAATTTGTTTTTTTACATTTTAAGGACCTTCTAGTATTGTCTGCAATTTTTTTTTGTATTTTCCATAAACCACTTTATGGTTGATTGGGAACTGCACAATTTCAAATACCGATTTAAAAACACCACAAACACACTTCAAAAATTTCAACGAATGTCACATGACAGCTATGGGGTATCATCAATGTCATTGTAATAGTAATTTTTTTTGTTTAAGGTTTTGTGTTAGTTTTAATATTTTTAAATCTGGGGAAACATATTGACACTCCACTAGACAATGCTATGTCTCTCTCTTCCTTTCATAATTTGAAACTATCACAGTGTGTTTATGAAAATATATTCTTTTGGGTTAGTTTAATGATTTGAAATAATAGAAAGTCCATAAGATCTATGGAGGAGTAATGGATGATATATTAAGTAATCAATTACCACCTTTATAAGTTGACTTCAAATAATTCAACAAGTGATTAGTTCACTTTCTCAAAACACAAGATCATTCTATCATGATAGGGTAGTGGTTTGGACTTATCATGTTATTTAGCTTGGTATTAACATGTGGTTCAGGAAGGGTAACATGTTGACATCTAACATGGCATGTAGGTGAGGCTTTTCATGTATGCTATCCGATGTTCATAGATAAATGATTGTGTAATTATTCTCTTTCATGTTATTTTTGGTTTACTTCTTCTCTTATAATAATTTTTCCAAAACTGTTGTTTATTAATGAATTCTTAAATTTTGACTTCTCATGGTGTCTATCTTGGAATTAACATGTGGTTAGGGAAGGTAAGAAACATGAAATCTCATACAACATGTGAGTGATGATTTTTATATATTCTATTTAATTTTTAGAGTTATATGGTGGTTAAGTTATTCTCTTTTATATTATTTTTGGTTCAATTTTTCTCTTTTAAATTTTCAAAAACATTTATTCCAACTACAGTTTTCTAAAGACCAATGTATAGTTATGAAATCATGTAGTAGTGACCTTCAAGATTAAAGGTTTTATAATTTTATTCTTTTAGATTTTTGTAAATTATTATTTTTTGTTATTTATTTGTTTCAACTATATCTAAATATATTTCATATTTTAATTTGATCGTCATATTTATTTTTTTATTACACCCTTTTTAGCTGATTATTGTGTAAAAATGTTTATTATCAATGAGAATTTTAAGAATTTTATAATGGTTTACTTTATTAAAATGTACATATTGGTGAATTATGTCCATTTTATTATATGCATATTATGACCCTCATGCTGTATGCATATTATGTATGAAAAATCTATAATAAAATAATATATATATTCTTTAATAAGTATATAAAGTTTCAATATATGTACAAATCACTTCCATTTCATTCATATTGTATAATCATATATTTATTATCTATATTTTTTTCTTTTCATTTACTACTATAATGATTCCTTTTTGGTTATTTCCATGGTCTTTCTATGAAACAAATAGCCACATTCATGAATTAACAGTCCCTGAAGATATTTTTTCTTAAAATTTTCGTTACATTTATAATATTTTATTTATAATTACATATATTGTAGAACTGTTTAATTATTTTGATAGCATACACTGATTTATTTTTAACATAAAAACTCTTATATAGGTAAATTCATTCCATCCATCTACATTTTTATTCCATTTTTTTCATAACTCCAACATCCTTCTTATTATTTGAGTATACTTACTCAAAAATATTTCAATAATAAAAACTATTTCCTCAACTTTTACTATAGATATTACAGATGGATTGGAAAATGAAATTTTATTGGCATATGTATAATGTATAGGTAATATTTGATTCTATATATGTTAAATACATATTCCACTTTTTTTATTATAAATTTCCATGTTTTTACATATTCGTATCTTAAGGAATATAATGTCAATGTTACTCCAAACATAATTGTCAGAAAACCTATGATGCATGAAACATTTTAATGTTATATATATTAAATAAATGTTCTATATTTGTTTTTACCAAATTTCAATGATTTTTCCACATTCTTATCCTATTACATCCACTATTATATAAAATAATAATTTAATATATAATTTGTTTTGATATATGCAGTAAAATGTATGAAATATATAATCCCCAATGACTGTCTATAATCATTTTATAAAATCACTTAATTTATAACTACTTTGGCCCTAAATTTTTCCCAGGAGCATTCTCATGATGGAACTTACAATAATAAAAAATGATAATCAAAATATAGAAATACTTCATTATCATATGGAATGATTATGGTGCAATATTTTATTTATATTCTTTATTTTTTTAACAATTCTAATTATTCATTAACATTTAAACTATGAAACATATATGTATACTCTTCAATACATAGTATGATAACATTGAAGAGGAATTGTATATATATACACTATGATATGTAATATTATTGACTACAATATAATATGTTATACTCTTCAATAATACATTGTAATATGTACACATTGTGATATACAATATGGAATATTCATATAGTTAAATATGCACATATTAAAAATTAAAACACTGTAACATATATGAATAAAATTCTATATGCACACATTGTAAATTCAAACATTCTATACAGTGTATACATTGCAATATGCAAACACCATAAATACATACACTACAATTTGTAATTATCATCAATATGCATACACTGCAATGAGTAAAATTCTTCAATATTTAATATAAACATGTTATACTAAAAATTTATATGCACACACTGAAAGAGTGTGTGCATACACTATAATACATGTTATGAACATATTACTAATATTCAACAATATGTTAAATACAGAGAAATAAACTGCAACATATATGGATAAAAATTAATATTTTTTATGCACATATTATCCACCGAATTATGATTTTTAATTTACTATTAAGTTATATATTTTGGATTAAATACCTTTTTGTTTTCTCCTATCATCTTTATATTAAATAAATGATGCATATGTTTTATTTTGTAATATTTATTCTGATGTAAGATCATGAAAAACTTACTCAAGTACTATATCAATGGCATCACTATACTCAATGGTATGTAATAATTTATTTTTTCAATCATTTAATTATATATAAAAAACTCATTCCAATATATTCCTTTCACTTTGTTTATTTGTATTTATGAGTACATTCAATCCATTACAATATAGTTAATTAATTGATTTTTTTGTTAAATTATGTGTGTATATTGTTTAAAATACAATGAATATTACATTTAAACTTATAATAGAACAATAAACGCAACACCTTTAAATTTGTATGAAAATTAATGTGTATGCATAATGAAATCTGCAAACATTTTAAACTATATGGAAATAAATTATGCATATAGTTTAAATAGAATTAAATTGATTTTTGAAAATGATTTCTGTATATATAATCATATATAAAATTAGAGTATTCCATAAGGATTATGTACTGTGTATTCATATATGTAATCACAGTATGATCTAAATATTATGTGAGTAATACATTATCAATTCCAGAGCACTACTCAAAAGGTATACAATGTTAGCTCTTTTATGTACATACTCTGTATACACTGTGTATTCATATATATAATTAGAGTATTTCATAAAAATTATGTGAGGAATACACTATCAATTATAGAGCACTCCTCACAGGGTATACACTGTGAGTTCCTTTGAGTACATAAACATTATGTGAGGAATACACTAATTATTTCCCTTGAGTACATATCTATATGTAATATGTATTCATATATATAATTATATTATCCCATAAATATTATGTGAGGAATAAATTATCATTTCTAGATCACTCATCACAAGGTATGCTTTTCTTATCTCTACTCTTATACTCTCTTACACATTCAATGTTAACCATCTTGAATATAAGTAGATACAATATGTATATTGAAATGTACAAAAAATACTGATAGTTAGACCATCAAATGCATCAATTTTATGAATTTATAATTTTCATCTTCTCTATTACATAACAAAAACTTTATTGGGATCCCATTGTATTATTATCATTTCATAACAGGATTTCTCAACTACTTACACTTTATTAGGATATGGATAACTTTTAAACCATTTATTCTATATAATTGGTAGGAATTCATGTATTTATATACTATTTTATTATATTTTTTATGTTGATGTATTTTTATAATCATTATATTTTTATTAGTATCATATTTTCAGAACTAGTAAATATTTACATATATGTTTCTAAGAAAGTAGAAGGTAACTTTCCATAACTAGTAAGGTAGATAGAGAGGTATTAACTATATATGTTTCTAAGTAGACAATGCTATAATTTACACTATCGACATTGAGAAAGTTATATATATTTTTATAATAAATTAGAAAGTAACTTTCTATAACCTATAAATTAAATATTAACATATACGTTTCTAAGAAATTAGATTATAACTTTAATATGTTTTTAAATTTTTTAAACTAAATATTTACTTTACTAGTAAATATCTATATATATGTTCTCAATTTTTTTTAACTTTACATAACCAATAAATTTATTCTTTCTATAACAAGTAAAGTGACTTTCTTAATGCCTGTAGTGTACATATTGTTAGTTAAGGATCCTTTCCATAAATATAGGTTCATTTATATGTGTCCATAGGGTCTATAAATCACCATGGAATAGAGGTATTACCCATCACAAATACATTATAGATATAAAAATTTTGTTATGGTTTTCTAATTGCTTCCCATTATTATATTTATTTTTACATGGTCTATTTAATTTTAATTATATATTCAATTATATTTACCATTATTTTTTGTTTCATAATAGTTAAAATCATTCAAACCATGTTGTTGTTTCATATAATCATTATATTACAAACTTCACAATTAGGATAATTATTTAGAGTTTGTCTATTATAATTGAGAAAGTTATTACCAGAATTTATGTACCTCAACACTACCTATAATATATAGTAAATAGCCAGACATTTCATTAAAATTATTTCATATTCTCTATACATTTTTTTGGTTCAATAGTTTAGGTTGTGAAAATATCACTTCTATAATTCAGATTTAATTCATAATTTGAAACCATCCAAACATTCTATATTACGAGTACTGAGTTAATATGAGTATTATGTATTCATAATTCTAAACTATTTATGGTATATATATTATATATGAGTAATCATCATTGAAATTATATCTTTTTTCAAAATTCAAACTTTTTTTAACATTAATATAACTATCTAGAAATCATTAGTTATTTTTCACTCAAATAGGTGCACATACAATTTCAAGAACATAGGTATTTGAAAAAAAAGATAGAGATTAGAAGGTAGTTAGGGTCGACTTTAGCAGTTTCAGACTCACATTAGGTGAGTACACACATGTGGTTTTGGGGCATTGACAGATAGATCACAATAAGGCATCCCAAAATAAGTATTAATTCTCTTATAATGGGATCATGTGGTTTATCCTCATAATCTATTTCACTCATAATAATGGTATTTCTATAAACTTATTCAATAGTGAGATAACTTTTCTTTACAAATTCTATTAATTCAAATGTTTTACTTCCATATGCATAGTTAAAATTTGTATGATTAGTCAGTAATAAAAAACTTCTCTAAAAAATATATATACATTTTCCATATTATATATTTCTATTTCAATTTATACTATTAATTTTATATCATTTCAACCATATAATTACAACATTATCGATAGTATTCATACATTGTACACTATATGAAATTATAGTATGCATTCTTTTTACATGCAGATTAATATTCCTCCCATGCCTCTTCAAGATTAACAATTTTCATACTATATGAACATAGTATGCATGCATTGTTTTAAATCAAATACATGTGTATGTCTACACTATGTATACATTTTTTTAATTTACCTAAACCTATGCACATAAATGTACATCTATAGTTATACAGAGTGATTTCATATATATCTTTCACCACTAACCATCACTCCATTTCCACATGCCACTAGCATCCCACTCAGTTCATTTCTTCTTCTAATTTCCTCGCACTCTCTGTAAGAGTGAAACTGATTCCCTCTCTTCCCTATTTTGGTATGAAACTTTGACTATACTCGAAATTTTATTCTTTTAAAGTATACATACTATATTCAAAAAACAGTCTTCTAAAAAATTATTCCACTATTTTCATTTTTAAATATATTTTTTCAATAAAGAAAGAAAATATTTCCAATTTTCAAGTATCATTTATTTAACATCCTTTTCACTGTTTCCCATTTCTTATATTATTTCTAATTGAAATTTATAACCTTCTTCTTTATAACCAATGATAACATTCTTTGATAGGACTATTTTTTTGAAAATGAGATTAAGGAATTGAGGCTCAAATCACTTGCAAGAAATCCATTATCTATACTTTAAAGCATGAAATGTATCTCCTTTTCTTATATATCCACCACCTACGTGTCTGATTCCCAAAAACCAACCAATATCAATTATTGTTTACTCTTACATTTATTTCAATTTACGTATTTCATTTTTCTAAAGTTTTCAGTAACTCCAAATTATGAGCATGTGTATGTGATTTTTTAATTAAATGATTATTCCATTCAAATTCACAAGTTGGGTACTGGTTATTATAAAAAGAAATGTGACAATTTTCAGTGTGTGTGGCATGAAGAGGTGTATATGAAGGCTATGTGATCTCCTCCACTTTCCTTGTATACATGTGGATTATTTTGATAATAATAATATAATAATAAAAGTATTATTATTATTATTATGGAATATAATTTATATTGAAACTTATTCATGTGATGCTTGATTGGTATTCCATTTGTAGAATTGTGACCCTAAAATTGAGGCGGTCAATTCAAGACCAATGTTGGGTACCTTTTTTGAACTCATGGAATGGGTCCACAAAGTGTCTAATAATAATAGAATTATTATTATTATTATTGTTATGAAATTGAATATCTAACGTACCTTCTTCATACGATGTTAAAATGATGAAGTGTCTCTAGCATTATAACCCTGATATTGAGGTATAAATTTTAAGACTAATATAGAGTATTTAATTTGGACTTGTGGTTTGGGGCTAATACGCATGTGTTACGAGAAAAATGATTTTTTATTGGGTTCCCTTTTTGGGAAAGTGAATATACTATCCTAAGAGTTTTTCCACAAGGACCAAAATGAAATGATATATTTGGTCATTCATGGCCTTTGTGATGAAATATTGGAAGTTTGACATTTTTCCTATCAGACCCATGATGAGCCTCATGTGTTCATTAAGGTTTTTCCAAACTCAGATACTGGTACATGAGTAGCCCACCCTAAGCATTTCTTTACATGAAACATGTTGATAACCTTAGTTTTAGAATCAGAGACATGATTCAAGGTGAATTAACTGAGATTATTATTTTAGTGATGCTTAACCAGTAATGGTTGAGTGTGTGTTACCTTGGTCCATTATTATGAGTATTCGGTGAAACATCTTGTGCTCAACATAGATAGAGAACCCTCTATAGCTTCTTAATGATCGATATAGTATGGGTGAGTTCTCATATTCTTGAGTGAGTTTTATTAGTTTGTTTTGACTACACCCATGAGCAGCTTGGAACATGTATCCCTTTGAGAGGTCTATATTGATCCTCATTGTCCTCAATGTTTTCCCTAGGTAGGGTCTGGAATTCTTGTGACCAATACTAAATGGGAGTCGATCCCCTATCTTGGAGGATTTTTCTCATAGGATCTAGTGTTTCCCCAGTGATACCTGGGCACTGGTCCCCTATCTACATATCATGATCCTCATTTCCTATCTGTTTTCCCTAGGTGGAGTTAAGAATTGGTGTGACAAACACTAAATGAGAATCAATCCCCTATCTAGGAGGATGTTTCTAGTAGGATCTAGTGCCCCCAGTGAGCCTTGGGAATTTACCTCCTATCTGTGTATCGAGATCTAATCACTCTGAGAGGCTCAAAGTGGTCCTCTTATTTCTGATGGGGTATTAGTCCAATTGAGTGGGTATCTTAGATGAAACCCCTCAGTTTCCTATGTACTTATTCCTAGATAGAACTGACGAGTTCAACCTCTAGGATGAGTGTCGTTAGTGGACATATAACTCAGGGAGTGGTTCCTCCTATAAAATCATTCTATATGGGATATAGGGGATGTTCCATTGACCTAGAAATAGCCGATGGAGTTATATCTCTTGGATGAGCACCATTAGGGATGGAAGGTCTATTCCTGATGGAGTGATATCTATCAGATGAGTTCCAGGGATGACAGGTCTCATGAAGTGTCATTTCCTAGGTGAGTGTTACCTTAAAACCTCAAGTGGATCTATGGCTGTCAATGGTTGATACCTTTTGGTATACATAACTATGTTCAATGAGTTGACTACTCTTGATGCTTTATTTTTGGTGTTTTTGGGGAGTCCTACTTGGTATTATTATACTCACCTTTCATGGACTTTCCCTACACATGTCATGTATTATACAGAAGACATAACCTTTTATGGAGTCCTTAAAGGAATAGAAGTAGGTGAAGCTTATTTTGGGCTAGAAAGACCGAGGTATATATCAGTATTTCATTTTAATGTAGTCCCCTCCTTCTAATCAGGTTAGGATTTATTTTTCCAGTTTTGGATGGGCTTGTATTTATCCCATTTTTATGATTTCTAGTACTTTATGTCATAATTTTATTGTGGTATTATAGACGTATGATTTCATTGTTACATTGTTCTAAGGCCTCCTATTTTAGATATTTGTTCTCAGTGCTTGTTTCCAGACCCTAGCCTATGGAGGTGGAATTGGGGTAGTTGCGACTTGAACTTCCGCTGGCCAGGTGGGATCAGTGGGTCGGGTCATGACATGCTTAATGAAAGTTAATAAACTAAACAACATATTTATATGATTATATTTATAGACTAACATACCATGATGAACAAACTAAACACCATCATTATTATTATATGAAAAAATTCACATTATATACATACCTTCAAAATTTATTAAAATATAATGATGATAATTTTAGCATAATATGCGACTTCATGTTTTATGCAAGAAGATATTCATACCTTCATATTAAACCAAGGTATGATAATATGAATTCATATAATATGCATATATGTTTTTAAATATAAGTTAGAATATTAAACCAAGGTATGATAAACCAGTCCATGAAAATTATATGTGAATTAATATTACACCAAGGAATGTATACCTTCAAGTTAGACCAAGTTTAAATTTATATCAGAGATTCCATAAATTGAATAAGTTTGGTAGTTAATGATCTATGTCTGTGCATTACAGTTACGAAATGAAATGTTGAAACCCAAAATGGGGTTATTATTTCAAATAATAACCTATATGAATTAAAATTATAAGCTTGTAATCTTTCAAGATTATAATAACATGTGAATTATAGTAATAACCTTTGAATTACAGTTATAAGATTTAACAACTTATAATTACCAAATAGTAGTCAATGACCTGTGCATTATAGTTACAAACTGTAATGCCAAAACCCCTAACATGGATTTTATTTGAACTAAAAAATAACTAAACAAGGTTATTATTTAAAATATGCCATAATTTTCAAAGAGTTCCATGCCAGTTCCTATATTTTTTATTCTTTTAATGATAAGTACTTCTTTTTTCTAAAAGCATAAGGAAAAAATTTTGTATTTGAGGGTTTTTTTATAACATCATTTTTTTATAAGTATGAAGAATATAATATAAAATATACCATTATGAATTATAGTATAAAATATTACATTATGTAATTTTTGAGAATAAAAACTAAAACTTTCATATAAAAATAAGTAACCATACCAATTTTATCAATACCTACAAGAATAAAGAGATGGTTAAACTATTTTTTGAATGAAAAGTTTTAACATATATAGATTTTATATAGATATAATAAATTTAAAGTAAAATTTACTGGGAATATGAATATAGACGTGATAATCTAAAAATTAAATAGACATGTTAATAAAAAAATTAATGTACAAATTGGAGCGGATGATAAAAAAATTATGAGGATGATAAAAATATAAATATAAAGTTTTACCTCACTATTATGGTGAAAAACTATTTCAAATAGAAATTTTCAGATCACCTATGTCATCCTTTTAATTATTTTCAAGATTCCTGCTACAATCTAAAACAAAATCTTCTACAAATCTTGTCTTGACACAAATAAAAAATGGATTTTGCATAATACACCTCGATAAATCCATTTTTCTATCTTTTTCATCATATAACTTCACAACACATCCCATAATCAATTAATCAAGACCTAAAAAACATTGTTGAATTTAGGAATTTAAATATATAGATTCCCTACATCAAAAATCACATACACATGGTTATTATTAAATGATAAGGATATTCTAGTAAGGTTTTGATATTGAAACAAATGTATAAAATTCTGATAAATACATATTAGTTTCATTAATTCAGGTTTGGGAACTGATGGATAACTATGGATTGAAATTTGGTTAGAAAATATAAATAAACCCTTCACATTCCTAGACATTTGGTCAACATTTAGACCTTCTTGGAAATATGAAACATTGAATACACTCCTTAGACTAAAGATATTTCATGGTGTATTACTAAAACTCTGAAAATTGGTGTGTGTTTCTATAGATACTTGAAATATGCCTCTTTTTGAAATAGGACCAAATCATCTTTAAATTCTAAATTAGTTCTCAGAATTTGTATAGTTAACAATGCTTTAATGACTTAGATATCAGATCCATTACTGAAAATATAGAAGTGGAAAAATATTGGAACTAAAAAATGAATCACTATGATTTGAATGAAAAACTGAAAAATAGGGAACAAAAATACTAAAAACTATAATATAGGATTAATGCTAAATATTTTTAACATAAAATAAAATGAAATACTTCTCTACTTAATGCTATAAAAGAGTATAACTAGATTTTCAATGTGGATATCATCTACTAAAAGCATGTTCATTACTTTTATGGAATTTAATCTACCACTCACCCATCAATTGTACATTACATATCGACTCAAAAAATAAGTATAGATTTTGAAAAAAATAAAGAATCTGGAAAAAAAATAATTATATAATTTTACTAATAGATTATTATTTTAGCCGATAGTTCTTCTTTTCTGCTTCATCATCAGTTGTCATTTTAATTCATTGTTGAATGGAAGACAAAATATGATGTGGTGATGATAATGACCATCAAAATAGATATAAAAAAAATGGAGAAAAATAAATGTTAGATCTTAGATTAAGGAATTTTTTAGAACACATTTCAATATAGATATGGACATGAGAAAAATCAAAAATAAAATGATTACATGAACTAAAATCAATGAAATAGAAATTGGTAGGTGTCTTACATGTAAAATATGGTTCAGATTCGAAAAGGGATAAAAATTCTCTAGTTGAAGGGGATGAATCTACTTCAAGTAAAGAGATAGATCTAATTTAGTATTAACGGACATTTATGTTTGTGCATTTCACCTTCATTTGGTGATCTACTTCGTTAGCAATAGAAAGACATAATCTGATGTGTCAATGATAAACATCATCCACATTGGTAGAAAAACATGAAGGATCATTGAATTGTTATTGCATATAAAATTTAAATATTAGTTTTATATTGAATTAAATATAGATTGAATAAATAGTATAAAATTGATTTCATGATGGTTTCAGATAAATTATAATGAAAATAAATATTTAAGAAAAATATAATTAAAAAAACATAACAAAAAGCATACTATTTTATAACTAAATTTAATTAATAACATATTATATTATGTAATTTAAACATAACTATGTGATTTAAAATTCAGATTGATAACCAAATACTGGGAAACTAATGAAATTTTTTAGGGAAAGGTAGACAAATAATTCTAGAAAATATACCACTTATTAGGGGAGGTCTAAAAATTAGATGAGACAAATATTAGATTGGAGGGTAAAGATGGTGAGGTAGAGTGTAGGTAGAAATACATGAATATCATGCATTTTATAGTATGGATATAAATCCATTAATAATATTGAGTAACCAATTCAAAACATTGAATAACAAATTATGAAGCAAACAATTATCTTGTTACATTATATAATAAATATCCAATTAAAATAGTATATTTTAAAATCATGAAAGTAGTGAAGAAATTGAAATTATTATAACAACTTGAGTCATTAAATAGCTATCTAATGCATCATGTTAAATATATAAGATTCAATGAAAAAATAATATATAATATTTTGAATATATAATAATAGGTGCATAACATATAATTTTTTTATATTGAATTAAACACAGATAGAAAAAATAGTGTAAAATTAATTTTATAATAGATTTAGATAGATTATAATGAAATAATATATTTCAAAAAATAAAAATAAAAAAATAAAATCATAATAAGAAATATATCATTTCATAAAAAATATAATAGATAATATATCATTTTATCTTTTGATTTTCATCTACCTAATTATTACTATTGTAATTTATGTAATTGGACATTAATTTACAATAGTGAAGAACAAAATGATTAGAAATGTGTAAAATTATATAAATATATAAAATATAATAGGAATAATTATCTAAATATCTTACTTCCTAATGAAAATTTGATGAGAAATTCAATTAGATCATAATAGTGACCAAAAAACATCATATATATGTTGTTACTGGTTCATGAGTCTTGATGGTTAAATATGAAGTGATACACCAAATATAAATAATTGTAGAGTAGGTAAAAAAAGAAACATGTATAATAAAAAAAATTGATGAGAAAATTAATTAGTTTATAAGAATTTAAATCACTTTAGAAGAACCGATAAATGTCATTGTAGAAAAAAAATACTTGAATAATGAATTATAGTAGGATTGGAAATATGAAAAAGTAACTAAATACATAAATTAAAATAGAAATAATTACCTAAATATCCTTCATATTGATGAACAATTGATGAGAAATAGATGAGGTTGTATTTTATGGAAAATGAAGTTTAATTTCTTGATAAAAGATTTGGTAATTTGAGAGGGATGATAAAAATCTATGGTGTGTGGTTGTGGATCTTAATTTCAGAACAATGATAAAAATTGGGCAAAAAAATCTATAATGATTTTAGTATATGTGATATAAAATATCAAAAAATAGATGTCGATGCTAGGTCATAGGGTCATTGAAGATATGAATTAGGTTGAGAATGTTTGATCATAAGGGAAAAAATGGATGAGATTAGATGTAGATGAAACCCTATATGGGTATAAGGTGACAGATCCAAGGGAGAGGATGACAAGAAAGGGGAGGTGATAGATAGAAGGAGGTGAGGGGGAAGGGGAGAATGAGGAAGGATAGGCATGGAGGGGGAAGCATGTTGAAGGCAGAGGTGCGGGTGGGGATATGAAGGCAAAGGCAGTGAGGCGACAAGGTGGGGATGCATGGTTGAGGCATAGATACATAGTAGTGAGGTAGAGAGGCATAGGTAGATGGAGAGGCAGATGAAGTAGGTATTTGTGGAGGAATATGGATATGATGTCTACATTTGAAGAAGATTAATAAAAATAGAACCAATATTTTGTGAGAAAAATGAATGAAATGATGACATTACTTTAGAATAGAATTAGTATTTTCCAAGGATAATTGGGAATGTGAAGTAGAGATTTGATAGGAATACATAATAAAGGATGCATGGGCTAGATGTGGAGGAGACATAAGCAGTGATGTGGGGGAGAATACAAAGAGGCACAATGGAGGTGTAAATACCAAAAGCTACAGATTTGGTGAGGCATATAAGAGGAAGCGGAGAGTCATTGTGGGGGTGGGGGTGGAATAGAATAATGGAAACATTACCATAAATGGTGACACATACACTAGGAGGCACAACATTAGTGATATGTGTTCATAGAGGCATGCTGTTTAGTATAGATAATAGAATTTAAGAACCATAAAACTATATTTTAAAGGTAATCCATGGTTTAAATAATTAAACATAAGTAACTAAATAAAATGAATACATCACTTAGAGAGCGTATAGGAGAAGAAAAATCATATTTCAAAATTTCATTAAATTTATATAAATAAAAATTTAGGATAAACAAATACATAGAAAATTTAAAGAAACACCATGTAGAATTTTTATATATTAGTGAAATTAAATGTATCTAAAAATTATTTAAACTTATATGGGCCTAAAAGTACATACATTGAACAAATATGAGTAAATACTTAAACGAAAAACATAGTCAATAAAGTGAGTCAATATTGTAACAACAAACATATAATTAACCTAAAAAAATGATAAATTGAATCCACTGACTATTTTGAGATTCAATACATAAAAAAATACAATGAAAATTAAAAAATTAGATTCATTAATTTTTTTGTTCAAATAAAGGTATATATAATTAAAAGAATTTGGTACCAGTTACACAATGAGAGATGAAGCTAGTGTTTTTTCGATGAAGTTTGTCACTGCAATAAGAAATAAAGTGGAAAATATATAGTATATGAAAACAAATAATAGAAAATACATAAAGTAAATAAATAAGAGTAATTATGAAATAAAAAAAATACATTAAAAACATTAAAGATTCAAAATTGTAATAATGAATATATTTAGATAATAATAAGGAATGGTTCTCAATATGTAATAAAGAAATAAGCATAAAAGGAAAATATGGAATTGAAATTCATAGTCTACCTATTATGGGTGATCTACATGCTATTTTTGATAAGAGAGTGTTTTAATAGATTATGTCAAGCACTGGTAGTGACCAAAAATCAAGAAAATAGTACCAGAAATACCACAGTGGTAGTAATGATACATTTAGAAGAGATAATGGATGATTATGTCCACATGAAACATATATAAAAAAAACTCATGGTGATATAGTGGTGGTGTTTATAAATAGTACATGTGAACATATTGTTAAGAGAGTTTTAAGAAAAACAGTATGTTATTGGAAAAGGAATTACATAGAAGGGATGAAAAAAATTAATTATGTTGAAATATAAAAAGTTTTGGAAACTAATTAGTTATGGTATTTCAGGAATGCGTGATCATATAAATGCAGAAAAATCATCTTTTATTTTTTTGTATAACAAAAAAAGTCATGGGAAAAATACATCTACATAATAGTTTTTAACATACAAACTCTCATGAATTGATATCAACCAAAAAAATAATGAGGAGAACTAGAGGTGTATAAAGCTACCTAATTATAATTATTTGACAATCACCTTGAAAAATGCTTCTTTTATATTGCATTTGTATAAATAGAAAAATTGAACAATTTATCTTAAACACATACATGTATAAAATACAATAATTGTAAAATGGGTATGCTATTTTTAATTGAAATGAATAAAATGTTTGAATCATTCATCCCAAAAAACACCATAGAATAGGCATATGAATATTGGTATATGTAAAATAATAAGGAATAAAAAAATATGAATAAATGAAATCACAATAAAATTTTACATGAAAATTTATTTTATGGATTTAAATAATTCTAAAAAATGAAAACATAATAATTTGATCATGTGAAATTTTTATCAGAGAAAGGAATTATTATCAGAGTATCAGAGAGTGTAGATTATAATTCAGAGAATTTTTTTCATGAGTGGGATAAAATAAGTATGTGCATTTTATTATAGTGAAAGTAGAAAATTGAAAAGTCCAAGAAAAAATTATTTAAGTTATTTCAAGCATGAACGATCATCTTAATATGAAATTATTGAAAACCATTTCATTGATAAAAAGAGAAAAGTTATAGATATGGTAGGAAAATTTAGGGAACCTTTCAAATAATATGAAAACTTCCACCAAAGTTTCTCAATAAATTATATCCATAGATATTGACTTAAAGAAGAATCCTAGCTAAAACATAAATAGATAATTCCAGTGAATATAAATCAAGATATACCAATTCCATGGACAATGTGACTGGTTTATGAGTTTTTAAAACTCAAGTGCAAGGCCACTACTAGAATAAGTCCATGCAAGAATTAGATGACGTATGTCATAAAGCAGAAATGTCCAATTAATATCACAAAATTCATACATTGTGTAAGTTAAAACTCCATACCCTAGCTTAAAATATCACAATTCATCCCATCCTATAAATAATAATTATTATAGTTAAAAATATATGAAGTAGAATTTGGAAGAGGTACATATTTTATAGTATTATGTATTGAATTTGAAGTTTAAATTGCTAGAGGGAAGAACTTTGATCATCAAGGATAGGGACTCACTAGATTGGCACAGGGTGTTGATACCTAATAATTGAGATTAAGGATAGGTAAAATACATGTATGTTGGGAGTAGGGTAATGATTAGGCATGTTCAATTTATTTTTTTATTTACCACATGAATTTTTGGATGGATATATTATAAAAAATACAATATAAAAGTTCATATGTATGGTATATCATGTTGATGATTTACATCATGTAAGGAAATAATTATACATGACACCAAGGGCTTCAAAAACTCGACATGAATTCAAAAAATAAAACCTAAACATTATAGAAACAATAAAATGGTCAAATTCTTTGAAGTAAGAATTTTTTTTGGATACAAAGTAGTTGATAAAAAAACACTGATATTAAATTCCATAGAAAATTATTTACAATTTTTTAGAAAATTAGATGTTATTATAATAAGATATTAAAAAAAATAACTATGAATGCACTAAAAAAATAATTGAACATGAATATAATACATGCATCTGACTTAAGAAAAAATTAAGAGAAGTTAAAAGTCATCTATCCTTATAAAATAAGTGAATCACCCAAGAAAACATAATTTGTTTCACACTAGAAAACATACTTCAAAGATGATTGGATAATTATTTGACAGAAGAACTTATTTCATTTGACAAGAATACACATGAAGAAGAAATAAAGAATGTTTAAGACTAAAAAAATACATCATAAATATGAAATTGAATGAAAATATTTTCGATATCAAAAGAGTAAAATTTCATATAGAGAAAGAATATTTCAAGAACCTTTCATCTCATCTAGAATCTTTCATTGAAGTTGTTGGATGAACTACATCCACATATAGTGAATGAAAGGAAAAACACAAATAAAACATAAAAATAATTTCTAGAATAGTGTAAATCAAGATCAACTGATTTCATGGAATGATGTGACTGGGTTTAGAGGTGGAGAGGTTGGAATTCGAATGAGATAACACATCGAGAATTTTTGAGAAGCATAAAATATATTTAGAGAAGACTGATTCTAGTTCATAGTGACATATCAGAGATGGGGAGAGAAACACATGGAACCAATAACCAGAGATATATGATGCATCAATAGATCAATATTCATAAAATAGATTTATTATAAATTAATTATCCATATTTTATCTAACTGAGCAACAATGATAGGAGGGGAGTGATTCAAAACTTACCATAAGTTCAATTCTAGTAGAGAGTTCTATGTTGTGAGAAGGTTATAGATTCACCGATATTAGTGGATAGATGAACTATATATTAGGGATGGAGGAGTTAGGGAGGAAGAGGTGGGGATGCATAAGAGAGGAGGAGAGGGTGTGTTGGAGGTGGAGATGGGGAGGTGGAGAGGAAGGGGATGGAGGAAAGAGAGGTAGATAGGATTGATGAATTTTTTGAAGCATATTCAGAATCGAGATTGTAGGAGTTGAATGAATAGGAGGATAAAGGTATCAGGAGAGGTGGAGAGAAAACTAGTATTAGGGAGGATAATGAATAAAAGGATATGGGTATTAGGGTGGGGGGCAAAGAGGTGGGAACATAAGGAAAATTGATTTGGTGAAGACACATGTCATGTATGGTGCACTATTTAGTATAGATAATAGATTCTCCACTCCTAAATTATCCTTTCCCTTTTCTAAGAAAATAGGACTTTCTGGAAGGTGTCCTACTAGGATGGTTAGACATAATTAGTGGAAAATTCCAAGACCTATAAATAATGTCTAAAGATAAGGGTTGTATTGAAACAATAACCACTTTATTTTTTTGGAAAATATGAAACTTAATTTATAATTCTTGTTTTATTTGTTTATATATATATATTATAGTATTTGAGAGACCTGACCTCATCATTAATGAAAGTTTAATTAACTACCACATATATCATTAAATATTTTCAAACAACCAAAGAAAATTAATCAAATTGTGAAAATAAAATTTATTAGAGTTGAATACTCAAACCTGAAATCTCTCAAAGACCCCCCACAGAGATACAATTATTGAACTTGAATCCTAGTGGAAAAGAAAATCTACTGACACTTAACAAATATAACATTATATATATATATATATATAGTGATTAAGTTCAATTTACTACTGGTTTTAGCATCAGTTTTTCTCATTTAGCAATGATTAATTCATTTAATGGTAACTTATATCGATAATCTACATTAATTAATTAATTTTTTATTAAAAATAAACCAGTGCTAAAAAATAGGTTTTTTATTTATTTAAAGTTTTTTTGAACAAAACTACCACTAAACAGTTTAGTGACAATTTTATCTAATGATGATTAACTTAAATCGCCACTAAAATAAGAAAATAATTTTTTTAATAAAACTAAATTCCACTAAGCATTAATCAACTAAAAAAATATATTTCATAATAGTAAAAAATACTTAAATATATAACACAAATACATTTATCAAAAGAATATTTTAACTTTAAAACTATTTTAAATGTAAAATCCACACTTTGAGTAATTCCAATGAAATATCATATTAGATTGATGAATGGATAATTTCTACCTGTTACATATTTATCAATTATTGTTATCCTACAATTTTATATTATTTTGAAACCATTTTCTTGATTTGAGCGATTAACATGCAATTTTCACTTCAAAAACACTTTAAAATTTAAAACTCACAATTTGAGTAATTTCAACCAAACTGCATGTTAAATTGATATGTCATTCATTACTACACTCCATATATTAATCAAAGATATATTTACCATCCTTTTACATTAATTTGAAATATGTTGTTTAGTTTGAATTCCTGATGCACATTTTGAACTTTAAAAACGATTTTAAATATAAAAATTACACAATGAGTAATTCCAAACAAACCTCATGTGGGATCAATATATGATCCATTTATACATGTCACATATTAATCAATGATCATTTCCAATAGTTTCATATTGGTTTAATCTTATTTTCTAAGTTTGAAATCCGAAACACATTTTGAACTATAAAAATTTTATAAATATAAAAACCGCACAATGTGTCATTCCAACCAAACCACATGTGATATTTATGTATGGTTAATTCATAAACATCACATATTAATAAATGAATTATATCATACATTTTAATGTTAATCTAAGATCATTTGTTTAACTTGAATCTTTACTCATGTTTTTAACATTAAAAAATTTTAAATGTAAAAACCGCACCTTGAGTAATTTTGACTGAACCGTATGTTCAAATTAAAAAATGATCGATGTCCCAAAATTTTTAATTTATTAGGGTTTGTTTCCTTAGTTTGAGAATATGATGTATGTTTTGATATTTGAAATCAATTTTATATATAAAAACCATGAAGTTTTTGGGCACAATAGAAGCACTAGAAGGGCATTCCCAATACATATTTTTTTTGTCGTAATTCATGATTAATATGAGATGTGCATTGATGAAAAACGTCATGACCAATGGAATTGAATTAAAGATTAATTGACATTATAATTCTAGGAAGCAAACCTAGGATCATCACGTAATGATTTATAATTAATTTAAGCAGTTAAATAAGTAACTTGAGATGGATATTTTCTTTGTCGACGAAACTAACAATGTCTATACGTTATACCATCATTACATCATAGAAATCAAGTGTATATTCCCTCTAGTAGAGATCCACATGTGTACCAAAAGTCTCCATACATCACCATAGGAATTTCCAAGTCATAGCATGGAAGATCATAACACTTGCATCGTTCGTCCTTGATCATCATGAGAATCACTTCTAAGAATGATTATCCTTGATCTCTCTAGAATCAAGAGGGGTGTTGGAGGAGGATTATAATGAACCATGATTTTAATACATAAATTTTACATATTTTTAGATGAATTTTCAGTACATTTCACAAATAATCTCCTTATGTCCTATAAGGTTTAGTGTCTTTTGAGACATTAATAAAAATTTCACTTTTAAAAGAGCTAGAAGTAGACTTTATTAGTGCTAAAAAAGCGCTGATTGCCCAAGAGATGTTAAAATCTAACCATTATCAACACTTGAAAAAATCACTGATAAAATTTGAAAAAAATTATTTTTTTGGAGTGCCCCCTTTCTCAGTGCTTTCAAACCCCCTTTATTATTTATCTCTATCCCCTTCCCCAACGCCCCATACCCAATCTCATGCACCCCCTTCCTTAGTGTAGGAGTGGTTTCCCTCTACCTTCTGACCCACCTGCGCTCATGGGAACTTGATTCTATGTCCTCCATGTGAAAATAGAACCCCTTTACCACTAAACTACCTTGTTATATTCTATATTTTATTATATTTAATTTTATTTTAATCTATTTATACAAATCTATTTTATTCACAAATAAAATTATTTTTAATTACATTTATAAAATATATGTTTATATGTGTGAGTGTATGATATATATATATACTTAAATTTATTTAAATATATTTTATGTTCATATTATTTACATATATTAGAAAATAAATAAATAAATAAATAAATTTATTAATAAACACACATATGTATATATATAAATTATATATAAATTTGTATAAGTATACATATTCATATATTTTTATAATGTATAAAAAATGGTTTGATATTATATTAAATAAAATGGATAATAATTAACTTCATGTGATTTATATAATTATTTTTAAATAAAATTTTAAAATATATCTATATATTTTATATTTCAATATAAATTTTATACATTACATATATATTAATATGTGTATAAATTTACATATATATTTATACATATACATATACATATACATATACATATACATATACATATACATATACATATACATATACATATACATATACATATACATATACATATACATATACATATACATATACATATACATATACATATACATATACATATACATATACATATACATATACATATACATATACATATACATATACATATACATATACATATACATATATATATATATATACATATAATTGTATGTTTAGATATAAATTTTTTATAATGTATCTATATATATTTACTGTAAATGTATTATTTACTATATCTAATGAAAATAAAATATTTATAGAAATACATTTATATGTGATGTATATACATGATATTGACTCACACACACATATTTAAACACACACATACACACTTATATTTCTCACATACACACATAGATATTTTCATATGTGTATTTATTTACATATATTAGAATATACATATAAATATATATTTGTTTATTGACACACATATGTTTCTATTTAAACATTACTTGTATAAGTATATATATATATATTAATACATTTTTATATGATAAATAAAATGATTTTTTTTTAATTTTAAACAAAATGAATAATAAATATTTATTTCCATATCATTTATTTATTTAAAAATGTGTTTTTATGTAAATATGTTTAAATATTTATTGATACAATGATTCATTATATCTAAATATAAAAAAATATGTATATATTTAATTATAAATAAAACTAAAATATGAAAAATGATAAAATTTCAAAAAAATAATATCCATATGAATATAAGACTTAGGAATAAATTAGTTTTCATTTAAAAAGGACCATAAGACCCTCTTAAATGAAGTTGAAGTCCCCTCGAATATGAAAAAATTAGGCTATCCTAGCTAAAAACTCAGTTTTGGAGGCCTTACATGCCTTTTTGACCTAATAATTAGTGAATATGCCCCCTATTTTAAAAAGTTTAAATCTCTTTGTGGTATTCAATTTGATATTGGTAGAGCTCAAATAGATACCCGAATCCAAAGTTATGACTATTTTAAGTTCAATTCATGTTTTCAACTAATCTTAGATCGTTCATTCATTTATTGAATTTTTATTTCATCAAATTGTTCTGAAATTTATATTACCTAATAAAAATTAAAAATTATTAATTAATATTATTTTAATTATTTTATAAATCATTTTTACTAAATATATTATACATTAAGTGTAAATTCATATTTAGTCTTCTATAAATCATATTTAATAAAATATCTTATAATAAAATATTAATATATGATTTTTAATGATATATAATTATTTTTATGAAATATACATTTTACTAGTACTATAAAAAATCATAGATAAATGGTACCCTTTATTAGTATTCTTTTTCTAGACCTAATAAAGACCACACTTATCAGTGCTAGAAAAAATAATTGATAAAGGTTTCTTTTATCAGCGCTTTTTGCTAAAGCTGAAAAAGGATAACACTGGATAAAACCAAATCTATAGTAGTGTTAATAGATACATAATCTTCTTATTTCATGAAATATCCTCAACATATCCCATAAATATCTTCCCATATAGTACTCTTTATAGATATACCCTACTTAAAACCATTTGTCATAACCCGGGGAAAGGAAACATAAGAAACACTACTAGAATATTGGGCTTTGAAGCCCCCTGACATGGGCGGCCGCCTCTGGCGGTCGCTGTAGGTACCCAATAGAGACCACCAATGGCGGTCGCTGACATTTGTAAAAACAAATTAGGGCTTCGGCGCCCCCCCCCCACACCATTGCCCTCGACCTAGCCCCCCCCCCCCCCCCCCCCCCGTCGCCGCCCTCCCCGAGCTCCCTCCCCCACCGCCCTGCCACGCCGCGCGCCCCGCCGCCCTCCACCACTCGCCGTCGTCGTTGCCCTCATCGGCCTCCTCCCTCATCGGCCTCCGCCCTCCCACTCCGGCCACCCTCTGCCCTCCAGCCATCCTCCGCTCCCCTCCAGCGTCCCTCCGCCCTCTGGCCTCCGCCCCCTCCGTCTCCTACCCGTCTGCCCTCCGGCCTCTGACCTCTTCCCTCGACCCTCTGCCCCCTCAGCCCTCCAACCCACCTCGGACGACCCCTGCACCCCGAACATCCCCCCCCCACACCCCAGACATCCCCCCCCCCGCACCCCGGACAGCCCCCCCACACCCCGGACAGCCCCCCTCGCACCCCGGAAACCCCTCCCCGCACCCCGGACAACCCCCCCCCCCCTCGCTGCCCGTCCCCCATCCCCTCACCGCCTCCTCTCCTTCGACTCCCCGCCGCCGCCGCCGCCCGTCCCATCCCTCGCCGCAACACCTTTGGCTCCGGCTCCCCTTCGCTGCCTCTCCTCTCCCTCGCAGCACCGCCTTCGGCTCCCCTCTCTTCCAGGTTTGTAGCGCAATCAGGTATGGCATGGGATTTCACTTACATTATTATTTTATCAATGGTTCATAAACAAATGATTAGTATTTATTTTAAATATAGTTTATTTGAAAAATTCAAATGTAATAAGTATTGTGTAAATGTTTGTTATACATATATTATTATGGATAAGAGTTGGATTGATCTTCCAAATCAAACGTCTAGAGAATATTTCAATGGAATTATGCAGTTTATTGACTTCACCAGAGGATTTGAAAGAGACTATATTAGTTTTCCATGTAGAAAATGTGCTAACAGATATCAATTCACACGAGATACTGTGAGGGAGCACCTATTATTTAATGGATTTCTGAAAAATTATAAGAGCTGGACTCGTCATGGAGAAGAATATGTTCGTTGTCAAAATATGGATGCAGCTCAGATGGATATTGATGCAAGGATGAATTATCCAATGCGTGAAATGATTACTAAAATGGTACGTGGGTTTGATCCTAAAGGCATTGACATCCAGAATCTTGAGACCGGTGAGATAAATCTTCACTCTGGTGCATATCGTGATTCGAGGAGGTTTTATGAAGCACTTGATGATGTGAAAACAGAATTATATCCTGGATGTACTTCTTACCATAAACTGTCATTTATCATGGAGTTGTTGCATTTTAAGACTTTGAATAATTGGTCAGACACATCATTCGACATGATTTTGGTGTTATTGAAAAAGGTTCTTCCTGTCAACGCTAAGATTCCCGAGTCGTATTACTATGCTCGTAAGTTGATAGAGAACTTAGGTTTTACATATGAGACCATAGATACATGTGAAAACAACTGTATGTTGTTTAGAAAGGAAACTTCCCATTTGGATATTTGTACGGTTTGTGGTGATTCCAGTTGGAAAGAGAATAGGGGAAATAAGACTCATCAAAGTTAGATTTCGATACAGGGGAAACCGATTTTCATAAAGAAAATGCGTTAATTTCCCCTTAAACTGAGGTTGAAAAGATTTTTTATGTCGTCTAAAGTTTCTAATTTAATGAGATGACATGCAGAAAGAGTTCATGAAAGTGATATGTTAACCCACCCGACAGACTCTCATGCATGGAAGTATTTTTATAAGAGACATCCCGACTTTGCTAAAGATGTTCATAATGTCCGATTGGGATTGGCAGCATATAGTTTCAATCCATTCAAGTCTATGGTTGGTGCAACTCATAGCACATGGCCCATGGTGTTGGTTCCATATAATCTTCCTCTGTGGCTTTGTATGGAGCAACGATTTATATTACTTTCCACTCTTATTGATGGACCTAAAATTCCGGGAGATAAGATTGATGTTTACCTTCAGCCATTTATTGATTAGTTGAATGAATTTTGGGGTGATGGTGTGATGACTTATGACTGCGAAACGAATTAAATGTTCAAACTACAGGCTACTTTATTGTGGACAATCAATGACTTCCCAGCTTATGCAAATTTATCAGGCTGGAGTATGAAAGGGGAATTTTATTGCACTTGTTGCAATAAAAGTAAAAAATCTGAATGGATTAAACATTCCAAAAAATGGGCATACATGGGTCACATACATTTTCTCCCCCTCAGCACAGGTTCAGAAAGGATAGAGTGTCATTTGATGGTTCTAAAGAGTTCATCCCAACACCAAAGATCATGATAGGAGTCAAAATGTTATCGCATATTAAGGAAGAAAACATCCACACAGTATATGAAATTTAGGATTTGGTGGCTCCTCCAGTACGTAATATTCATGTTGCGGGTAGGCAGCGCAGTCATAATTGGAAAAAGAAGAGTATTTTTTATAGTCTTACGTATTAAAAAACTAACATGCTGAGGAATAATTTGGATGTCATGCACATTGATTTTTTTTTGTGATAACATATTGTGGACCATTTTAGGTGTCAGTGGAAAATTGAAGGACCATGTTAATGCATGCCATGATTTGGAAGAAATGGGTTTAAGGAAATAGTTTAATTTACAGTTAGCTAAGGGAAACAAGGCATATATGCCTGCTGCATAGTATACGATGACTAAAAAGGAGAAAGATACATTTCTTTTCATTTTGAAGATAGTTAAGGTGCTTGATGGTTACTCTTCTAATATTTCAAAGTGTGTGAATCTGACGAGCAAGACATTGCAAGGGTTGAAAAGTCATGACAATCACATACTACTTCAACAGTTGATTCCAATCGCAATTTGTGATTGTTTATCTCCCAATGTTGTTCAGCCGTTGATTGAGATGATTAATTTTTTAGACAGTTTTGTTTAATAAATAAACGAATGAGTGATTTAAAAAATTTTCAGGACTGAATTGTACTTACGCTTTGTTACTTTGAGAAACTTCCCCCCCCCCCTCATTTTTCGATGTTATGGTCCACTTGAAAGTGCACCTAACTGATGAAGTAATGGATTCTAGTCCAGTGAAATTCAGGTGGATGTATCCTATTGAACTGTATTTGAGTACATTGAAAAGATTTGTATGCAACAGAGCTCATCTGGAGGCATCAATAGCCAATGGTTTTTTGATGGATGAGTGTACTACTTTTGGTGTAGAATATCTTATGGATGTTGAAACAAAATTAGATAAGCCCTCTCAGATTCATGATGGTCCATTTGGATAAGGAACCACATTTGATATGGACAACATCGAGTGGATACAAGCATATAGATATATCTTGTTCAATACTCCATCAGTTGCACCATTAATGCAGTAAGTATCTTATCAATGTGCTTGTATAACTTTTATATGTTTTGTTTGCATAATTTGATCATTTAAACATCGCGTTATAATTTGCAGGAAACACATTAATGAGATAAAAGAAGAGATGTATCGTGCGACTGAGTTGCAAATTCAACAATCTCATTATGCATCATTTCATGACTGGTTCAAGGATTATGTGTGTATAAATTGATTTTCATTATGAGTGAAGTATTATACTAATTTATTTCTGCATATATCACTATTGAATTTTATAAATTATGTAGGTTCATAAGCTGAGGGAGTTAGGGGACCCCATGCTAACTGAAGTATTTATCCAACTGGATGAGGGGCTATCTATAACAGCTTATCGTTATAAAGCTATTGATGCTAATGGTTTTCGATTTCACATTAAAGATGTTGACAACAAACGAGCAACACAATACAGTGGCATCGGTTGTCCATTTGTCGATTCTGGTTATTACTATGGTCAATTGATAGACATCATTGAAGTTGTATACACACATCGTTTAAAGTACATATTGTTAAAGTGTAATTGGGTTCATCCAGTGTGTGGATGTAAAGTTGATCAATATCAGTTTTCATTGCTGAATTTTAACTATATGTTATACAGAAATAATGAACGAGTTGAGAATGAACCTTTCATTTTTACATCACAAGAGGAACAAGTATTCTTCGTTACTTTGCCTTCGGATCCAAGTTGGCAAGTTTTTGTCAAAATGTCTTGCTGAGGAGTGTTTTTATTTGAAGAAGATGAAATCGAGACTGTTCCGTTTGTTTACCAACAACTTGATCAACATACCATAGTTCAACGTGAAGAAGATATTTATTGGGTCAGAGCGGCTGTTGAAGGAGAAACGGTCGATTTTCATGCTTAATGAAAGGTATAATTGTTTTCCTGCTATTCAGTATTGAATGTCATAGGATATCATAAATTATCTAACCATTTTATAAATCCTTGTAAGTTTTAATCCTCACTTTTGGAAGTTTATTTAGTTATAAATATTTAGGGTGATTTTACTCTTGGTTTATTGATGTTATTGTCGGTGTATCTTCCCTTTGAGGTATTCTTCATCTGGTTCATGTGCTTCTTGAATTTTTATTAATTTTATCTGAAATTTGGCTATGCATTGACTGGTTTTTTACATAATTTGTATATATGTTTTGTTAACTTTCTGATTTTTTAAAATTCATTCACAACTAATTATTCAATCCATTTTTTGTTTTATTAACAATTGTACAAGTTTTATTTTTTTAAGAAAAATCCAATTTATCTTTTAGACACTTTGGATAGTCCCCTTACTAATGTTTTATATGACTACATGCATGTCAGGGGAAGGGGCAACAGATCCACATCATCCATATGAGGCATCTATGACTCAGGATCGAGGTATGTTTGAATGTCATTGTCTCTATTTTTTATGTAATTGATAAACATATATATATATATATATATTTATAACATCTGTCAAATTATAAATAAAATTTCAACAGGATCAGACTCAATTGCTTTTTCCTATCGCAAGAGAGGCCCCGGTTGTGGCATTTTATCATGGAATTTTGACAAGATGATTGATGTTTCATTTGATGAGGTATTTCATCCTGTGGGACCAAATGCCCCTGCATTTATTCGTCAGCTGGGTCATATCATACGTGACCCACATCGATTTCCATTGACCACATGTGACTAGGCTTCTATCCCTCAGGACACATTAGATCGTCTTTTGAGGGAGGTTTAGGTAAGAAGACCATTTTACTTTATTTTCTATGTATAAACAATACTAATATGCGTGATTGTTTCTTAATATAAAAATTTTAAAGTATGCCATGAAGAGTTTCAGCCCGTGTGTATGAGCTTATGTCGTAAGATGTAGAAAGACTAGAAAGAAAAAGTGAAGAGGGACCACTAGGTACCAAATGTGGGTGCCCTAGACATTCTGGAAAAAGTCCCGAGAGGTGTTCTCCTGGCTCGGTGGTGTGACTTGGTTGCATATTGGTCTACTGAGGGTGTTGTGGTTTGTATATTTATTTTGGTGTATATATATTTTCAAGAATGTTTGATTTGTTTGAAATTTGAATGAATTGAATGTAGGAGGTGTCGGCATGCCATTCTGAGAATGGAGCGTTGCAGGGACCACCTCACATGTAACACCCCAACCCCAGTTACCCAGAGTCGGTGCATTATTACATAACATTGGCATGATCACGAGAAAGATCAAATCTCGAAAGACCGATTGGTTTAGTAGCCTTGGAAACAATAGATATATTCATAAAGTTTTACATTACATCAATAAGTGAAAAGATACAACAATATATTGTCTCCATATTCCACACTCATATCCCCACATACTATCCCTGCAGGTCATTCATAAATTACTTCTTCACATCCTGGGAAAAATAAAACATAGAAAAGGGGTGAGCTCAAATGCTCTTTAAGGGTAAGCAATACAGTGGAAACTTTCATAAATAAGCATAAACATTTAAGGCAATGTATAACTAAAACAAAATCCTTTTTAAACTTGAACTTCAACATAGTATGGAAAAAATAAAATGAAATAATGCCATTTACTTATTCACATGGATATTCTACTAATCGAATAATCACATGCAATATCAATAACCACTTTCATAATGATGTAATGCATAATTCCAAACTATCATAACCACATAGCCAAGGCCTCATGCCAAGACTACAAATAAGATTTTGACAAGGCCTTATGCCAAGACACTAGTTTGTCTAATGAGACCTACCGATGCATCGATGAGCTATAGCGGGCTTCACCCATCACTTACTAAGTCCAATGCATTCCCATATTAAAAGGTTTAAACATAACATAAACATTTGTATTAAAACTAGCATACGAAATGTCAAGACTTTCTCCATAAACCATGAATGGTATAAAAATAACACAGCCACAGTAAAACTTATCACAAAACCTTCAATACAATACAAAAGTTTTGTATCATAATACATCAACTTCAAATAAGCTTAAAATCCATAAAAGGATGTTGACATAGATGAAATCAAAACTATTTGAGAGAAATATCTCTTTTCTCGAAATCATTGAAAAGTCACACATTTATAAAGGAAGTAATTTAAAAGAGATTTTTGAATCAAAGTGTCCCATACCACTTTGAAACTTTTGAAAAGAAATATCATTTCAAAGACTTCATGTCCATATAAATAAATCCTTAAAATCATTTTGAAAACATGGACATTAATTAAAAATATTTAGAAAGATAAATCTTTAAAACATTTAAAATTATGATCTTGATAAAGAGTACCTTTCACAAATTCTTAAAATATTCATCTTGAAATCATTTAAAAGTCACATAATTATAAAATAAAACATTTACATTGAAAATATTCTTATAATATTGTAAGGTAAGCATTGAAGATTTTATAACGGCGGTAAATAGCCACACCCGCCGTATAAGTTAAAAAAACATTCTTACCTTAAATTTGTCGAAATGTTAAAAGTGCCTTGTTTGGAAAACGACGGAAAGATTCCTTTAAAAACACATAAGGGTATAAATGACTTTAACCCATATTCTTTGTAAATAGTAATTTTTTTTTGAAATACATTTCTAAGAAACATGGATGTGGATGATAAAGAAATCCCAGTAGATTATTATGTATAAACAACCTCGGATAATGAAGAGATTGCGAAATAAACCATTACCTTGTACTTTTAATTGGTTGAGGGTAGGTTAACCTCCTGTATAATGGTAAAATAATTGTTATTAAATTATACAATAATCATATATATTAATATGATATCATATATGATCTTTTAACATTTCTTTGTTAATAATATCTTAGTATTATCGTCGTTTCGGGTGTTAACTTACTCGTTTTCTTTTATATGTTTTGTTATGTAAGGAATGTTTGTAATGGTTAGGTTTTATATTTTTCATATTCAGAATGATATCAAGTCCTTAAACATTATTTTTAAATCATCAAATGATAATTATACTTGAATGGATAGGATGGAGAATGAATCTCATCACGTTCGTGGAGACGGTAGTCCATACGTACGCACGAGCGACAATATCATTATTTTGATATTAAAATAATATATAATTGGATAGTATATCATATATAAAGAATCATTATCATGTTATATTTATTATTTACATGAGTAACACATCATTATTATACCCATCCAAATAATAATATATTGAATAACAATTACACCACGACGTGGAGACGGTAAGCCGTACGTACGCACGTATGGTGACATGTTATTCAAAGGGTGGATAGAATACTGAATATGGTTGTACCATATTTATAATAACATCATAGTATATATAAGATACTGGAGTTATTATTTTATAATGGTAATAACAAAGAAAGAATAAGTGGAAGAAGAAATGAATTTTAAAAAGGGTGGTGAAAACATTACCTCTTCTTCGGGTTCTTCCTTTTGATTTGATCAAAAGGGCTCCTTAGGTTGGCTTTAGAATCAAACTAAGGTCTCTAGGTTGTAGTGAGGGAATTTTAGAGAGTATTTGGGCAGAGTTTGGCAGATACAAAAGGCTTTGAAGGTGTGAAGTAATGAGAAGGGGGAGTGCCCTTTTATAAGAGGGGTGAGGGGCACCTTTGGAAAAGCTAGAAATATTAATTTATAATAAATTTATATTAGGTTTCTAATGGCTCAAAAGTTGATTATTAAAAGTTTAAGGAGGGTATAGGTCGAAAACCATTGAACCAATATAATTTAGACAGGTTTTGGTTACTATATTAACCTTATCTTTTAGCTTTAACTCTTAGTTAATTAGTTTGACATTTACCATGTCACTTTATATTTTTATATTATATAGTTAATAAACTTACTATATACATCCAAGCTACCCCAAGTGGTCAATTAATGATACACCTATCATGATATAAGTATCTTGGCCGAACCTTAGATTTTAGAGAATTTTATATCAATTAATAATATAATATTTGTTTTAAACATTCTTTTATGTCAATTTTGACACTATTCAATAGTTGATTTTTGTGAAACTCATAACAGAATGATTACTTCGAAAAAAGTCAATTAAATCAATCCTAATATGTCTTATTATCCTATAAAATTAGTGTAATTCATTAAAAGTCTAAAATTATATTTATTTGGGTATTTATAATATCAATTATTTTAATTTTTCACTATTATGGTAATTACTGCATCATCATTGTGTCATAGATAAATTAAATTATTTAATGTCTAAAAATTATAAATAAAATATAATTATGTAGGGAATCTTATTATCTTTCTAATGAATATTTAAAATCGAATTTATCTTATGTATAACCCTATATTAAAAATGTTTTAGTAAATAAACTTTGATTTCAACTCTTTTAACTCTTCTTTGAATTAAATAATAATAAATGTCCTAATCTAATCCAAGTGGACCTAAATGATAATATTTTATTCATAAGGTTGTTTTTGGTCAAGATAAACTTGTCCAATAGAATTAAAACATGTGTTAGGGTAATATTAATATCATTTCTACCCTTAATTACCCTATTTACTTTTAACCGTGGTAAATAAAAGTAAAAAGTTACTATTCACCAAAAATTATTTTCATCTCATTGAACCACATTTTACTTCTTGATATTAACCGTGTCTTTCGGATTTTTGAAATTCCATTCACAGAAGTGGTAAAATTAAGTTTTATGAAGAATTCAGTTTTTTAACTACCACTTAGTAGTTTCACTATTCATCAAAAATTGAAGTTTTTCAGAACAATGCCAAAATTTCACCCTAAGATATAATTGATATTCCGAATTCAAAAATGATTTATATTTTAAAAAATTCCAAAAATATAAGTTCCATTAATTAATTTTATAATTAATTCCCGTTGTCACAACAAATAGCGTGATTTTAAGAAACAATATATATCAAAAGATTGACAATTGTTTAGGTCCAATTTCAAAGTGAAATTAATTCTAATGAACACCATTGGATAAAATGGTAAAAATATATTCTAATTATACTTTAAAACCACTCAAATTCATAATTTATCACTATTAATTATTTTGATTAAAAAAGTTTTTTTTAATTAAAATTTAGTAATTTTCACTATTCATCAAAATATTAAAGTTATCCGAAAAGTACCAAAATTTCACCCTAGGCTAATTTTGATATTCCGAATCCAAAAATGAAGTCCATTTTGAGATATAGAATTTATAAAATTTCAAAAAGTAGGTATTACTATTCATAACGGCTAGTTTGGTAAGTCATGGTGCGCTTTAACTCGGTGTTGCGTGTAGTGCAAGTTATTGAATTATTTTGAAGAAATAACACACTATGAAATCTTGGGGTGTTACATTCTCCCCTCCTTTAATAAATTGAATTCTCACAATTTGAAATTGTTCTTCGAAAATAAAAGGTTGAAAATAAAAAATATCTTTGTGGGAAAACCCACATCGAAAATTGGGTTACTAAAATTTAGTATTAATACGAGGAAAAGAGAAATGAAAGGGTCACCACCAAATTATGATCTCGATTAGGAGAACATTGGTGGAAATTAGAGACATATAATTGGAGGAAAAATGTAAATATTTATAGGTAGTGATTGAGGTCATCAATCACAAACCATTTTAAAATTGAGGTCCTTAAATTCATCAATCTATGATTATTTAAAATACCATCGATTCAACAAAACATAAGGTATTAGGATAACACATTTTTGACGTTTTAAAATATCTTAGTTGAAATACCACATCGAAAAATGAATTAATGAGGCCTCTATTTAGAATAAAGAGTGGAAAGTATGAAGATTACCGAAAATAACACATACTAGGGTTCCATGTAGGAAAATATGGATATGGAAGAGAGATCTAACCATCAATTATCTGATGGAGAGTGGTAGAGAACATGGTTATGAAAAGGCCAACAATCCCAAAGCCATAAATTAGTTATGATTTAAGGTACCATCTAGGACAACATTTTTGTTCTAAGTTCCTTTTCTTAATGTTGAGGAATTTATTTATGAGATTGGCTAATATCATAAGGAGATATACTTACTTTATAATTAGAGTTTTATCCATTAATAAATTTCTACCACAAACTCATCTTTCACTCTAAAAGATAATAGAACGTAAAAAAAATTCTATTTATACTATTCGTACAGGGTTCCAAAATAAACAAATTTATAATTCATCTACCAGATCTTTAAAAAAAGCTACATTATTTAAGCCAGGACATCTCGTGGGCCAGTGGTAGGTGATACACCCTTGTCGCCCTTCAGTTGCGGGTTCAGGTCTCGCGGCCTTGCCGGTCGCGACGGGTTGCCGCCCAACCTCCGGGTTTTCCTTTTATGGCAATCCAAAATTAATCTCAAACTAGAATTTATCCAAAATACTTCTGTCCAAACTCACAGTCCAACATTTATAAGGAAGGTAAACATAATGTAGATCCTTTTTACCCCATAATAGCATATGAATACCTTCATCATGTATTCTTTTAAAACACTGAAACATCTTGAATTACCATAATTCTTATTGATTACATTCATGCTCCCTTATTCCATATAGAATGCTGGATATACTTCATCAATCCAAAAATGTTTTAAACCCCAACAATGATGGAATATACAAATCAATAATCAGCTTCAAGGTAGTCAAGAATATCCAATATAATTTATCCAAATCAATCATGTATTATTCTAAAATCACTACCTCAGTATCAGAACCATATTATGGTTTATCTTTCTCTCAACCATATATTTTCCAAAAATTTAACCTGCTATTGAGTCACTTTTCTTTGTTCCAAAAAATCTCAAGTCCTTAATGAAATAGTACTGCAGTACAATCCTTATATACTCCATAATTATTATAACAAGTACATTGTTGATACAACACTCAAATGACATAATCAACATAATAACTCTAATCATTCCTCTTTATTTGTGGTAGTATCATAACTTGATTATTATCCAATAACATCATTTGCGTCATAGTCTGATGACTGGGACATACGCTCGCGTAGTGTCCAAACTCCTTTTAAATGAAGCATTGTACATTTGAAACCATTTTCTTACCCTTGAAGTCATGTACTTTGTGCCCTTTTCCTTCACACTTATAACAAACTCCCATTCCTTTGAGGCAAGTTCCAGGGTGTTTCTTCCCACAGTTATCACATATGGGAAAATTATTCTTTTTCCTCTTCCCTTTATCCATCTTTCTCTCTTCCATCCTTTTCTTCTCTTGCTTCCCTTCAAAGCCATAGGACTCAGTAAACTCTTTACTTATCTTATCAACACATGATATTATTTCTTCATATGATGATAATACATGGGAGAATATTTCCCTTCTAAATGATGTCTTAGTACCATGAAAGATATGATCCTTCTTACTCTTTGGATCATACGTATTACTGGAGTTCACATTCCTTCTACTGGGCGCCATTTCTATACAATAGCATAAACTAGGTCAGTTTATGAATTGCAATAAATAATTCCTAATGCAAATTGAATAGTTTATGGATATAATACATAATCATAAAAAATGTTTTCTTTGAGTAAGTATATACTCATGAGCCTTTCATAATGGTTTGTAAATAAAATGAGAATTATCCTAAGCATATCCCCCGGGAGTGTCGTAACCAAGAGTGCATCAAGCCCCGTTGTCGTGCACCAGTTCCCGTTCGAGTCTAGCTCAAAGCGGTGTTTTCAGTTTTTACCCCTAGGTACATCTGTGCCAGAGCCACCTCTACCTGCTCGTATCCAGACAGGGATGTATTGCTCGGAAACCTCACAAAATCTCTACAATACCAAAATTCTAGGAAGTTCTTCTATACTAATCCTCAAAGTCCATCTTAGGTCTATGTGCTCTAATCAGAGTTTATATAAATCTAGCTTCCAAGGTTTGTACTAAACTTCCTCTGATACCAACTATAACGCCCCGACCCCAGTTACCCAGAGTCGGTGCATTATTACATAACATTGGCATGATCACGAGAAAGATCAAATATCGAAAGACCGATTGGTTTAGTAGCCTTGGAAACACTAGATATATTCATAAAGTTTTACATTACATCAATAAGTGAAAAGATACAACAATATATTGTCTCCATATTCGACACTCATATCCCCACATACTATCCCTGTAGGTCATTCATAAATTACTTCTTCACATCCTGGGAAAAATAAAACATAGAAAAGGGGTGAGCTCAAATGCTCCGTAAGGGTAAGCAATACAGCGGAAACTTTCATAAATAAGCACAAACATTTAAAGCAATGTATAAATAAAACAATAGACTTTTTAAACTTGAACTTCAACATAGTATGAAAAAAATAAAATGAAATAATTCCATTTACTTATTCACATGGATATTCTTCTAATTGAATAATCACATGCAATATCAATAACCACTTTCATAATGATGGAATGCATAATGCCAGACTATCATAACCACATAGCCAAAGCCTCGTGCCAAGACTACAAATAAGATTTTGCCAATGCCTTGTTGCAAGACACTAGTTTGTCTCCTGAGACCTACCAATGCATCGAGGAGCTATAGCGGGCTCCACCCGTCACTTACTAAGTCCAATGCATTCCCATATGAAAAGGTTTAAACATAACATAAACATTCATATTAAAACTAGCATACGAAATGTCAAGACTTTCTCCATAAACCATGAATGGTATAAAAACAACACATCCACAGTAAAACATATCACAAAACCTTCAATAAAATACAAAAGTTTTGTATCATAATAAATCAACTTCAAATAAGCTTAAAATTCATCAAAGGATGTTGACATAGATGAAATCAAAACTATTTAAGAGAAATATCTCTTTTCTCAAAATTATTGAAAAGTCACACATTTATAAAGGAAGTAATTTAAAAGAGATTTTTGAATCAAAGTGTCCCATACCACTTTGAAACTTTTGAGAAGAAATATCATTTCAAAGAATTCATGTCCATATAAATAAATCCTTAAAATCATTTTGAAAACATGGACATTAATTAAAAATATTTAGAAAGATAAATCTTTAAAACATTTAAAATTATGATCTTGATAAAGAGTACCTTTCACAAATTCTTAAAATATTCATTTTGAAATCATTTAAAAGTCACATAATTATAAAATAAAACATTTACATTGAAAATATTTTTATAATCTTGTAAGGGAAGCTTTGACGATTTTATAACGGTGGTAAATAGCCACACCTGCCGTATAAGTTAAAAAAACATTCTTACCTTAAATTTGTCGAAAGGTTAAAAGTGCCTTGTTTGGAAAACGACGGAAAGATTCCTTTAAAAACACATAAGGGTATAAATGACTTTAACCCATATTCTTTGTAAATAGTAAATTTTTTTGAAATACATTTCGAAGAAACATGGATGTGGATGATAAAGAAATCCCAGTAGATTATTACGTATAAACAACCTCGGATAATGAAGAGATTGCGAAATAAACCCTTACCTTGTACTTTTCCTTGGTTGAGGGTAGTTTAACCTCCTGTATAATGTTGAAATAATTGTTATTAAATTATACAAGAATCATATATATTAATATGATATCATATATGATCTTTTAACATTTCTTTGTTAATAATATCTTAGTATTATCGTTGTTTCGGGTGTTAACTTACTCGTTTTATTTTATATGTTTTGTTATGTAAGCCATGTTTGTAATGGTTAGGTTTTATCTTTTTCATATTCATAATGATATCAAGTCCTTAAACAATATTTTTAAATCATCAAATGATAATTATACTTGAATGGATATGATGGAGAATGAATCTCATCGTGTTCGTGGAGACGGTAGTCCATACGTACGCACGAGCGACAATATCATTATTTTGATATTGAAATAATATATAATTGGATAGTATATCATATATACAGAATCATTATCATGTTATATTTATTATTTACATGAGTTAAACATCATTATTATACCCATCCAAATAATAATATATTGAATAACAATTACACCACGATGTGGAGATGGTAACCCGTACGTACGCACGTATGGTGACATGTTATTCAAAGGGTGGATAGAATACTGAATATGGTTGTACCATATTTATAATAACATCACAGTATATATAAGATACTGGTGTTATTATTTTAGAATGGTAATAACAAAGAAAGAATAAGTGGAGGAAGAAATGAATTTGAAAAAATGTGGTGAAAACATTACCTCTTCTTCGGGTTCTTCCTTTCGATTTGATCAAAAGGGCTCCTTAGTTTGGTTTCTGATCAAACTAAGGCCTCTAGGTTGTAGTGAGGGAAGTTGAGAGATTATATGGGTAGAGTTTTTCCGATCCAAAATGCTTTGAAGGTGTGAAGTAATGAGAAGGGGGAGTGCCCTTTTATAAGAGGGGTGAGGGGGACCTTTGAAAAAGCTAGAAATATTAATTTATAATAAATTCATATTCGATTTCTAATGGCTCCAAAGTTGATTATTCAAAGGTTAAGGTGGCGATAGGTCGAAAACCATTCAACCAATAGAATTTAGATAGGTTTGGGTTACTATATTAACCTTATCTTTTAGCTTTAACTCTTAGTTAATTAGTTTGACATTTACCATGTCACTTTGTATTTTTATATTATATAGTTAATAAAATTACTATATACTTCCAAGATACCCCAAAGTGGTACATTAATGATACACCTATCATGATTTAAGTCTCTTGCCCTAACCTTAGATTTTTAGGAATTTAATATCAATTAATAATATAATATTTGTTTTAAAAACTCTTTTATGTCAATTTTGACACTATTCAATAGTTGATTTTTGTGAAACTCATAACAGAATGATTACTTCAAAAAAAGTCAATTAAATCAATCCTAATATGTCATATTATCCTAGAAAATTATTTTAATTAATTAAAATTCTCAAATTATATTTATTTGGGTATTTATAATATCAATTATTTTAATTTTTACTATTATGGTAATTACTCCATCATCATTGTGTCATAAATAAATTAAATTATTTAATGTCTAAAAATTATAAATAAAATATCATTCTATAGGGAATATTATTATATTTCTAATTAATATTTACAATTGAATTTATCTTATGTATAACTCTATATTAAAAATGTTTTAGTAAATAAACTTTGATTTTAACTCTTTTAACTCTTCTTTGAATTAAATAATAATAAATGTCCTAATATAATCCAAGTGGACATAAATGATAAATTTTATTTCTAAGGTTGTTTTTGGTTGAGATACACTTTTCCAATAGAATTAGAACATGTGTTAGGGTAATATTAATACCATTTCTACCCTTAATTACCCTATTTAATTTTAACCGTGGTAAATAAAAGTAAAAAGTTACTATTCACCAAAAATTCTTTTCATCTCATTGAACCACATTTTACTTATTGATATTAACTGTGTCTCTTGGATTTTCAAAATTCCATTCATAGAAGTGGTAAAATTAAGTTTTATGAAAAATTCAGTTTTTTTAACTACCACTTAGTAGTTTCACTATTCATCAAAAATTGAAGTTTTTCAGAACAATGCCAAAATTTCACCCTAAGCTATAATTGATATTCTGAATTCAAAAATGATGACTATTTTAAAAAATTCCAAACATATAAGTTGCATTAATTAATTTTATAATTAATTCCCGCTGTCACAACAAATAGCGTGTTTTTAAGAAACAATATATATCAAAAGATTGACAATTGTTTAGGTCCAATTTCAAAGTGAAATTAATTCTAATGAACACCATTGGATAAAATGGTAAAAATATATTCTAATTATACTTTAAAACCACTCAAATTCATAATTTATCACTATTAATTATTTTGATTAAAAAAGTTGTTTTTAATTAAAATTTAGTAATTTTCACTATTCATCAAAATATTAAAATTATCCAGAAAGTACCAAAATTTCACCCTAGGCTAATTTTGATATTCCTAATCCAAAAATGAAGTCCATTTTTAGAGATAGAATTTATAAAATTTCAAAAAGTAGGTATTACTATTCATAACAGCTAGTTTGGTAAGTCATGGTGCGCTTTAACTCGGTGTTGCGTGTAGTGCAAGTTATTGAATTATTTTGAAGAAATAACACACTATGAAATCATGGGGTGTTACATCACAGGCTCAGGAATCATCACGTGTCTCAGATCCGACATGAGGTATTTATTATTCATTTTTTAATTTATTAATTAATATGGTTTTGTGTTTATATTCTATTCATATACAGTTGCGGGAGCAAGGTGCATCAACTGATAAAATGTCGGTGTGGATGAGGACTCATGATTGCAATGATCCAGAGGATGCAACATTGATAGTAAGTGATTTTACTTACCAATACTTACATAAATCTGTATATTAACATATATATGTATATATATTTAAATATTTCACAGGCTCAATTTGAAGCTGAGTTAGAACATCTTCCAGAGGACCAACGACAGCTTCCCATGAGAAGGGATGAGATCTTTCATCGAATTATTGGTCGGGATGGGCATGGATATATTTTGACCTATGGAACATGGATTCCTCATTCTGTAGTCTCACGCGCTGCGGTTTTCGGTCCTGCTGTTTCTCAGATGACACACCAATTGTCAGATTTCGAGGCACGACTACGTGCTTCCGAGGAGGCAAATGCGCAATTGACTACTGAGGTTAGAGCACTACGGGAATATATGCGTACAAGTGATGGTGCATGGGATCATACGACGCAGGTATATACTGTATTTATTTATTTAATTTAAATTATTTTTCTTATGAAAATATTTATAATGTTTATTTGTTGTAGGCCCCTGGCCCACCAGATGGAGGTAGCAGTGATGACCATGTGTGACGCATCAAATTCCCGAGTTGTGTTTTTGTTTTTAATGGTGGGGTTTTTATTGATGTATAAGTTGGGTTTCTAGTGAGATTTTTTGTGATTTTGGGGTATCATGTGTGTTTTGTTCTGACGCAATGTTTGTGTGCATGAATTGAGAAGTAAGTATGAAACTGATTAATGATTTGGATATTTTTTGTTCATTTAATTCTTTAATGTTTTAAACTGCATGTTCTGTAATAGTTTTGAAAAAACCATGTTCTGTAGCCACCCACGGATAGCCCCCCCACCCCCGGACAACCCCCCACCCCCAGACAGTAGCCCCCACCCCTGGACAGCCCCCCACACCCCCAGAAAACGCCCCCCCCCCCCCCGCACCCCCCAGGACAGCCCCCACCCCGTACAGCCCCCACCGCCCCGGACGACACCCCCACCCCTAGACAGCCCCCCCCCCCCACCACAGACAGCCCCCCACACCCCCATACAGCCTCCCCGCACCCCCCAAACAACCCCCCCCACCCCGGACAGCACCCCCGCCCCCGGACAGCCCCCCCCCCCTCGCACCCCCGTACAGCCCTCCCGCACCCCCCGGACAGCCCCCCCCCCCACCCCGGACAGCCCCCACCACCCCGGACAGCACCACCCACCCCCGGACAGCCCCCCACCCTGGACAGCCCCCCCCCCCCCCCCCCCCCGCACACCCGTACAGCCCCCCCCCCCCCACCCCGCACCCCTCCGGACAACCCCCACCCCGAGCAGCACCCCCACCCTCGTACAGCCCCTCCCCACCTCGGACAGCCCCCCCACACCTCCGTAAAGCCCCCTGTCGCACCCCCCAGATAGCCCCACCCACCCCGGATAACCCCCACCCCCGGACAGCACCCCCACCCCCGGAACAGCCCCCCCCCCCCCCCCCCCCCGCACCCCCGGACAACCCCCTCGCACCCCCCGGACAACCCCCCACCCCGGACAGCCCCCACCACCCCGGACAACACCCCCACCCCTAACAGCCCCCAGCCCCGTACAGCCCCCCACCCCACCTCGGAAATCCCCCCTGCACCCCCATACACCCCTAACCCGCACCCCCTCAGAGAGCCCCCCCACCCCACCCCAGACATCACCCGCCACCCCCGTACAGCCCCCCACCCCAGACAACCCCCCCCCCCCCCCCCCCCGCACCCCCCAGACTTCTCCACCCACCTTGGACAACACCCCCACCCCCAGACAGACCCCCCACCCAGGAAAGCCCCCCCACACCCCCTTAAAGCCCACCCCGCACCCCCGGACAGCCCCCCCGCACCCCCGGACACCCCCACCCCGGGCAGCACCCCACCCCTGTACAACCAACCCAACCAGGACAGCCCCCCCCCCCCCCGCACCCCCAGACACCCCCACCATGGAAAGCCCACCCCACCCCCGAAATCCTGGTGAATCTCAAGCATAATGCATAAACAGAGATAAAAATAAAACAATGGTTGTAGAATCATCCACAGCTGACCTCAACATCTTATCCCAAACCATGATTCCACATTGATTCAGATTATAATGTAACACTCGCAAGAATCATTACCCAAACACAAATACCCAATCAGGATCATTTTATCAATAGGGAACCCACTCGAGTCTGTAGTTTCTGTATGTATGAAGATGCATTCCTATTGGGATCTTCAGCAGTTCGGCGCGCTCTAAAAGGGCGCACTGGGTGGTAAAAACCACCTGAACGACCTCAGAATGCCACAAAATCATATGACAACAACCGCGGAGTGAATTTTGAAATGGTCGGACAGATGGCACGTCAATCGGAGGTGCCGTTTGACCGCGGTGACCAGAAACACGTTTCCAGAGTCATAAAACACCAAAACGGCATGCCACAGTCAAATTCAGAGTAAAAATGGTCTGAATGACCTGAAACTGCACGAGAATGATAGGAATATTATTCGTGAGATGCAGGAGGATACGACACATCCATCGGACATGCGGTGCACATGGTACGACCGAATGTGTCGTTTTTAGCAGTTCGACACGCTCTAAAAGGGTTTGCTGGGTGGTCAAAACCACCAAAATGACCTCAGATTGCCACAAAATCAAACGAAAACAACCAAGGTATGAATTGTGAAATGGTCGGACAAACTTCACATCAATCAGAGGTTCCGTTTGACCGCGGTGACCATAAACGCATTTCCGGAGTCATAAAACACCAAAACGGCGTGTCACGGTCGAATTCAGAGCAAATGTGCTCCGAATGACCTTAAACCGCACAAGAATGATAGGAATATTATTTGTGAGATTTAAAAGGATACATCACGTCCATCCGACATGCGGTGCGTGCGGTACGACCGAATGTGTCGTTTTCAGCAGTTCGACGCACTATAAAAGGGCGCACTGGGTGGTCAAAACCACCCGAATGACCTCAGATTGCCACGAAATCATACGAAAACAACTGCAATGTGAATTTTGAAATGGTTGGATAGACGACACATCAATCGGAGTTTCTTTTTTACCGTGGTGACCGGAAAAGCATTTCTGGAGTCATAAAACATCAAAACGGCGTGTCACGGTCGAATTTAGAGAAAAAGTTCTCCGAATGACCTGAAACCACACGAAAATGATAGGAATATTATTCGTGAGATGTAGGAGGAGATGTCACATCCATAGGACATGTGGTGCGCACGGTACGACCGAATGTGTCATTTTCAGCAGTTCGACGCGCTCTAAAAAGGCGCGCTGAGTGGTCAAAACCACCCGAACAACCTCATAATGCCATGAAATCATACGAAAACAACCGCAATGTGAATTGTGAAATGGTCAGACAGAAGGAATGTCAATCGTAGGTGCCGTTTGATCGCGTTGACCGGAAACGCGTTTCTGGAGTCATAAAACACCAAAACGGCGTGTCACGATCAAATTCAGAGAAAACGTGCTCCGAATGACCTGAAACCACATGAGAATGATAGAAATATTATTTGTGAGATGCAGGAGGAGACGGAACGTCCATCGGACATGCGGTGAACGCGGTACAACCGAATGTGTCGTTTTCAGCAGTTCGGCGCGCTCTAAAAGGGCGCACTGGGTGGTCAAAACCACCCGAATGACCTCGGATTGCCACGAAATCATACAACAACAACCACTGTGTGAATTGTGAAATGGTCGAACAGATGAAACATCAATCGGAGGTGCCGTTTGACCGTGGTGACTGGAAACGCGTTTCTGAAGTCATAAAACACCAAAACGGCGTGTCACGGTCGAATTCAGAGCAAACCTACTCTGAATGACCTAAAACCACACGATAAAGATAGAAATATTATTCGTGAGATGCAGGAGGAGACAACATATCCATCAGACGTGCGGTGCGCGCGATACGACCGAATGTGTCGTTTTCTACAGTTTTGCGCGCTCTAAAAGGGCGCGCTGGGTGGTCAAAACCACCCGAACGACCTTGGATTGCCAATATATCATACGACAACAACCGCGGTGTGAATTGTGAAATTTTCGGATAGAAAACACTTCAATCGGAGGTGCCATTTGACCGCAGTGACCAGAAAAGCGTTTCCGGAGTCATAAAACACCAAAATGTCGTGTCGCGTTTGAATTCATGGCAAACGTGACCCGAATGACCTGAAACCACATGATAACAATAGGAAAATTATTCATGAGATTCAAGAGGAAAGGGAACGTCCATCGGATGTGCGGTGCGCGTGGTACGACCGAATGTGTCGTCTTCAGCAGTTCGGCGCGCTCTAAAAGGGCGCGCTGGGTGGTCAAAACCTCCCGAACAACCTCAGAATGCCACGAAATCATACGACAATAACTACGGTGTGAATTGTTAAATGTTCAGACAGAAGGAACATCAATTTCAGGTGCCGTTTGGCCGTAGTGATCAGAAATGCATTTCTGAAGTCATAAAACACCAAAACGGCTTGTCACGGTCGAATTCAGAGAAAACCTGCTCCGAATGACCTGAAACCATATGAGAACGATAGGAGTATTATTCATGAGATTCAGGAGGAGACGACACGTCCATCGGATGTGCGGTACATGCGGTATGACCTAATGTGTCGTTTCCAGTAGTTCGACGCACTCTAAATGGGCACACTAGGTGGTCAAAACCATCCAAACGACATCGGATTGCCAAGAAATCATATGAAAACAACCGCAGTGTAAATTGTGAAATGGTTGGACAGACGACATGTCAATGGAGGTGCCGTTTAACCACGGTGACCGGAAACGCGTTTTCGGAGTCATAAAACACCAAAACGGCATGTCACGGTCAAATTCAGAGCAAATGTGCTCCGAATGATCTGAAACCGCATGAGAATGATAAGAATATTATTCGTGAGATGTAAGAGGAGAGGGCACGTCCATCGGACGTGCGATGCATGCGGTACGATAGAATGTGTCGTTTTCAGCAGTTCAGCGCACTCTAAAAAGGCGCGCTGGGTGGTCAAAACCACCCGAATGACCTCAGAATGCCACGAAATCATACGACAAAAACCACGGTATGAATGGTGAAATGGTCGGACATAATGCATGTCAATCAGAGGTTCCGTTTGACTGCAGTGACCGGAATCGCATTTCAGGAGTCATAAAACACAAAAACGGCGTGTCACGGTCGAATACAGAGAAAACGTGCCCTGAATGACCAGACAACGCACGAGAACGATAGTAATATTATTCGTGAAATGCAGGAGGAGACAGAACATCCATAGGACATGTGGTGCACACGGTACGACCGAATGTGTCATTTTCCGCAGTTCGACACGCTTTAAAAGGGCGCGCTAGGTGGTCAAAACCACTCGAACGACTTCAGATTGCCACTAAATCATACGAAAACAACCTCGGTGTGAATTGTGAAATGGTTGGATAGACGACACGTCAATCAGAGGTGTCGTTTGACCGCCGTGACTGGAAACGCGTTTCCGGAGTCACAAAACACCAAAACGGCGTGTCACAGTCGAATTCAGAGCAAACATGCTCCGAATGACCTGAAACCGCACGATAATGATAGGAATATTATTCTTGGGATGAAGGAGGAGATGACACATCCATCGGACGTGCAGTGCGCGCAGTACGACCGAATGTGTCATTTTTAGCAGTTCAACGCACTCTAAAAGGGCGCGTTGGGTGGTCAAAACCACCCGAACGACCTCGTATTGCCATGAAATCATATGACAACAACCACGGTGCGAATTGTAAAATGTTTGGATAGATGAAATGTCAATCGGAGGTGCCGTTTGACCGCGGTGACCGGAAACACGTTTTCGGAGTCATAAAACCCCAAAACGGTGTGTCATGGTCAAATTCAGAGAAAACGTGCTCCAAATGACCTGAAACCGCATGATAACTATAAAAATATTATTCGTGAGATGCAGGAGGAGACGGTACGTCCATCGGACGTGCGGTGCGCTCAGTACGACTGAATGTGTCGTTTTCAGCAGATCGGCGTGCTCTAAAAGGGCGCGTTGGGTGATCAAAACCACCCGAACAACCTCAGAATGCCATGAAATCATACGTCAACAACTGCAGTGTAAATTTTGAAATGGTCGAATAGACGGCACATCAATTGGAGGTGCTTTTTGACCGCAGTGACCAGAAACACGTTTCCGGAGTCATAAAACACCAAAACGGCGTGTCACGGTCGAATTCAGAGCAAACGTACTCCGAATGACCTGAAAACGCACGAGAATGATTGGAATATTATTCGTGAGATGAAGGAGGAGATGGAACGTCCATCGGACGTGCGGTGCATGCTGTATGACCGAATGTGTTGATTTCAACAGTTCGGCGCGCTCTGAAAGGGCGCGTTGGGTGGTCAAAACCACCCAAACGACCTCGGATTGCCATGAAATCATACAACAACAACCGAACTATGAATTGTGAAATTTTCGGATAGAAGAAATGTCAATCGGAGGTTCCGTTTGACCACGGTGATCGGAAACGCGTTTCCGGAGTCATAAAACACCAAAACGGCGTGTCACGGTCAAATTGATATCAAACATGCTCCGAATGACCTGAAAATGCACGAGAACGATATGAATATTATTAGTGAGATGGAAGAGGAGACGGAACGTCCATCGGATGTGCGGTGTGTGCGGTACAACTGAATGTGTCGTTTTTAGCAGTTCAGCGTGCTCTAACTGGGCGAGCGGGGGGGTTAAAACCACCCGAATGACCTCAGATTGCCACAAAATCATACGAAAACAACCATGGTGTGAATTGTGAAATGGTCGGACATAAAACATGTCAATCGGAGGTTCCGTTTGACCACAGTGACCAGAAACGCGTTTTTGGAGTCATAAAACACCAAAATGGCGTGTCACGGTCGAATTCAAAGAAAACGTGCTCCGAATGACCTGAAACCGCATGAGAACGATAGAAATATTATGTTTGAGATGAAGGAGGAGACATATCATCCATCGGATGTATGGTGTGCGCGGTATGACCGAATGTGTCGTTTTCAGCAATTCGGTGTGCTCTAAAAGGGCGCGTTGGGTGGTCAAAACCACCTGAACGACCTTGAAATGCCATGAAATCATACAAAAACAACCACGGTGTGAATTGTAAAATGCTCGGAAAGACGTCACGTCCATTGGAGGTTCCGTTTGACTGCGGTGACCAGAAACGCGTTTCCGGAGTCATAAAAAACCAAACAGAGTGTCACGGTCAAATTCAGAGAAAACGTACTCCAAATGATCTAAAACCACACAGAATGATAGGAATATTATTCATAAGATGCAAGAGAAGACGGCACGTCCATCGGACGTGCGGTGCGCGCGGTACGACTGAATGTGTCACTTTCAGCAGTTCGGCACGCTCTAAAAGGGCGCGTTGGGTGGTCAAAAACACCCGAACGATCTCAGATTGCAAAGAAATCTTACGACAACAACCGCGGAGTGAATTGTGAAATGTTCGGATAGACGGCACGTCAATCGGAAGTTCCGTTTGACTGCGCTTACCAGAAACGTGTTTCTGGAGTCACAAAACACCAAAACGGTGTGTCATGGTCGAATTCAGGTAAAAAGTGCTCTAAATGAACTGAAACCACATGAGAACGATATGAATATTATTTTTGAGATGCAGTAGGAGACAACACATTCATCGAATGTGCGGTGCACGCGGTACGACCGAATGTGTCGTTTTCAGCAGTTCGACGTGCTCTAAAAGGGCGTGATGGGTGGTCAAAACCACCTGAACGACCTCGTATTTCCACGAAATCATACGAAAACAACTGCGGAGTGAATTGTAAAATTTTTAGATAGACAGAACTTCAATCGAAGGTTCCGTTTGACCATAGTGACCGGAAACGCGTTTCCGAAGTCAGAAAACACCAAAACGGCGTGTCACGGTCGAATTTAGAGAAAACATTCTCCAAATGACCTGAAACAGCAGGAGAATGATAGGAATATTATTTTTGAGATATAGGAAGAGACATCAGGTCCATCAGATGTGTGGTGCGCGCGATACGACCGAATGTGTCGTTTTCAGTAGTTCAGCGCGCTCTAAAAGGGAGCGCTGGGTGGTCAAAACCACCCGAACGGCCTCAGAATACCGCGAAATCAAACGACAACAACCGAAGTGTGAATTGTGAAATGTTCAGATAGGCGACATGTCAATCAGAGGTGTATTTTGACCGCGGTGACTGGAAACCTATTTCCGGAGTCATAAAACACCAAAACGGCGTGTCACGGTCGAATTCAGAGCAAACGTGATCCGAATGACCTGAAACCACATGAGAATGATAGAAAAATTATTTGTGAGATGCAGGAGGAGACGGCATGTCCATCGGATGTGCAGTGCGTGTGGTACGACCAAATGTGTCGTTTTCAGCAGTTCTGCACGCTTTAAAAGGGCAAGTTGGGTGGTCAAAACCACCCGAACGACCTCGGATTGCCACGAAATTATACGACAACAACCACAGTGTGAATTGTAAAATTATTGGATAGAAGAAACGTCAATATGAGGTTCTGTTTGACTGCGGTGACCGGAAACGCGTTTCCAGAGTCATAAAACACCAAACGGCGTGTCACGGTCGAATTCAAAGAAAACGTGCTCCGAATGACCTAAAACCGCACGAAAATGATAGGAATATTATTCTTGAGATGTAGGAGGATACGGAACATCAATTGGACGTGTGGTGCGTGCGGTACAACCGAATATGTCGTTTTTTGCAGTTAGGCGTGCTCTAAAAGGGCGCGCTGGGTGGTCAAAACCACCCGAACGACCTCGGATTGCCACGAAATCATACGAAAACAACCTCGATGTGAATTGTGAAATGTTCAGACATATGTCATGTCAATCAGAGGTTCTGTTTGACCGTGGTGACCAGAAACATGTTTCCGGAATCATAAAACACCAAAACGGCGTGTCACAACCGAATTCAGATGAAATGTGCTCCGAATGACCTTAAACTGCACAAGAACGATAGGAATATTTTTCGTGAGATGCAAGAGGAGACAACACGTCCATCGGACGTGTGGTGCCCATAGTACGACCGAATGTGTCATCTTCAGCAGTTCGACGCACTCTAAAAGGGAGCATCGAGTAGTCAAAACCACCCAAACGAACTCGGATTGCCACAAAATCATACGACAACAACCACGGTGTAAATTGTGAAATGTTCAGACATAAGGAATGTCAATTGGAGGTTCTGGTTGACCGCGGTGACTAGAAATGCGTTTCCGGAGTCATAAAACACGAAAACGGTGTGTCCCAGTCAAATTCAGAGAAAACGTGCTCTGAATGACCTGAAACCGCACGAGAATGATAGGAATATTATTCATGAGATGCAGGAGGAGACAACACGTCCATCGGATGTGCGGTGCGCATGGTACGACTGAATGTGTCGTTTTCAGCAGTTCAGCGCGCTCTAAAAGGGCGCACTGGGTGGTCAAAACCACCCGAACGACCTCAGATTGTCACGAATTCATACGAAAACAACTGTGGTGCAAATTTTGAAATGTTCGGATAGACGGCACATCAATCGGAGGTTCCGTTTGACCATGGTGACCAGAAACGCGTTTCCGGAGTCATAAAACACCAAAACGGCGTGTCACAGTCGAATTTAGAGCAAACATACTCTGAATGACCTGAAACCACACGAGAATGATAGGAATATTATTCTTGAGAAGCAGAAGGAGACAGAACGTCCATCGGACATGCGGTGCATGTGGTACGACCGAATGTGTCATTTTCAGCAGTTCAGCGCGCTCTAAAAGGGCGCGCTGGGTTGTCAAAACCACCCGAACGACCTCGGATTTACACAAAATCATACGAAAAATAACCGCGGTGTGAATTGTTAAATGTTCGGACAGAAGAAACGTCAATCGGAGGTGCCGTTTGACCGCGGTGACCAGAAACACGTTTCCAGAGTCATAAAACACCAAAACGGCGTGTCACTGTCGAATTCAGAGAAAACATGATCCGAATGACCTTAAACCGCATGAGAACGATAGGAATATTATTCGTGAAATGCAGGAGGAGACAAAACATCCATCAGATATGTGGTGCGTGCGGTACAACCGAATGTGTCATTTTCAGCAGTTCAACGCGCTCTAAAAGGGAACGCTGGGTGGTCAAAACCACCCGAACGACCTCAGATTGCCACGAAATCATACGAAAAAAACCACGGTGTGAATTGGGAAATGTTCGGATAGACGCCACGTCAATCGGAGGTGTCGTTTGACTGCAGTGACCAGAAATGCATTTCCGGAGTCATAAAACACCAAAACGGCGTGTCACGGTCGAATTCAGAGAAAACGTGCTTCGAATGACCTAAAACCACGCAAGAACGATAGAAATATTATTCGTGAGATGTAGGAGGAGAAAACACGTCCATTAGACGTGCGGTACACACAGAAAACATTCATTTTAAGACAACAAAAAACACTTTCCTGAACTAAAGTAAAGACTCCAAAATAAGAAAAACAAATTCAAAAATGATAACATTTCTTAAATTGGTGGTTTTAAATTATTATAGAGCCCATGAGATATCAGATTTAATTTTATTATATGTATATAATAACTGAATAAAGATGTCAAATTTACATTTGTTTTGTTTAGTTTTCTTTGTATCTTATTGTAGGTTTTTAAACCATATGGTTGTGGATCGTTGAAGCATGTCTATCATTTATTGTTTGTGATGATCTTGATGTTTATTGTGTTTGGATTTGTTTTTCATTTTTTATGATTTATTTTCCATTTTTTTTATTTTGTATCATGAAATTTTAAAAAATATTTTTTCCCAGTGTAGCGACTGCCATTGGCGGTCGCTGTAGGCTAAAGTCTCGGCCACCTTCAGCGACCGCCAGTGGGGGTCGCTGTAGTCTGGATTTTTGTCCGGCTTTAGCGACCGCCACTGGGGGTCGCTATAGGCCGGAATTCCGGCCGGCTTCAGTGACCACTGTGGTCACTGTAGGCCGAAGTCTCGGCCACCTTCAGCGACCCCCATTGGCGATCGCTGGGCTGTCTCTATAGGCCAATAACGACCGCCAATGGCGGTCGGTATAAGTGGAATTTTTAGTAGTGAAAGGGTGAGATTAGATGCTCAGCAAGTGTAAAAATGGAAGATATCAAGGAATGATAATATCAATCATGAGATAATAATATGGGTATGAGATTATAAATATAACTTATAAATTTCATATCCAATCTATCATGGACCATAAACCTGAATTATAGCATAAAACATTATCATTTCAAAAGACATGAATCAAAAGAGTGAGAAATCATCATAACTCAATCATAAACCATAATTTCATTTCATAAAAGTGTGGAACCGTCATAATTATAGAAACCATTTCATATATTAAGTTTAAATACCAAGAACATAAATTCACAGTGATTAAGAATCCCTACCTATTTCCTATATTATAACAGATCAAGAATCACCACTTTTATCCCATAGTGGATCAAACATATTAACATGTTTCCCATAGTGGCTTAAGTACTTCGACTTGTTTCCCAGAGTATATTAAGCACA